>OY282644.1:115166001-115503501 GCA_958299015.1 Tetanocera ferruginea | reverse complement strand
CTTTTTTATTTTTTAGATTCTCATTTTTTAACATTTTTATTTTTTGTTTATTTTTTTAAACTTTTTAATTTTTTTTTACTGTCTAGATGTATTTTTTTTAATTTTTCACGTTTTTATTATTTTTTTTTTCTTTTGTTTTTACATTTAATATTTTGTTTAATACTTTTGTTATTTTTGAAGTTTTTATTTACGTTTTTATGTTTTTGTACGGTTTTAGGGTAAGGTTTTAAAAATGAAAAAAGGCACATTTTCGTGATTTTTTTTTTTTTGGCCGATATGAGTTAAATTTTTTATTAATTTTATTTATTGTATGTATTATTGTATAACTTCTGAAGTTTATTAGAAAAAATGTTCCATACAAAATATCGATAAATATGCTCGTGACAGCGAATTTTCGGTGGCGCCTTGAAAAAACGTTGTTTGGCGTTGGACATGATAACTCGTTATCGGATCGTCTGAAACAAAAAAATCTATATGCGTTTTAAAGGTGATATGTTTCCCCAGGTATTTTATCAGGAGTAGTTTTGTTTTTTTTTTTTGTTCGAGGTACACTTACTTAAAAATTCATATATACGTTAGTTTTGCTCGGATGGACTTCATATTTGGACACAGTATTCTTGAGATGTTGTGCATTCGAATAAAAAAAAAAAAAACTTTAAAAAAATTAAAAATCTTACTCTGCCCTTAATGCTTTACTTTTTCATGTCCTTGATTTATTTTTTTTTTTTTTTGTTTTCTTTTTACTTTTTAATTTTTATATTTAATGTTTTTATTGTATTTAGTTTTTGCTTGTTAATTTTTTTATTTTTGTTTTAATGTTTTACTAAATTCTTGCTGATGTTATTTTCATTTGTTTCATTTTAATTTTTATTGTTATATTATAATTTATTATTTTTATAATTTATTTTCTTTTTGTTATTAGTTTAATTTTTTTCATTTTTATTATAATTTTTATAATTTATAATTTTTTTTTCGTTTTGTTATTTGTTTTTTTTAAGTTTTTTTTTTGCATCTTTTTATTTTGTTAGTTTTTTATGTTTTAAGTTTCATTTCTTATCTTTATTTTTTTTATCATTTTTTAATGGTTTATTTTTTTGTTATTTTAATAGTTTTGTTGTGGTGACCGTGGCATGCAGGTTAAGTGTGTGGCTTAGCATGCTCGGAGCCCGGGTTCGATCCCCAGCCGTGGCGAAAAGTTTTTTCAATAAAAAATTTTTCTGATCGGTCACCACCTCTCTGCAGACAATGGCAAACCTCAGAGAGTAAATAATGCCATGTAAAGCTTCTTGAGAACATGAGCCGTTCGGAGTCGGCATAAAACATGTAGGTCCAGTTCTCGGTCAATTATGTGCAAAAATTTAATAACACACACAACACAATTGATCATTAGAAGCTCGGTCAAAGTCCTTTCAAGGGCTGAAATGGCCAATTTGTTTTTGTTTGTTTTTAATAGTTTTGTTATTACCTAGATTTTAATATTTCTTTAATTTTTAGGTTTTATTTCATTATTTGATTTTCTATTTTTATGCTTGTTATATTTTTATTTATTTTGTTTTTTTTACTTATATGAAGTCATTTTGCGTGTTTATTTTTTAGTTGTTTAACTTTCTTTATATTTTATTTTAGAGTGTTTGAAGTCGGCAAAAAACATGTAGGTCCAATTCACAACACAATTGATAATAAAAAGCTAGGTCACACAGTCCTTGCTGTGCTGAAACAGCAAAATCGTTTTTTTTTATATTTAAATTTTCTTAATGGTTATTATTTTTAAAAATTGCAAATATTTAGAAGAAATTATATATTTTTTTAAATTTTTTTTTTAAACAAAAAACATTTTCTATGTCAGCTGGAGTCAAACTTCACTCTCTTCTCAATTTTTCCGTTCGTGATTCACACATTCTATCACATCGGAGACATTCTATCACGGATGCTCATGTTAAAATATGGTAGCTAATTCTTTTTCAAGTTAATTATTTTATGCTAAAACATATTTGACGAAACTCACTGAAATGTCAATTTTTACAATTTATACACAGCTGATTGAATGGTATTTGAGTTTGTGAAAAAGATGTCAACATAAAAAGATGTCTGTTAAACATCAGACAAACAATTCTCATGAAATTTTATACATTATTATAGATAATTTCGTACCGATATTAAAATCAATTATAAAATAAAGTATTTCGAAATATTTTTTTTCCAAAAAGTAGAAAAAAAGGCATTTTAATTGTTGATGAGCTGATATTTAAACTTCAACGATTACGGTGTAGTGTGACTACAACAACAACAACAACAACTCGAATAGCTTTAAATTATTTGTAAGTTAACTGAAATTAACTTGTTGTTTTTTGTGCTTTTAGTAGGTACCACTGACAGACACATCATTAAATTGAATTCGACAAACCGAAAAAGAGCTATAAAGAGTCAGAGTCGAGGCACCTTTTCATGTTTCTTTCGGACAAATATGCTTGATGATTTATGACGATTGTGTTGTTGGCCTTAAAAATAAAAGCCAAAGTCGAAATTGGAATTAAAATTTAAGTTGAAACTTAACTTATCAAGACAAGACTTCATGGCTTAAATTTAATTTTATTTAATTTGAAGTAGTTTTTTGGGTTTCCAAAAAAAAAAAAAAAACCTTAAAATTGCTATGGCAGAAGATTGCAAAATAATGGCAGCACAGAAAAAAAAAATCGGTTCTAGAGAGTGTGGATGGCGATGAGGAGCAGGCAGCAGGGCGTAGAGTTTGGTGCAGTGAAGCCATGCATATTATAACTGCGCGTCAGACGCTGCCTTCCTTTGACGGTGTAAAACAGCTTTGCTGGCTGCCCCGGTAGGAACACGTTTTGTTTTGTTTTATTTTACTTTTTTTTATTATTTTGGTTTTTATTTTTTGTTTTTCCTTTTCTTTTGCCTTTTAATGAGGGAAAACAGGTCTGTGTTTTATATTTGTATGGAATTTTTTTTTAATATATCTTTTGCTGGTCGTTTACGCGCTTGTTCTACATCTCGAATTATACATTTTAAAACAAACGTACACACTCACTCCCATACAAACAAACACAAGTACACCTAGTTACTCATTTATTTACTGTTTGCCTGTTTCTTTGATTTCAATGCATTTAAATTGTTTGCCTGACTTCATTTTTCGAGTATGAAATTGACACGTTTTCGAAAGTTATCTGCCGTGAATGATTTCTCGTTTTGTGATCTTTTTATTTTCTTGTTTTTTTTTTTGTTTAATGGCATTTTTATTACCATTTGCAGTGTATTCACATTCGTTTGTTGGTTCGTTCTTTATGTGCTTCAATCTAAACTGACTGACGGACTGACTGTATTTTAATCTTCTTACGATTGAATGTGTTAATTTTGTTTCTACGCTATAAACACAAATTGGCTAAAGTTACGCTTGAATTAATTTATGTAAATTTACACTACTTACTTTTTTTGATGTGTGAATAAACAATATTGTAAGAGTGAATGCTTGTAGAATGATTTTGATTGAATTACCTGCAAGAAAAGAATAGAGAACATATATTATTAATTTTGTTTCAATCAATTTATTGACTAAAATTAATTATTTATTAAGTGCATAAAATTTTAAATTTAGCAATATTTAAGCATTATATTTCAATATAATATCCTCTATACACACACATTGCAAACCAGCGAAGGTCTGACAAAAGCATCAGCGCAGTCAAGTGCTTCAACTCAATAACGTAACACAGCGCTGCGTTGTCTAGAGATAACGTCATTGTAATGTATGTGTATTGCATAATTTATGTATTTCAAATAATTACAACGTTATAATGTGGAACGGTAGCGTCAAACAAGTACAATCGTAGACGTATCGGCTTTTTCTTTTCAAGCCGACAACATTTTCTTTCAACTTAAAATGTGTCACAGGAGTTGCTTCAAACATTTCAAATCGTTAAAAAATTCCCACAAAATGCCATCATATAATTATGGCAAACATGTTTTTAACATTTTCAAGTGCTCTTCAGAGTCACATAAATTTTGTTGATTTTCGACTTTAATGTGCGTGAGTATATAAATTGTATATGAAAGTGGTGGCAGCATATAACCAAAAAATGTAGGAAAAAAACTACATTGAGAACCATTGAAATGTGTCGGACACAATATCCGACATAGCCAGGTGTTGTGTTGATTGCTTCGTTAAGTATTCCGCCCTGCTGTGCTAAACAATTTTCAATGAAATAACATTAATTGAATACATAGAGTACTTCAACTTCCACTTCTACCAACTGTTTAGACCAGTCCATACATGCATGCAGGATATGTTTATGATGATGTTGTTGGTGTTGATGTTTGTGAAGGGGTTCATTCAAGTTATATTAATTCACCGTTCATGAAGTCAATAAGTTTCGTTCATATAGAAAAGTATATTTTTTGTACTGTCTGGTCAAATATAACGACGAAATGATTTTATTTATTGTTAAATCATAAACATCAATGACATTGTCGCCGAAATAATGAAGAGCTAAAACATGTTGTACAGTACTGCATATATAAGAAAGAGTGAAGAAGCAAGAATTAAAGCAGAAGAACAAACACTGAGCTGACTGAATGCAGACCGACAACTTTTGATAAAATTAATTGTGATTGTCAGGAACACAAGATTTTTTTATTAACCCTTTAAGGTGGGACATAACATTCGCGGTAGAGAAAACAGACCCTTTTTTTGAAAATTCAAAAAAACAAACACAAAACAAATTGGCCATTTCAGCCCTTGAAAGGTTTTTGACCGATCTTCTTATGATCAATTGTGTTGTGTGTGTTATTAAATGTTTGCACACAATTGACCGAGAACTGGACCTACATGTTTTATGCCGACTCTGAACGGCTAAAGTTCATGTTCTCAAGAAGCTTTACATGGCATTATTTACTCTCTGAGGTTTGCCATTGTCTGCAGAGAGGTGGTGACCGATCAGAAAAATTTTTTATTGAAAAAAAACTCTTCGCCCCGGCTGGGGATCGAACTCGTGCTCCGAGCATGCTAAGCCACACACTTAACCTGCTGCATGCCACAGTCACCACGTGGCATGCAATTTTAAAAATTCATAACTCAAAAAACAAACATTTTTCCAAAATGTTTTATCAATGTTAAGAATTGAACAAATTACAAGAAAAAAAATTAAAAAAAAATATATTTTTCACTCCAACATGGTTTAATAGAGCTCCAAACTGGCGGCAGAGAAAAAAACGGGGCCTCGTGGTTGCAGCGCTGGGAGTCGCAAAAATTGTCCGATCTGAAAAAAAAATGACTTTTTTAAATCTTTACAAAATTGGTTATCGTATGACAGGAGCTTTTTTTATAATTTTTGGTGATGTTCCAAATTTGAAAGTGTGTTTTTTCGAAAAAAACATTGACTTTAAAAATTCATAAAAAATCGAAAAAAATTAAAAAAAAGCTCGTGTCATACGATAGCGAATCAAGTTTTAAAAAATACAAAAAAAAAAGGTCGTCAAAAAATTAAACCGCTAGTGCCGCAACCAGTACAAAAAACATGTTTTCGAGATAAACGCGTTCAAAGTTTGTGAACAAAGAAAAATGCAAAGAAAAATAAAAATGCGCTCTCATTAATCCGACTGTAACTTTTGAACCCGTAGGAATTTTTCCATGAAATTTGTATATTATATATAAATACTAGCTGGTACCCGGCGCGTTGCTGCAGTCCTTGTCCAATGCGTGTTCCAGTTTGCCAATAGAAGGCCATCAACAAATAGTAACTCCACTCAATATTCAATATCCTTTGGCCATTATTTCCAAAGCTATTATATATAAAAATTGTCTTTGATGGGCGGAGCCACACCCCTTTTCCAATACCCGTTTTTCTTTGTGAGTACTTTCGAGTAGTAGGAAATCACCAAATAGTTGCAGCAAGCCGAGATTCTTTGATCTATGATTATTATTTCCAAAGCGATTTAATTTAAAATATGGGCATCTCCCAGTGGCACGGACGCGACATTCGCACGGGTTTAATTACTCGAAAAACAAGAAAGAAGCAAAATGAGCCGATATATACATAAGTGCTCTAACGCGACGATAGAGTGCTACATTTTATAAAAATATTGGCGAGATTTAGTACAAAGTAATAATCAATCATTCAATGAAACGGACGCGACAAAAAACAGAAGTTTTTTAAGCTCGTATAGAAATACGCAAAATTTAGCAAATTTTGAGAACTTTTTTTTATATATAATATACATGTTAATGGAGGTCAAAGGATAACTATTCTTAGTAGACTTATGAAACATAAAAATTATCTCTTATCTTTTTTAAATATAGCACGAATACGGACGCGACATCATGGACGCGTCAAATTTTTCCACAGTAGTAAAATACAGTAAAGATGTTCGTTATAAATTTTAATAAAAATACATCATAATAAGTTGAATTCAAGTTACATAGCAGTCATACTAATCAAAATAAAAAAAAAATAAAGTTATAAGCTTTTAGAGTGCTTTATTTTAATGTTTTTCTTCATTTTTGGTGGATCTTTTTTGGGAGATGCCCATATGTGTCTTATATGGGTGAACCCACACTCCTTGTATTATGCTTGTTTTAGGTTTCAAGTACCAGCACCCTATCAAATAGTGACTCCATTCTGAATTAAAAGGTACTGTGCCCTTTTTCTTACCATAGCTTTTCTGTATCAAAAATTTGAATTGTATGGGTGGACCCGCTCCCCGTTTTTCAATGGCCGTGTATGTTTTATAATTGATAGACCTGTCCAAGCTCCAAATCTATTCGTATTATCAAAAAAACTGAATTGTATGGGCGGTGATATGCCCCCTTTTCCAAAGATCGCATGAATTTGACAGTCGAAGGACACGTCTCAACAGTAAGTTCACACCGAGTTTCGCACAATGTGCAATTTATAGACGAAAGTAAGACCGAAAATTTGTGTTCTTGAAAAAGTGCCACGCCCCTCGTGGGTAGGAAGGTGAAAAATACTTAAAGACCTATTCTCATACCTACCAAATATACGAACAAATTATCGTTTAAATCGGTTCAGGCGTTTCGGAGGAGTTCAAACACTAACACCATGACACGAGATTGTTATGTATTAGAAGAAGATAATATTTACTAAATTTTAAAAAATAAATAAAAATTTGAAAAAGCGTTAGTAAGCATGGCGAGACTCGTAAGGTACAATTTTTAAAGTTAAAACATCATTTCCAAAAATTTAGGAAATAAAATAAGCCGAAGTTTAATTGATATGATAAAAGTTATGGTACAAGAGTAGAGGTTAAATCTTTGATTTCTCAAAAAAAATCTAAAAAAATTTGAGTTAGGACGCGGGAAAATTTTACCTAATTTTTTTAAAAAATAATTTTTTGAAGGTGTCACGTCTAGAGCCTTCAATCCTGTAATCCCACACTTTTTCCAGTCCAAATATTCCCGTGTTTATAAGGCCTGAAATACCGAAATTTTCGGGATCCTGTCTTTGCTTTCAAACTTCTGGATTTGGTTAATTTTTCCGAATTTTTCCATAAATTTAAATAATATACAAGAATTTAAAAAACAGTTCATTTTTTATAGATTTTATAGTCAAAATTATTTATAGATTGCCTGCAACTCTTTTTCGAGTAATGGCATTTTCACTGAAAGACGAATATATTTTTCATAAAAACAAAATGGCGGACAAAAGCTCATATTGGTACTAATTCTTGGTGCACACAAAAAATAATGAAACTGCCAAGTGAAAACAATGTCGGGCTGCCTTAAAAATTAAAAGAAGGTTGACCAAATCTTTTCAAGTCCCGGAATTTTAAATTATAAAGCCCGAAATTTGTATTCAGTGACGGGATTGGAAGACTTAGTCATGTCCCTTTAATCAACGAGATTGCAAAAGTGTTCCATGAATATTGCTCGAGAGCTATTGGTTTGACGATAGAAGTAATGATTAACCAAATTAACAGACAAAAATAAACAGCAATTTAACGACGTAACGAAGCAACTTTTAAGTCGAAAATGCAACGGCGTTGCATGGAATTTTTGCACAACGATTCTATTGTCAACGACCCCATAGTAGTTTTCGATAACTAAGGCATTTCGAAGAACTTGCAGCTTTGCAGAGTTAAGGCTGACGCAATAATATATTTCCTGCAACATGCAACAAATTGAATGAATCAGTCTGTCTTGTAGCGTCAATCGGCTAACATAAACCGCTCTTCGAATAAATCCGTTTTGTGTTTAATAACGAACTCTTTAAAAACTTTACTATATTAAATAAATATATAAGCTTAACTTTATTTGGTTATTTTCATTTAACAAGTCAGAAGTGAGATTATGAATCTATCGCAGTGTACAGTCGTGGTGCTTAAAAATAAGCTTTCCGAGTTGAAACTTGAAACTGCGGGTACTAAAAATGAATTAATTGCTCGGTTAAGACAAAATGGCATCGAGGAAATAGCCTGCGCGTCGGTAGAAAATACACGAAAATCGGTCACTACGGAAGATGATGCGCTTTCCGTCATCTCGAATGAGGAAAACGTCGTGGACAAGTTACGGGACGACGTCAGTGTTCTCCAGCGTACAATGGAAACGCTGTCCCAACAACTTCAGTCCGTCCTCAGTTCGTCGCAGCAAAATTATTTTTCGTCACCAAACGCTGCGCCATTGCTAACGGCCACGCAGCAAAATTCAAATTTGCAACGGGATTTGTTGCCCACAACAACAGCATCAAATAACGTTTTTTGCAACAACAATGTTGGCTCTTTGCAGCACACTTACACGCATACAAACTCGATGCCGTCGATGGCAACATCGAGTTTATCATCTTCGCGATTTACTTCGCAACATGTAGCGCAACAAGCAGCGCAACAACTTCCACCGTATATACAAAATAATTGTATTTCAGCTGAAATGCAGGCAACATCGCAACAGTCCATGTATGTTGCAAATAATTTGCAGACTTTTAACAACATGTCAACACACGTTCAGCAGCCATATGCAGCGCCTACTTTGTATTCATATGGAAATGTGCGGGATATTATTTCGATTTTGCCGGAATTCAACCCATATGGGGAAAAATCATTGAACTCTATTCAGTTCATAAAAAGAGTAGAAACACTTAGAAACGCATACAAATGGGACGATTCAACATTAATTTTCGCAGTGCAACAAAAAATGCAAGGTCCTGCTCGGCACTGGGTGGACTCTCTTCATATAGTGTTCCAAACGTGGCAACAATTTGTTTGTAAATTTTCCATGGATTTCCCTTGCACTGAAAATATAGCCGACGTGCATATAAGAATGGCTCGTACCAAGCGCCAAAACAACGAAACGCCGCAGGAATTTTATTACAAAATGCTTGCTATAGGTGCGAAAAGTGAAATTCCTGAATGCGCTATAGCTAGACACATCGTGAACGGAATCAACGAACCTGATTTAAAAAAGAAAATATCAAACGAATATGCATATTGCCATGAATTGCTTCGCGACATTAATAGCTACTGTTATTATAACGAAATAAAATCGTTTTCAATTCCTAAGCCGAAATTCTCGTCAGCAGTTTCAGTTGCTTGGAATGGTGCGCAGGAGGTTGAGAAAAAAATCGAAAATAAACAAGTTGGAAAAAACATCAAATGCTATAATTGCTTTAAATTTGGTCATTATTCAATAAATTGTCCTGAACCACAGAAAAAAGAACGTTGTAATATATGCCAACGGACATCGCATCAAACCTCTACCTGTCCACAAAAAACGTCAGATGCTACAGGAGGCAGAAAAGCCGCTATTAACAAAATTCAAGAAATGAATGGTGAAGCCACGGGTCTCATAACAAAGAAAATAAAACTCGATGATCAGTTATCATATGCAATTATCGATCCAGGTAGTAATCGAACATTAATTCGTAGAACATTCGCTGGCAAAGTTGGACAGACATCTACATGTTCTATTGTTCTAAATGGTTTCGCTGGAGGTCAGTACATTTGTAATGCTAAAATTGCCGCATGCCTTGAAATCGACGGAAACAGCTTCAAAACGGATCTTCTTGTTGTCGAGGACGAACACTTATCTGAAAACATCTTGTTGGGTAAGGATGTTTTGTGTCGTGAAGGAAATCGTTGTATCATCGAAGGAGACGACTGCTGGATTGAGAACGCTGCCAACATTCAAACTGGTCAACAGTTAACTTCAAAAGACTTCGCACAACTTAAAAATGTTCTAAATGCTCATCGGAAAAGTTTTGCAGAAAATGTCGCTGAGCTGGGTACTTGCACTGAAACCAAAATGAAAATTCAGCTAACTACCGATGTACCTGTGAATATGAAGCCGTATCGTATTGCTTTTGGTAAGCGTTCAATTATTTCAAATATTGTTTCCGAATTGTTAGAAAGCAGCATTATTCGAGTGTCAGAATCGCCATACGCCTCGCCAGTTGTTCTTGTCGATAAAAAGAATGGCGAACATCGCATGTGTGTCGATTTTAGACAGTTGAATCGAATCACCATGAAAACGCCTTTTCCAATGCCAATAATGGAAGAACAGTTTGCGCAGTTAGCTGGAAATAATTTCTTTTCAACTCTGGACCTTCGTATGGGTTATCATCAAATCGAGATAGATGAATCTTCAAGGAAGTATACTGCGTTCGTTACGACTGATGGCCACTATGAGTACAACCGAATGCCTTTTGGTCTCGTAAATGCACCTGCCGTTTTCCAGGCGTTAATGAATAAGCTTGTATCGAGAATGAATCCTGGTGAAGTACTGGCTTATCTTGATGATGTAATTCTGCCGAGCAAAACAGTAGAAGAAGGATTAGATCGCTTAAAACGTTTTATGGTAATTTTAGAAAAAAGTGGACTGACTCTTCGACTCGACAAATGCAGATTTTTGGTTACAGAAATATCTCATTTGGGCCATGTGATCGACAAAAATGGAATTTCACCAGGTAAAGAAAAAGTTAGCGCAATTAAAAATTTGAAGCAGCCATCCAATTTGACCGAAGTTCGCAGATTTTTGGGCTTAACAGGATTTTTCCGGAAATTCGTGCAAGACTACTCGCTAATATCGAAGCCGATTACTAATTTACTACGAAAATCCAATAATGACAGTTTTGTTTGGGGTGACTCGCAGCAACAAGCTTTCATCACATTGATTAATAAATTATGCAGCGAACCGGTTTTGAGTCTTTACAATTTCAAAGCGGAGCACGAGGTTCATACGGACGCGAGCAGTGTCGGACTTGCTGGAATTTTGCTTCAATCCACTGACGGAAGATCATGGCAACCTGTCTTTTATTACAGCAGGCATTGTACCGATATCGAAAGCAGGTACCATAGCTACGAGCTCGAAGTACTGGCTGTGGTTGAAACTTTAGAACGTTTTCGAGTATACGTTTTGGGTAAACGCTTCCGGCTCATCACTGATTGCTCCGCCATAGCCAAGGTAAAAGAGAAGAAAGAGCTTATACCAAAAATTGCTCGCTGGTATATGAAGCTTCTGGAATACGATTGTGAAATAATTCATCGTAATGGCAATCGAATGGCGCATGTAGATTCGTTGAGTCGTTCACCCGATCAACCACCTAATGACGTCGAACCTGCTGGATTCATTATGAAAGTAACCGCTGATGCTGATGACTGGCTGCTTACGATGCAACTTCAAGATGAATCATTACTCAATATAATTGCCGTTTTAAGTGGACATCGAAAATCAGATCAAGTTAAACAATTTAAATCAGAATATACGCTTCATCATCACCGTTTATTCCGCAACGAAGATGATGGTTTGAAATTCGTGGTACCAAAGGCTGTGAGGTGGCGCATTGTGAGGCTGTGCCATGATGAGATGGGACATTTCGGGCTTGAGAAAACCATCCAACGTATTAAAACAAAATTTTGGTTCCCACAAATCCGTAAGTACGTAAAACAGTATTTGTCTGCATGTATAAATTGCTGTTATTTTAAATCACGGGGAGGAAAACCAGAAGGTCAGTTACATTATAGTGAACTGGAGCCAATACCTTTTCGAATAATACATGTTGATCACCTGGGACCATTTATAAAAAGTAAGCGCGGAAATACGCACATATTTGCAATAACCGACGCTTTTAGCAAATTTTCTATAATAAAGCCCGTGAAGAATACAAAAACTGTCCCAGTGATTCATGTACTTAACGAAATCACAAGTTATTTTGGCCTACCGAAGCGAATCGTAAGCGACCGCGGCACCGCCTTTACATCAAAAGTGTTTGAAGACTTCTGTGAACGCAATAATATCACTCATATAAAAACAGCTGTTCGAACACCCAGAGCGAATGGTCAAGTTGAGCGGACAAACCAAACAATTTTGTCTTATTTACGCACATCCAACGAAGATCCAAAAGATTGGGACCTGCTTCTCCGAGAACTTCAATGGACGCTTAATTCGCAAAAAAATTCAACTTCCGGCTTCAGTCCAAACGAGCTCGTTTTCGACTTCAAACTTACTGATGTTATCCAGAATCATATAGTCGCTGCGATCCATAACGACGTTGATGATCAGGACACTGATGTTACTATTGCAACCAAACGACAACAAGCTGCCAATAATATCATGCAAGAAAGAGCCAAATGGAAACAGCGTTTCGACCAAAAGCACACCAAGCCGACCGAATACAGCGAAAATGATCTGGTAGTCATCGAAAATGAAGCTCCAGCTACAACACAATCAAGAAAATTGGAGCCTAAGTATCGTGGGCCGTACATCATCAAAAAGGTACTAGGAAAAGACAGATTCCAGATAGAAGATGTACCAGGGGCGCAGGTGACTTCGCGAAAATTCTCTTCTGTTTATTCCTCGGACAAAATCAAGCCATGGTGTCAGAGCCCACCTGAATTGGATATATCATGCGACTACGACACCGACGAAATCGAGGACGATTCTACGTCAGGAACGGCCGAGCTGTCAACGACCCCATAGTAGTTTTCGATAACTAAGGCATTTCGAAGAACTTGCAGCTTTGCAGAGTTAAGGCTGACGCAATAATATATTTCCTGCAACATGCAACAAATTGAATGAATCAGTCTGTCTTGTAGCGTCAATCGGCTAACATAAACCGCTCTTCGAATAAATCCGTTTTGTGTTTAATAACGAACTCTTTAAAAACTTTACTATATTAAATAAATATATAAGCTTAACTTTATTTGGTTATTTTCATTTAACACTATCAAGATCAAGATAGTACAAGATAGATAATGAGATCAAGTGATACAATAAATTTTATTTCGCGGCAGTTAAGGTACCCTCATATATTTTATAGCACAAATACAAGAAAAAATATTCACGATGCAACGGAAACAAAAGCTTAAAGCATCGTTAATGCAATAAACATGCAATAACGTTGCATGAAATTATTTTTCATGAGTATTGTTTTCCAAAAAAATACAAAAAAGTACACAACTGATCAAGAACTACAGTACTAGTGCCGACTCCAAACGGCTAATGTCCATGTTCTCAAGAAACTTTACATGCCACTTTTTCCTCTCTTAGGTTTGCCATTGTCTGCAGAGATGAGACGGCCGATCGGAAAATTTGTATTTTCAATTGAGAAAATTTGTTTTTTCAATTGAGAAAATTTTCTGCTCGATGTGAGAATTGAACTCGAGCTTCCGCATTGCATTGGCTTGCACGCCAAACATTAGCATGAACGGCCATGGGCGCCACATCTATAGATCTGTATTTTCATAAATAATTTGCAGACTCTCACTGAAATTTTGTTACTCTATAGTTTTTGAATTCGCTTATAACGAATCTAAAATATATACAGTGTCCTCAAAATTTAAAAAATAAATACTAAATGACGGTTTTCCCCGAAACTTCTGACTCAGGGGATTTTGGTTGTGCTGATTACGAATCTGATATCAGAATTTGACAAAATTCCACTTTTTAACAATCAAAAAATTGAGAAAAAAGTACGTCTTAAGCAATCTTAATAATAAATACATTTTACAATGATAAGAAAAAAGGCATGAAGAAGTACCTTTTTCATATTTATTTAACATTGGTTTTGATAAGATTTAAATTCTGACATCCGATTTATTATCTCCAAAAACTCAAGAGTGACAAAATTGTGGCAAAACTATTAAAATGAGAAACGTGTGCAGCGGGTTACAAACACAAAAATTACTTATTTCAACATCATAACTACGTTTAAGGCGATCTAAAAACGTATTATAATGATAAATAAGGTCTCATTTAGAATACTAGGGTTAGTTTGGGTAGCCAATAAAAAAAAACTCCCAGCATAACAAAATAATATATTCCGTTCAAAATTCTTAAATATGGATAAATTTTTCAGAGAGGCTGTTGAAGTTTAAGTTTATAAATTCTTTCAAAACTTGAAGGTCTCAAAATTGACATTGTTTTTTATCGACGACATTACCTTTCCAGCTTTCGATTCAGATTCCCTGGGGAGTAGTATGGATTTTTTATTAAGTAGCAAATTTTTTGATTTTTCATGTATCCCCAGAGAAACTCTCTAAATTAAAAAGGGAATACAGGGTCACTTATTTTAAGGCATAGTGAATATATGTTTAACAAATAAATTGATTTTTGTTTTTCGGACAAAAAATTAAAAAAATAAATAAGAAAAATAAATCTTATCGCCAGTAATTTATAACGTGACATGCACTAGAAAATTTTATATGATATGACGACGATGCCACAGTTTTGCCTGTAGACAGTCAGCAACACATCTACACCAAGTGGCAATGGAGTGCGTCTAGGTGTGCGTGAATGTATGTATGTGTTTGTTTTTTTGAGGCAGATGTATTAATTCCACACGTGTGTCTTTGTGTGCTAGTTTATTTGTGTGAATAAATAAATACGGGAATAATAAACAAAGAGCCAAGCAAGTTATAAGTTTTACGTGATGTCTTGCATGAATTTTAAAAAATATCAAAAATAAATACAACAATATTTTCAATTTATTCTGGTTGTGTTGTAATTATTGCTTTTTGTTGTTATTGTTTTGCTGATGTTGTTGATGGTTATGTCATTGACAAAAGACGAGAACACAAAACTCTTACAGCTTTTATTGTAAGTGTGTGTTTTAACTTACATACACCAATATATGTATGTGGCGGCAAACTTATTGCGACAAGTGTTAAAAATTATGTTTACACCACAATAATAATCGAATAAATTGTAAACAGAACAAGAAGGTTAAATCAGAAGAATGAGTAGAGTAAATGTTAACGTATAAATATATTTCAGATTGAAACAAATTTATTGAATAGAAAATTTGTTAGAATTCTGATTTTTCAGTTTTATTAAATTTATTAAATTTCACAAGCTAAATATATGGCATAATTTATTAGCAACAATGAAGCTAAATGAGCGCTTTCAACTTTATGATCTGTTCAAGGAAAAATTTGTCTTAAGCACGTTTAGTGTGGAAAACATAGTATTTTTTGAAGGCTCCGGTGTACTTCCCACACAATACCATTAACCGCAAATTCTCAACAGACCGTTCTCCTTGAGTTAAACCGTTCGCGATAAATGCAACACGTCTCTGTAGACTACTTTTAACAATATTCTGCACTTAAAGCCATGGCTCGACGGATGTTCTTGTCGCAATTTGCTTTGAGCTAAACATGCATTTACAACAGCAACAACACTAACAACAACTGCAATAAACGTACCTTTACCTGCTACTTTCTGCACATTGCTTTTTGCTTCTTACTCTTTCTTAACGTTTAATACCCTTTCCAATACTTTTTATGTACTTTCTCTCATAAATCTTCCGTGTGCAATAGCAGCAGAGTTGCCAACATTTTTATGTTTACTTTAAAGCTTAAGTTTTTAATTTTTTTACAAAATATATTTTTTATGGAAAGTGCTTTTCTTTGAGGTTTTGATAAAAGAAAAAAAAATTTAAAAAATATTATATAACAAAAAAAACAAAAAAAATAAAACAAAAAAAAATTAAGTAAAAAAATAAAACAGAAAAAATTAAATAAAATAAAAAAAAATAAATGAAAAATATACTACAAAAAATAAAGTAAAAAATAAAATAAAAAAATTATATGAATAAAAAAATTATATAAAAAAAAATAAATAATAAAAAAATTAATAAAAAAAAAAAATAAAAAACAATAAATTCAATATTGTTGGTATTGTTTGCTTGTAAATGTATTCATAAAATGCAAGTTTTTTAATGTTTTATAATATTTTTTTTTATTTTTTCTTATAAAATAGAAAAAAATAATATACAAAAAATAAAATAGAATAAAAAATTATATAACAAAAATAAAACCGAAAAAATAATAAAATTCAAGTTTTACTATTTGTTTTTTTTTTAAAAATTTTGCTTCCAAAATCCTATTAAAGTATTTTAAATTAAAAAATTTTTTCAATGAATTTGTTACAAAAATCATAATTTTGAAGTAAAAATGAAATTACAAAAAAAAATACAAAATTTCAAAATTATGAAATTTAAAATTCGAATTTTGAAAAAACAGAATTAGTTTTCTCCTGAGAATTTTGGTGAACCTTGCCCAATTCCACTATTTCTGCCATTTCTTAGTTGTGGTTTGAAAACTATTTCAAAATTTTTTGTGATTTTGTAACAGTTTGTGGTGGCAACTATGGTTATTTGCTTAAGTTTGTGTCGTCTGGGAAGAAAAAAATTTGTTCTCTTTTATTTCATTTATTTTCTTTTTATATAGTTCCGGCACCTTGGGCTTAAATTGGAACAAGCACTACAATAAGAATGCACAACCAAAAAGCACAGAAAAAGAAGAATTGTTTAAGTAATAAACTTGGCGCAATTTAAAAGGGACTCTTTTTACTAGCAATTTTAAATGAAACGAACGGATATGCGTGTTTTTGTTAGTTTCTGACTGCAAGACCAGATCGTAACGTTACTCCTGAAATGGTTTAGGTTTTTTTTCTTTTCTTTTTATTAAATATTATCTTTATGCGTTGTACTCTATGTATACCCGAGGCGAAAATGTTGGCACACCTTGTACTAATGTTGTTACTCTTACTTTACCGTACCCAAAGGCAATAAATGTGGTAAAAGCACAGTTAGATTTATTGTTTGTAGCAAGCTTGAGGTATTAACCTTTTTTAATGTTTTTTTTACTTGATCTAAAATAGAACGATGTCATGTTAAATGCATATTTATAAAATAAAAATAATATGTTTGATAAATATATCAAGCAACTCAATCCTACACTCTTAGAAATGTATGACAATTTTTAATACTTTTGGTCATATAACTACTACTTTCTTAATTTTCAGGCTTTTTCAGATTTGTTTTGTTATTTACTTTTTTACTAGAGCTTCTGATTTCACGTGGACTATAACACGTTACAAAATACTTTATAAAATTCACGAACACGTACTACACGTGAATGCTTAACATGAAACTTGTACACTTGTAGTTGCAAAAGTACGTGTCACGTGTACGCGGGTTCACGGATTCACGAATTCACGAATTCAAGTATTCATGGCTTTCACGTATCTTTGGTAATAAGCATAAATGTGAAGATGTGATCTTCGAACTATATTGACTCGTATAGCATGAATAAATGATACCTTTACCAATAGGTGCGACCGACTACAGTTTGCATCATTAGGACTTTATGAGTTAGAATCATCAATTTATATCCAGAAATTGGAACGCATATCGCCTCAAGAAGTCCTAATGACGCAAATTGGTAACAACAGTTATGTCAAGAAAAATTCGGGAGTGTAAATTTTTTTTTATGGGCGTGATAAAACAGTGAATTTGGTTTTTTTCGTAAGTCACTTATATGTATTACAATTTTTAAGTTTTATATATCATTAAAAAGGTCTTCACGAGGACTGTTGTTCTCATCTTCCACTAGTACTCAAAATCACTTTATAAAAAACTCCCAATAACCTCAAATTTGTCCTTGAAACCCTTCATGTCCTGGTACCATTCCGGGGATTGGCACAATCAAAGACTAGTTTAAATTCAAGCTCGTATAATTTAAAGGCCTTTTATGTCGCATGACTGTTTGAGAGTATATAAATATATGGCCACATAGTTTTCCTATGGAGACATTCCCAGACACATACTTCAACACCATATATTTTTGCTTGGATGAGAGGGCTTGGGAGTAAAGCCCATTGGAAGAGCTTTTTGGAATCTGGAACCATTCATCTTTGCTCCAATTTCTTTATTTTCTAGTTTGGTGCCAATAGTCTAACTATACTATACTATGCAAATTAAGCGTTGATAACTTTCTGTCAGGTTTTTTTAGAAAGGGGTAATTTCCGAAAGTTTTTAGAATCTTTATATGCCGTTCAAAATTCACCAAGGGCTTGAGTAGGGCACCGTCTTATTGCCTCAGTGATTTCACTACAAGCAGTTATTTGCAGATTTAGAAATGGATCGGCTGTTGTTCGTTGTTGAACTTTGGCCAACATGCAAGTGCTGCATAAGTAACTTAAGGTCTAAGAATAGTAAAAAACGTACAATCTACAATTTTTCAAGCAGGCAGAAGTACGGCTCAGGTTTAGATCAATCGACTCTTGTGCGACGGGTCGCTAGTTTGATTCGCAGCAAGCACTTTGTTTTCATTCGTAATTATTTTTCATTTCTCTTTCATTTTTCTTTCTAAAAGCGTCACAGGTATTTCAGGCTTAATAGTAAAACCTTTGTCCTGGCACCATTTTTTTGTTATACATCGGGTACTTTGCATTCTGTCCGATATTATGGGTCCTTGACAGTCCAAACTTGCGATTAATTATCCGCATATCTTCTAGAAGCAAAGCCCTCATTGTTCAGCTTTTCAAGTAGTTCATCAAGAGATGGCAGTAATGACGTTAGATGTTTTACTGACCTCGAACATGATGATTCCACAGGGGGGGTGCGATAAAGCCATGCGAGATAACGCCATATGGCTTTATAACTCAATTCGAAGAGTGATAAAGCCATATTTTTGTCAAAATTTCTGTATGGCTTTATTTCCCATCACAAAGAGCGATGAGGCCATATGGCGTTATCTCACATGGCTTTATATCTCATTTGATATTTTATTTTAAAAGGTTTATTTTGGTAATGTTTCTTATAGCCGAGAATCTGAGAGCCAATCTAATAACAATTTTCTCTGTAAAAGAAAACCTCAAACGTTTCATTGAGAAAATCCTTAGTTTTCACTGAAAAAACAAAAGCTAATGATTTTCCCTTTTACAGAATGTTCTAATTGAGGTGTACAAATTCTGTAAAAGGATAAATAGCTAATTATATTTCACTAGAATAACAATCAAATCAACAATAACAATGCAACAGCAATGAATTGAGAGATAACGCCATATGGTTTTGTCTCTCAATTGCCAAAAATAAAATATGTCATTATCTCTCAATACGATGGGAGATAACGCCATATGGCTTTATCTCTCAATGCGATGGGAGATAAAGCCATATGGCGTTATCTCGCATGGTTTTATCGCACCCCCTCGATTCCACAATAGGCTGGGTCGATTTTTAAACCGATGTTGCCTGGGAGATTTTCGATTCGGGCATGAAAAGGACTACAGCCCCTTTTTTTTAATAACTTTTCATGCCCGAACCGAAAATCGCCCAGGCAACATCAGATTTTTTGCCTCCATACAAATCGATCCAGCCTATTCCACAATCCAAAATTGTAAGTATTCATTTTGCAATTTGAAGAGGGACGTTTCTCCCTGGCATCGTCTGGTTATTTGAATTATAAGCCCTTTGAAAATGAATGAAGTCACACAAAGCTGTTTGAATTGAATCAAATGATAATACCGTTTAGGGTATGCAATCACTGTAGATTTGCCTGTCTGATAAAGAAAATGAAACCTACTTAAATGAATGCTTTTCAAACTTGTCTCCCCCCTTGTAGTGAGTTCCTGAATATTTGTTCGGACGAAATAACTCAGGCTGATTATTCCAAACGATAAAGGTAATTGTTCGGTATTTTTACCCAAGGTCTTTGTGATAAACGTAACTCTTATCTTTGTCCAAAACTGGCTTTAAACATTCTAGTGAGTGAAAGAACCAAGGAGTCAATGTCATATTGCATTGGGCACGGGTAGATTCCATCCGGTCTTTGTGATTTGTATGAACTGAATTTGGACGCAGCCCATTGTACTCTTTCGGACGAAAAAAAAAAAACAAAAAGAATACTGAGTGATTGGTCTATGTGATTGGTCTCTTGAAGAACAGTTTCTTGCAAATACACAACCCAGAAAGTGAGTTCTTAAAAATAGGCGATTGGTTTAATCCGGAGTTTTTGTATAGCCAGATTAGTAGTTAAGTACATATACCATTTAAGAGGTCTTTTGAGGCTTTTTATAGACGGGTTGCTGCAAGCAGGCTTTCAATCCTCCCACAGTAATCTCTACATGTGGCCCTCTTAGATCTTCTAAATTCAGTGCTGTACTTAGTTAAATCTTGCTTGCATAAATTTTATAAAAATGACATCTAATAATATTTCTAAAACTTGTCAACACCTTCAACAATATTTGATTTATATTTTCCAGACAAAATTAACAAATCGTGCGTTTGTAATCTAGTCTATAAGTATATTAAATATAAGCTGGCACTAAAGTAGTCAATCATTAGAGAAAAAAATATTTGCATTAATTTGATAAAGTAGACCTATTATTTAATAACTAGATAACAAATTAGACCAATAAAATTTGGAAACTTTTCGGCTTTTTGTAAACAATTAGTTAACACAAAAATAAACCGGTAAGAATTCTGATGGAAAATTACTGCCTGAACTGAAATAATAAAAACCTTTTTTATTTGAAGTGAAATAGTTAATATGAAAAACGTGCGCTAGCAATTTAATTCCGTTGAAGCGCAATAAACAAATTAAGAATAGCAACAAAAAGGAAAATAACAAAACATATAGCAACTGATAGCAGCATTATACAAAACGATAGTATAGAGCAGAAGTTGAGTTAAGTTGAACTGTGCTGCCAAACAACAAGTTGGCCCAAAATATTATTATTATTATTATTATTATTAAGACGAAAAAATAAAAACATAAACTGTGCGAGTGAGTTGTTATCAATGCTTCAGCGCACAACGAAGCGAAAAGATAAGACAGGCGAACTTTTGCCAAAGCTAGCTTGTATCGCATTTAGGCCCATGCGATAAAAATGGGCAGACAGACAGACTGACAAAAAGACTTACGGACAGACTGACACGTACACAGACGTTGTTGTGTCTATCCAGCTCTAGCTCTGGAGCGCTTTACAAAATATTAATTGTTAGATATTCAAATGAAAATTAAGAGCATGAGCCAGCAGTTATATAGATGAACACAATATGATGAAGAAGAAGAAGCAGCAGGAGAAAGACAGCAAAAAAATAAAAGTATAAATAAAAACTGTCAATAACAATTTTTGTTTGTTTTTTGTTTACTTTCGAAATGTCGCAGCAAATAAGTTGTTGTTGTTGTGTTACTGCTATAATTTTATGATATTTTTGGAATTCTGGCTAGGTGCTGGAGCGGCAGCTACATCAGCTCAGCGACCAAGACAACATAGACGACAAATATATTGTATAAATAGAGCAAAGCATATAGAATAATGTGAAGAAGAGCTCAGAGTGTGGCAACAGAGAGCATGAACAATATGCGGGTTAGACAAGGTTGTCCAAGGGAAATACACGTGCCTGCAACTCCTTGCCAACACTTTGTGCTTGTTGTCGTCGTTTTATCGAGGATATCGAGGCTTTAAAATGGATTCAGTTATAAATTTATGCTTAGATTATGAGAGCTGAATAAATATCTTGAGTTGAAAACTTGAGCTGGATGCGATGTGGTGAGAGTTTTAGACCCTTGTGCTGGGAATGATTCAAATTGTATGATAAACAACCCGTTCAAAATTTTGCTTGAAGGATGATAACTGGTTAAGCTGCAGAAAGTTTTTGTTGAATATATGATGATTAGCCGTTTGTTGTACAAACACAAAATAACCCGCAGAGTCTAACTTTTTAAGTTGCAAGTTAAACAGGCAAAAAACTAAAAGAAGAACAAAATAAAATATTTCAAATAAAGGTGCTTGAATAAAAAATATGAAATACTAACTGATTTTTGCCTTGCGTAACATTCGTACAATATTGGGAATGTAATGAAATATTTCATGTAAGTACATATTCTTTCCGCTTCAACAGTTTTATATTAAATGCAATAGTTTTCAATTTAAATTTGTTCTACTTTGCAGCTCATTTTGTTTAAATTAACTTTTAATTGAGCGTGTCATAAAGTTCGATGATATGTAGAAAACATTTTATGTTCAAGATTTTTATGCTAATGAGCTGAACACGAAACATACCTGTTTCTCTTTTACGTTTACTAGATGTCTTGAGGTGCTGCTGCTGCTGCTGTTGCTGCTGTTGCTGCTGTTGTTGCTGTTGTTGCTGTTTACTTGTTGCACCCGCCGAGTAGCGTATCGCAGATACTTGTTGTTTTGGCGGCACAACAACAACAACGCTTCTTTCGTTCACTGCTGCTGCTACAGCTACACGTCTTGGCTTCTCGCCGTAATTGTTGCTCGCTCTGCTTGCGTTGCTGGTATTACTTGCAACGACAACTCGTTCAGTTGATGCTTCAACAATTTGCGACAATTGCTGACGTGTTTGTTGCCTTTGATAACCAGCACTTTGAGTGTCGTCAATATATGTAACAGCTTCGCCAACTCTTTGTTGTACGTTGGCGTTGTTGTCGCTACAATTTGCTGTAGCAATAATTGTATTGCTCTCAAATTGCTGTTGAAGTGGAACTCTTTCTTGCTTGACAACTAGCTGTTGATGTTGTTGTTGTTGTTGTTGTTGTGTATAATATTGATCGCTGCTTTCAACTGCAACTAAAGTTGGCGAATTTCGCAAAAGCTGTTGTGGCTTGACATCAATAGCAGCAACAAATGCTGTTGAAGTTTCAGGATAAACAATTCTTGATGTTTGATTGTCCTGCGCAACTAGTTGCTGCTGCGTTTGAAATTGTTGCAATTGTGTTGTTTGCTGCTGCTGCTGCTGTTGACGTTGTTGATTTTGACCGAGTTGTTGTTGTTGCTGCTCGTGCTGCTGCTGCTGCTGGTGTTCGCCCGCGTATATCGAGCGACTAGAATAGTCGTAGTTAGACGACGAAAAATGAGAAGTTTTCATTTGTGGTCGCTGGCAATTTTTGTGAAAAAATTGTTTGCGATCTGATTGTAGCAATTAAGTGTTTGTCTACTTTTATGTTTATTTTTTATTTTACTATTATTCTGTTTATTGCTGTTGTTGGTTATGATGTTGTTTTTAATGTTGTTATTCTTGTTGTTGTTATTGCTCTCGCTTAATGAGTAACTATAACAATTTGTTGGCTTTATTGTCGTCTGTTTTGCTGCTATTATTGTTGCGGATGTTTTTTTTATCGTTGTGTTTGTTGTAGTTTTACTTGTTGCTGTTATTGTTGTTCTGCTTGTTGTATTCCCAGTTGATGCTTTACTAGACGCCACAACTATTTGCCGCAGCGACATTCGTTTAAAATTAAGTTTCAACTTTTTTTTGGTTTTTTTTTTTCAATTTTTCTTATATTTTTTTTTTTCTATCTGCACTTTTAACTAAATGCAATCTTATTTAGAGAACTTTTTTAATGCTATTAATTATTACAATTAAACTTATTTACAATCTTGTAGCTTTTATCTGTTTAAACTTAACTTTTTAAACCCATTTAAAAGAAAACTGAAAATAGAAGAGAAGAAAGAGAAAATAAGTTAGATAGGAATTTCAATTAGTATGTTTGCTGAATAGAATGATATATTATAAATATATAGAAAATTGCTTTTTTAAATTTATATTAAGTAAAAGTAAATGAATTTTATCATGAAACAGCATTATCTTAAATCAACTAAAGATAATGATTTTTCAACTGAACTCATAATCAAAGCAATTCTTTATTTTGGTAAATCGCCCATTATAAAATCAACATTTGAGTAAGCGCAGCGGTAATTGAATTATCGACTCGTTTCATGCAGTACCTAATATTGCAGTTTTTATTTACTAAAGGGTGATTTTTTAAGAGCTTGATAACTTTTTTTTTAAAAAAAACGCATAAAATTTGCAAAATCTCATCGGTTCTTTATTTGAAACGTTAGATTGGTCCATGACATTTACTTTTTGATGATAATTTCATTTAAATGTTGACCGCGGCTGCGTCTTAGGTGGTCCATTCGGAAAGTCCAATTTTGGGCAACTTTTTCGAGCATTTCGGCCGGAATAGCCCGAATTTCTTCGGAAATGTTGTCTTCCAAAGCTGGAATAGTTGCTGGCTTATTTCTGTAGACTTTAGACTTGACGTAGCCCCACAAAAAATAGTCTAAAGGCGTCAAATCGCATGATCTTGGTGGCCAACTTACCGGTCCATTTCTTGAGATTAATTGTTTTCCGAAGTTTTCCCTCAAAATGGCCATAGAATCGCGAGCTGTGTGGCATGTAGCGCCATCTTGTTGAAACCACATGTCAACCAAGTTCAGTTCTTCCATTTTTGGCAACAAAAAGTTTGTTAGCATCGAACGATAGCGATCGCCATTCACCGTATCGTTGCGTCCAACAGCATCTTTGAAAAAATACGGTCCAATGATTCCACCAGCGTACAAACCACACCAAACAGTGCATTTTTCGGGATGCATGGCCAGTTCTTGAACGGCTTCTGGTTGCTCTTCACTCCAAATGCGGCAATTTTGCTTATTTACGTAGCCATTCAACCAGAAATGAGCCTCATCGCTCATCGCTCAGAAATGAGCTCGAAAAAGTTGCCCAAAATTGGACTTTCCGAATGGACCACCTAAGACGCAGCCGCGGTCAACATTTAAATGAAATTATCTTCAAAAAGTAAATGTCATGGACCAATCTAACGTTTCAAATAAAGAACCGATGAAATTTTGCAAATTTTATGCGTTTTTTTTAAAAAAAAAGTTATCAAGCTCTTAAAAAATCACCCTTTAAGACTTCATTTTAGTCCTGGTATACCGATTTTGCAACATGGCTTTTGGGTGTGACTGTGATAACGTGATTTATGATAGATATAAAATTATCAAAATATTTCAGTTAAATTCGTTCTTTTTCTATATTACCTTAACATTTTTTTTTTTAATATTTTCAATTCTAAATCTAGACCTTTGAAGAGAAAGATTTTCAATGCGAATAATTTTTGCACGAAATAACGTATTCATTTTTGAGTTTTACGGTAATTCATATGAATCAGAAAGTCAGTTTGAGGTATGATTCCTTATACGTGGAAAAAATATTATTCAACAAAAACAAGTTTGCAGCCTTTTTCTGAAAATGCCAAATCGTTACTTTAAAAATTGTCGACCTCTCTTTTAGTCTTAATTAAAACAGAAGAGAAATTATACTTATATCATTCGAAAAGAACTGTAACATAGATGTACAAATGATATAATTAATGGTAAAATTGATTTCCCCGATTTGTTAGCCTTAATTCCATTCAATATCCCGGCACTTTATTTGAGAAATCTAAATTTATTCTATACGCCTAACCATAGAACTTATTATGGTTCTAATGAACCTCTTTCTCGTTGCCTCTCTAACTACAATACATTCGCGAATCAATTAGACTTCGGCGTTGAAAGAAGTACTTTCATAAATAACCTTAAGGAAATCATTATATGTTCTCAAGCTTTTAATTAAGTATTTTTTTTTTTTAATTTAGTTTTCAAGTATTATTATAAGTAATCTGTGCGAGCTGAGCCCATAAATGAATTTGAATGAATTAGAAATTTTACATAATTAATGGAAGGAGGTTTCCAACCTTCTAAGAGAGAAATAAAATTTTGTAAAAAAAAATCCGCTTTTTGTTCAATAGAACATTCCACGATAATCGTTACCAAGGCAAAAATCTTTTACTTTAAGATATTGCATTAAACTTTATTATTTCTAGTAAAGATTTAGTCCTAGTTTTGTTGTTCGCTATCCAATGTTAACCTATATTATATATTTATAATATTATAATTACAAAACTATATTAATAATATTATAATTATATAACTATATTAATTAATTACTTCATACATCCAATATTAACCTACTACGTAGACGTCAACGCAGACGACAATATAATAAAGAGAGTTTTGTAAAAAGACGAAGAAATTTAATTTCTCTTCTATTGATTTTTATTGTATTATTTTGACTATAACAAAAAAGCAATGTTATTTTTTTTTAAATATATTATGCTATAGTCGTTGAATTAACATTAAAAACTCGATTCAGGAACACATTTTTGTTGTATCAATGCAGCTCGACTACTTTAACATATATGTTTTCTATCGTAACACCCGTTTAAATATGTGTAACACCCGTCACACTTTACAATATTTAATATAAACTTTCTGAACGCATTTCTAAATTTCTTTTTTAATGCCAGTTTAATCGTCAAACAATTGTAGTTTGGCTTAATTTCACAAGCATTCAGAATGAAGTCAGATTTTTTAATGAGTACTCATAACACCGTAACAGGTAGTTTATTAAAAATTATAGAAACATTGACCATGATTTTAAAATTTTTTTTCGCATATGGATAGACAACAATAAGAGTAATTTATGATGACTGCAAAAAACTTTAAATTATTTTATATTTACTAACGACTAATTATTGTCGATGTTTAAAAGCGTGCAAATGTAGCACCCGTCATAATATAAAGTTCCCAATACGAAATTTTGTTGGAACAGAGCTTTTGAGTTAGTAGAACTTTGAGTTGTTCTCAAATTTGTTGTGAAATTTGTAAAAAAATGTGTTTTGAAATATAAATTTTTACTATCCAAATCAATATTTTAGTCGAATTTGGACGACTTTTGCAAAAATTCTAAAAGTTTGTTCAATTTTCTTTCAAATTTGATAACAATTATTGTGTAGCTCTAACTAAAATATTTTTAATGAATTTTTTTAATATTGTCGTTAGATATTTAGCATGTATTTTAACCAAATGCCCAGAGAGAGAGAGAAAAGCCAATATCTCTGCCATGTTTGTAAAGATTTATTTTATTTATTTTTTGTATTTAAGTAGTCTCATAAAAAAAAACCCGATTTTAATTATCAAATATGCAAAAAAAATATATATACGTCCAAAGTATAATAAGTAAGAACATTTATGTTAAGATTTTGTTTGGAGAGGATACAGAACAGTAAAACTGAGTACAAGGGTTTATGGATAACAGATGAAAGTACAAATTTCTATACTCAATTTCAGTTTTTCAATTTATTTTTATAACAAAAACAGTGGTTAAAACTTCATCCTAAAATACTTGAGATATTGAGTTACCAACTTATACTTTGGACTAGTTCTTTCCCGTCAAAAATGACGGGCTCGGTTTTAATAGAGGGAAAAACATGTAATATTAATTTTTTTTATGCTGAATTATAAATCAGCGATGGTCACATATTCGATTTTAAATGGTTTCAATTACAATTTTACGTTCTAAATATTTATAAAATACCTTAAAGTTAAAACGGAAATCATAGTAGGTGCAACGAAATAGTTTGAACTTGTTTTGTAAAACTGAAAATTTCAAAATGAAAAATATATAAAAAGTTTTTGAAGTTTCAATAAATCAGCAAACAAAAAAATGCCAAAAAATATGCTATGAAATTTTTCAAAAAAAAATCAAGCGTTCTGCACTCACATTTTACGGAATTATTTTATAGTAATATATCGGTATGTTTGGAATAATTAAAAATTTGGTCTTTTTAAGTCAATATATTAATTGAATTTTAACAGTTTTCACATTAATTTTTATCATTTATTACTTATACTTTTTGTCCTTTGCTCATGCTTCTAAAAACTTTTTAGAATGTGACATGAAGCTTCAATTTGAAGAATTGATAATTCAAAATTGATTTTTGATATAGGAATACCAAAAAGAGTCCGAACAAAAACTAACAACTTTCAAAAATGTTGAAATTTGTAATTTATAAACATCCATTTAGATTAAGTTTTAGGACCACGTTCTAAATAGATTTTAAGCTTTTATCAAAACAAAAAATGTATTATAATAAGTTTCCAAAAATAAAAACAATAAATTAAATTACGGTTTTTTAACTTAAAAGTACATTTTTAGTTTGAATAAATTATTTTTTTTTCTTCAGAAATGGCACCTTCGAAAATATAAAGAACGATAATTTTGATAAAAATATTTTAAAACTTGAAGTAGTACTAACAGTTCATATATGGTTATATGAAAAGTAAGCGTTTTGAATGTATCATAAATTTGCATTTATTGCATTATAAATTTTCATTTGGTTCTTTAAGTCTTGTACTTATAATATAACGAATGTTTGAGAAGCGTTGAAATGCCCTTTAAAAATGTTTGATCTTTGGTTCCATACACACCAATTTTGATCTAATGACCTCAGCATCCTTTCAATAATAGCACACAATTTTTAATGTTTTGAAATTATTGTGAACTTCCATGAAGTCATTCTTCTTTTATTTTCAAATTTCGAACATGATTTCTTGGCTAAAGCTTTGGGCAACATTTGACTAAAGTTACAACGATTTTGGTACCCTATTTATGGTAACACTTTTGGAGCTGACATCATTACCGCATGTATTTGATATTCCAAAAATAAAATTCGTGTATGAGTTATTTTATTTTTTTTTTTTTTTTTGCATAAAAACTTCCATACCTACTCGCAAATCGCTCTTCTATTCTAGTCTTTGGAAAGAAACTGTGTTCTTATGAAAACCATGTATTGCGTTTTAAAAATTATCTTCCAATATTCTATAACTCACACAGTGCTTGTTCCAGCTATTTTTGCTAGACTACAAAATGAAAAACATGGATTAGCTAGCAAGCCATCTATACTATACTATCAAACTTTTTTTATAAATAGCCAGCAACGTTGTAACCAGACAGATAAATCATTAATTTTTTTCCTCCGTTTTTGGCTCTGTTTTGACTTGTTTTGATGTTTCTTCTAAAACTGGTATGGTTTGTTATTTTTTTTTTTTTTTAGCCACAAAATTTTGCAACTTTCTTAAGCTTGTTGTCGTCGTCGGACGGCTGGTTTTAATGTGCTTCCCTCAGAGTTCTTTCTTTTACGACTTCTTTCTTTTTTTAGATTTTGGTTGTTTTTTTTTTTAGACGTTCTTTACACTCTAACACAAAAGCCAAAGTTATAAAAATAATTTCGGCTAAAAGCAGTAACAATGTGAAGAAATAAAATTTAAAAGCCGGTTGGTTAGTTTGTTTGTAGGCAGTCGTCGTCGTCGTCGTCGTCGTCGACAGAAATCTTTGTGGCGGCCTGAAGCACACTGTATCGCACGAAATAAACTAGAAACTACGCAGCACTTTGAGTTTTGGGCGAGTCCGTCTGTCTTGCTGACTGTCTCTGGGGCTGTATGTTTGTCTGCCTTTCTTTCATCGCACGTCGCTGTTACTGTCGCTGTTGCTGCCATTGTTGGTGTTAATACTTTTTTTTTAGTTTATTTGCTGGATAGGCTGTTTGTCTGCAGAGTGGGCTGGTGCTGCTGCTTGTTTGCTGGGTTGTTTGGTTAGAAAGTTTCAGTTCGAATCCCTCATTTAACGCTAGCTTATTAAATTTAAGCTTCTGACTACCATTGAGGCAATTTTTGAGATTTTTTTGGATTAATTTTTATTTTATTTTAAGCGCTTCGGCAGCACTCTACACTGTTTTCTATTAAGTTATATTAACACTTTATCACACACAGACACACACACACCTTTTTTCAAAAGCACGACACGAGCGGTGACAACAATTCACACGTCTGCCATGCAACGGCGTTTTCCAACAAATACCGACTCCGAGAGCTAAAGTGTTTCAATTTACTCCAAGGCGTCCGGTCCTTTTTCTGTACATGTATCCACGTTCCGGCCAAGAGCTGGAGTGTGCTATATGAGAAAAATGTTGCCACTCTGTTTCGAGATATAAATTTTGCAACATTTACTTTTGTAAAACTTGTCAGTGAGCCAGAACGTAGGTTTCTTCAAAAAATGTGAGAATTTTGCAAATGTTAAATTTTTAGCTTTAATTCGTTTTTGTTCAAACATGAAACTTACAGGAGTTGAACCAAAAAGTTTAATTTTCGTAAATAAACAAAATTTCATGAAATATTTATTTTTTATCATAAGTGATCATAAGTGAATCATAAATTTTACTTTTTCGGTCATAGAAAATACAATGAATATAAAAAAAATTGTTTAAACATGTAAAGGTTTAGGAGTGAATTCAAAAATTTGGTTCAGTGCGTAGCAGTAGAGGAAAAACAGCCTATAAAGTCAAAGAAACTAGCTAAGAGTACGTATTCTTCAGAATCTGAAATGGATTTTTTTAAAAAATATTTTAATTTTTTCTGCAGTAATTTTCTTTAAATATAAAATAACGACAGACATTTCTCCAGCACGGATGGCAACTTTATTTTTTGGGTTTCTCCCACATGGCAGACGCATGCGCAGATCTTGTTTTTATTTAATAACATTCAGATTTCGCGCTGTATGGAAATTTCTCTATTGTTGTGGTTTGTCTGTAAAGGAAGAAAATTTTGTGAAAGAAAACAAGCGTAGGTGGACCTGAGTTGAAAAGAAATTCATAGCCACAAGGAGCAACAACAAGACTGAATCTCTCCAAACTGAGCGATATTTAAGTAGGAAGACATGTGAAAAATGCAGAGAGAACCAATGAGCAATGTTTCTGCTAATTTCTGCTGGAATGAATCAATGAATGAATATATGTTAGCCACCGCTGTCGGCGTGCTAGAATGGGTGGGTGGCTAACCAGCCAATATAGGAAAAACCATCAAATGCGAAAAAGGTAGGTAAGCAGCGCTTGCTATAAAAATAATTTTTTTCTCCAAATAATTAACATGAAAAATAAAAGAAGAAAAAAAGAAAAAACTTGAAGTGCAAAGAAATAAAACAAAAAAACATAACGAAGACTAATGAGCATGTTTTGACTTCACAGAAATTTTATGGATACTGAAATGGCGCTGGAACCGGCATTTAGGTGACGTTATACAATGGCCAGCGTATTTTTTTTTTTTTGGCATAGAGCACACACACGAAGGCTCTTTCCCCAATGAGTAATAGAGCTCAGAGAGGCGATGTGATTTTGATTTTGTTGCTGGGACGTAGACTGCCAAAGGCTCATACCTAGTGTTGCCGAAAGAGATAGTGAGAGAGAGCAAGAGAGTGGGTTAGAATTATCAATAGAAGTGCTAAGTAGTCACGGGAATTTCCTGAAATAACAAATTTTCAAGTAAATTTCGCAATAGACGCAATCACATGACGAAAAAGGTGCTGAATATAACGAAATATGCGATGGCAAAATCCATGACTACCAAAAACTACCCACCACTTAACCACAAGGCAAGATTTGGCCATAAGTGAAAGTTTGAGAGCATAGAGCACACATAGTGTTATTTTTTGTTGGTGCAATTTTTTTTTTTTTAAATTTTGCATTGTCTCATAAGACATAAGATTTTGCAAAATAGCCAAAATTCATGGAATTTTATTAAATACAGATATTTTAAACTCTTTATATTTAAGATTTAAACTACTTTTTAATTTAAGTAGTACTAGGGAGTGATTTTTAAGCATTTTTTTTTTTTGAAAATTTAAAAAAAAAACAAAAAATTTGCATTAGTGAAAGAAAGACTTCACGTTGCCCCACAAAAAATAGTCTAGTGATATCAAATCACATTATATTGGCGGTCATTGTACTGCTCCAAAACATGAGATTAATTGCTGAACAAACTCGACTGCCAATAGGTCGATGGTATCATATGGTGACATATGGCACCGTCTTGTTGAAACTGCTTTTGTGCAAAAAAAAAATCGATAATCATCGCACGGAACCTAGCTCCATGAACTGCAACGTTACGATTTGCATTATTTTTTGAAAAAGAACGGTCTACTGAGACCACCGGCCCAAAAACAGTCCATTTTTCAGGGTGCTTTGACTGCTCTTGAACTGGTTCTGGCTGCTTTTCAGACCAAATTCGGCAATTCTGTTTGTTGATGTACCCATTGAGCCAAAAATGATCTTCGTCACTGAAGACAACTTTTCTTTAAAAAAATATATCTTCATCCAAATTTTCTAAAGCACATTCTCCAAATAAACGACGTTAATAAACTGCATTTTGAAAGATCGAATAATATTAGCCCAATTGTTGAAAACGGCGACGAATTGACATGTTGCGATCTTCATTGACACTGGCCAATACAGCAGCAATATTCTCCTTGGCACGCACTCTCCGCATATATCTTGGTGGATTGATATCCAATACAGTGAAACGGTTGCGAAATTTGGTCACAATACCTTGAATAGACTGCTCGGTCGGTCGTTTATGATGACATTAAGAAATGTACGTAATTTTTTGCTAAACACGTTGTACATCGTTTGTTAGACTATTCATGGTGAAATGCCAAACCTTACTGAGCATTTTTGGCATTGCCACATATAACGAATCCACATGTGACGGCCGTGGTCGTGCTTGCTAAGTGTATGGCAAGCAAGCTAACGAATCTCGGCACATTCGGGTTCGAATCACCATCAACACAGAAAGTTTTTTCCATAAAAATTAATTTTTATGATCGGCCTTCTTCAGCTCTCTGCAGACAATGGCAAACCTCAGAGAGCTTTAGCCGTTCGGAGTCTGCATGAAGCATGCAGGTCCAGTTCTCTGCCAATTGTGTACAACAAATTAATAACACACGCAAAACAATTAATCATAAGAAGCACGGTCAAAGTTCTTTAAATTGCTTAAACGGTCAATTCGATTTTTACATGTTACGAATCACGCGAGGTGTCCAAAAATTAGAAAAAATCACCTTTTAGCATCTATAAATCTTATGAACGAAACATGATAGCAAGTCGAACAAAATATTTTAAAACTTGAATCTAGTGAAAAGATTACCTTCTTTAAGCCATACAACTATTTTCTAATAAATCACAGCAACTTAAGCTAAACATTTGATTTATTTTATAAATTTTTTTTTTCAATTTATCAAATGATTAAAATTGATTTTTAATTTGCTTGTTTTTAATTATTTTTCAATTTTTTTTTTTAAAAAAATGTTTTTTTTTTCTTTTTCTTTAGGGCTGGTTTAGCCAGTTGTACTGCGAGCTACTCTTGACTGGTTTGTTTTGAGCTTATTTGCTGCTGCTGCTGCACTCAATGCAAACTCAGTTCAGCTCAAGCAAGTTTTGTAAGTTTCAGGCAGCAAATCTTTTGACTTTGTAGAAAAAACCACAGCAAGATGAATGCAAGAAGCAACATATAAAAAAAAATAAAAAAAAACAAATCAAGAAAACATGGCTTAGTGGCAAAGTGAAGTGTGGATAAAAGCAGCAACTTGCCCCATTTGCCCTACAAGCGTAAGCGTAAATATGATAGGCAAAAAAAAAGCTGCTGAATAACAAGAAGACGAAGCGCAAAAGTAATGAGAAAAGACAACTTCAAGTGAAGCCAAAGAGCCAGCCAGCAACTTCACACAATCGCTTGGCCAACAATTTTATATATATAATGTACATATAGAAGAATCAAGCTTGTGACTTTATGTCACAATGTTGTATACAGCTTCCATAAATATTTAGCAGATACTGCTTTAAACATAAACAAAAAACTTAATACTTTTTTGCTTTATTAAATATATGTTAAGAGGCACTCTTAAAGCACCAAAGAGTAGGCAGCGACAGGATGAATGCAATGTGATTTATGTGCTCAAGTTGATCTAAGCAGCGTTGAGCATGTGACGTTTGTTACTTCAAAATATGACTTAAGTGTAGAAAACATTTAATAAGCATTTTCTTTACTCTAAATATTATAAATCCCATCATCATCATCTGATATACTGTTAACATTACAAATTCCGAGTATCTAATTCATCTTAAAATTAGAATTTCAAATGAAATTTCGAATGTTTCGAAATGTGCTGTAAGCCATAATTAGGCGCGGCCAGTGAATAAAACTATTGAAGAATTGATAAGCGACTGTCATGAACTTATTGATAAGCTTTATAAATGATTCGTTTGTATGAGGTGTGGTGCAACACGTTTCTATGCATAACTGACCAAGAGGTCGTCCGTTACTGATATAGAACCGCTCGTTAGAACATTAAGACGATGTTCACTTATGACACAGTTGTCGTAAGTGAAATCTTGATAGCACAATAAAACCCAGAAATTAAGATTATTATTATAAAAATACTCACTAGTTACTAGAAAGGTAACTTAATATAGTTTTAGAAGATGTTTTTGAGCATCGAAAACTGAAGTAATGATATTTCTCAATGTTTCGCAGAATTTGGCGTTTGTCGTAAAAATAAAAACATAAAAATAAATTTTAATACTAATTAAAACAGTGCTCACATATTTACTTTGTACGATTAACATTTAATTTCAGAAAAGCAGAGTAATGGAACAGTTAAAGCGTAATGTTTAATTTAGGATATATTTTTAATTAGTCCAAAGTGGTTCGTTCTATTGAAAAGTTTTAAAAATTAAATTTCGAACTTTAACTTCTTTTGTAATTTTTTAGATAATAGAAGCGTCAGAGTGGCAAAAGTTCGCTTTAAATTTGTGGCTGACACTAATAATAATTTTTGAATAGTTTTTTAATGTTATTGTTTTTAATTAGCAATGCATTCAGCGTTTACAAAAAATATATATTTATTTATAAATCTATTTAAACGAAAAAAATACAGACAAAACCATAATATTTGATAAAAAAAGCCAAGAATTAGAATTGATTGTGCTAATAATGAAAAGAGACAGTTATGAAGCTATTTTGCCTTTAAATATATTCAGTATCTTATGGAAACTATAGAAAAACTTTAATCTCATTACAACAAATGTATTAACAAATGTATTGTAGTTGAAATTTATTTCAAATAAAAAAGTAGCCTATCACAGAAGACTTCTAATGAAATATTGTTGATGTGCCGTTCTCTATTATAGTAGTTTTTGGTACTTAAGTTGAACATTTTTTGTTTTCTATTTTTTTATCTGTTTTTATTTTTTTTTTTATATGCAATTTAAATGAAGTTCAGTTACTACAACTTTTTCGCACTTTCACCATTTGCAGCTACGAATAATTTACCCATTAAAGTTTGGATTTAACTCGGGGACAACACATTTAATTTATTTTGGGTGTTATTTCATTTTTAATTTTGGGCATTATTTAATTTCTTCTTCTTAAAATACTATTCTTTGCCGAGTAGTATATATACTTAGAAAAAGGCTATCATGAACACGAAGTTCTAATTATAGCCTTTGTTAAAATTTATTATCAAATGTTGTATGTGATTGCTTATCGAAAACTCGAACGCTCTCACTTTGTTGTATCATGTTATGATAACATCTCAAAAGATCGAAATGGGACTTCCGTGCGACTGACTGTATTTTTACTTAAAACACTTCGATACTTTTTATGAAATTTTTTTAAAATTACAGCATTCATGGTTAAATTTTTAAACGGAAGTCATTATTTCATTTCATTGGGCGTTTCGCCGAACCAATTTTTGCTGCATACTGGGTAGTTTGACATTTTTGTTTTCGTCTTTGACAGCTTACTACAGTGTTGCCAGATTAAGTAGTGTGAAATCAGCATGTGATTGTGTCTTGACCATGCCAAGTACTAGCATTTAATCACATCGTAAACCTTTGAAGAGACGTCAGATATAAGAAAGATGATAGACCACAAACTATTAGTGAAATATGGGAACTGATCATCGTCTTCACTGAAAGCCGTGAACTCGTAGTCTCCGTGAATTTATTGATTCCAATACTTCCGATGCAAGTGTTCACTGCAAAAGTTATTAAAATTAAAGAACCAAAGAATTTTAAGTATTCCTTACCTTTCTATTGCATTAATATTAAAAAAATATGGTAAAAATAAATATTTTTAAAGGACTAATATTTTATGGAATAACTTTAATTGTAGATTTCTTGATTCTCTCCTTTTTCATTGAAATAACACAAAATTTATTACTTTGGGAAACTGCACAAATAACATTATATCGTAGTTGCACATACAAAAATGTTTATGAGTTTTTGCACAATTTTTCAGGAAACGAAAAACATTGCATTTTTAAGCTATTTCAACACAATTTTCAAATTTTTAGTGCTCCTACACTGAGAAAAAAAACATATTTTAAAATTAAACAAAAAATTTTAAAATAGAAATTTAACGCATTTGCATTTCTACAAAACAAACGTGTTTAAATTTCAACTATGAGCTCCTTTTTTATTTTTTTCTTTTATTATTTCTTTGAAATAATACAGTGTCAATTGTTGAATTTTTCGAATTTGTTTTACAAGTATCGAACATGAGATAAAATGAAAACAAATTAATTATTTCAATATTTAAACTATTCTAAAATATTTAAAATTCAAACTTCATCCAGTGGAGTTAAAATTTGGTCTTTGGTACCAGGGGTCGCTGATTACGAATCTGATGTCGAAAACTCAGAAAAATTCAAAAAATGGCATAAAAACTGCAAGCTTTAAAATATAATTGTTTTAAATATTAAAATTTTTGTTTAAAATTTGTTTTTATACTAAAAAACATTGTTTTAAAAACAAAAACTTTTATTTTAAATTTAACTTTAAAAACATTTGTGTTTAATTGTAACGAAATTGTTTCAAGCTCGTTTAATATGAACACAATTTCATTTAATTTTAAAACATATTTTCCTCAGTGCAACTTTTGAACCCATAAAAATGTCAAAATACCTGTTGGTGAGAAAATGGAGCACACATATGCTGCCGTCATAAGGAAGAGTGCCGTATCTAGCATTAAAATCAAAATTGATTTTATTGTATTTTCATAGTCAGTCATCGTTCGTCTTTAATATTGAAAAATAAAAACAGCGATTTTTTTTGCTTAAATACCAATAATATTGACTCAAACTGTCGTATCAACACAAAAATTGTTGAACCTATATCCTATAATAAGTTATAATAATAAGTTTCGAGTTTCCTATAATAAGTTTCGAGAAAAACGCGATTGCAGTTATAAATTCAAGCTGATATGAGCTGATAGGCAGAACTTCCAAACAGGGTTGCCACCGAAAAAAATATTTCGCTACTAACCACATTAAAAAAAAACTACCAAAATGGATACAAAACTACCAAATCAATACTCTTTTCGGAATACTATAAAAATGTTGTCATGCTTACATTTATATTAATTTTCTTTTGTATATTAAACAATCGTAAATGAAAATTCCCATTTTTTATTATAGTTCCATTTTAAAATCTAAAATAAAATCTCAATATTTTCCCAACGCGGGCATTCCACGCCCAATACAAATTTTGTCTAAAGGTTCTTTTTCCACTTATTTTTCCACTTATTTCCACTTTCTTTTTCCCCATTATTTCAAAAAAGTTATGGAGATACCAATTTTTAATAAAAGTAAAAATCTTGAATATAGACTTATTTCCAATAAATCATTTCTCCATCATCTGTTACCCTATTTTTGTAATTGAAGTATCGTTAGAAATGATGCTATAGTTGCCAACTTTCTGAAAAATATTTAACTTGCTCATATCTCAAAAAGTGAACCTTTTGTTTTTTTTTGCAATTTTTAAAGCAGAATATAAACTTTCCACCAACAAGAAATTAAATTCGCAATCTATTTTTCTGGCGTACATTTCACTTTATAGTTCATAATTTTTATACCGTTTGAGATATTTATACAAAATCTTCAAAAAAATGTTTATTTTATGTTTAAATTAGGGCCAATAAAAATTTTATTTATAATAATGACCTCGGTACGGTTACGATTTCCGGGGCGCCGCGATTTGAAGATGTTTTCTGGTAGAGATCAACAAAAAACATGATTCGCCGAACAAAACATTGATAACTCTATTAGTTATCGAGTTATCGATTTTTTTTTAAATTTTTTGTTAAAAGATCTGTCCAAAAAAACATCTATATCTTTGCCGTTACTCAATGGACCTTTATAATTGATAAGTCATTTGAAAGATAATTAAATGATATTTCAAATATATTTATTATAAATATTATAGCTACAATACTATAATACAATACTAGTTTTATAAGCGAATTTATTCCAAAAATTAATTTTTTAATAAAAAGAACCGTTATTTCCTTAAAAATTTACGTTATTAAGTTACTAGAAATATTTTTTTTTTGAAAACTTACAGTTAGACCTTTTGTTTGACATATCAAAATATGTATTTTTTTTTAATTTCACACTATATTACATAAAATTTAAATTTTCCAAGCTTAAAAATTTTCTATATCTTTGCTAATATCCAACGAATCTTAAAGATTGACATGCTTTTCGAGAGGTAATTAAATGATTTTATTACAGGCTCATTCCACAGAAATGAGGAACGGGAGCATGAATTCTAAAATGCATGCATTTGAAGTAATTTTTGGTTTTCGAATTCAAGTGGAATCTTAAGTTAGTCCTGCTGCAAAAAAATTTTTAAATTAAATGCTTTTTTATATTATTTTGACAATTTAACTAAACAAACTTCGAGTTGAAAAAAATTTTTAAATATTTTAATTTAATTTAAACCTTCAAATCAGTCATCTTTTGATACAACTTTAAAAAAAATAAGGTTAGTAATTTTAAAAAAGATATCAATGTTGTGTTAGAATAGTTTGTAATAATGATTGGTTACTGCGTTTCCAAAGTACAAAATATTTAAACTGAGTGTTTTTTCTGTGTCACACCCGTCCCAAAAAAGGCTATAGTTTTCCTAAGATGCAACATGGGCTTATGATAAGAATGAAACTTTCCTAAAGTAAGGATGTTGATGTTTTACATAAATTTGTTAACTTTTTTCATTCAATAAATTATTTTTATTCTTCATTTCCGTTACAAGAAGTTGGTCACACCCGGAACGGTTTTCAAAATTTTTTTCTAATAATAAAATTTTTGCAAGTATATGAATAAATTCTTTGATTAAAACAAGTTTTGTAAATTCATGTATAGTGACAGATATCCAGAGTACACTGATGTTATGGAGGGAGCACTTCTCTAGACTTTTAAATGGCGACGCTGACAACAATCCCGCCAGTGGAGATGATATCCCGGAAACCCCAATTATGGATGACAGCGTTGAAGTTCCGCTGCCCGACTATAACGAGGTCTTAACAGCTATAGCTCGGCTTAAAAACAACAAAGCCGCAGGAGCCGATGGCCTACCGGCTGAGCTGTTTAAGACCGGTGGCGAAGCTCTGTTTAAATGCATTCACAGACTTCTATGCAGAATATGGTCGGAAGAATGCATTCCAGATGATTGGAACCTCAGTGTGCTCTGCCCAATCCACAAGAAAGGCGATCCCACCATTTGCGCCAACTACCGTGGGATTAGCCTTCTTAATATCGCATACAAGGTCCTGTCGAGCGTATTGTGTGAAAGACTAAAGCCCATCGTCAACCAACTGATTGGACCTTATCAGTGTGGCTTTAGACCTGGAAAGTCCACCATTGACCAGATCTTCACGATCCGACAAATCATGGAAAAGACCCTCGAAAAACAAATCGACACACACCATCTTTTTGTCGATTTCAAAGCCGCCTTCGACAGTCCAATAAGGAGTCACCTATATGCCATCATGTCTGAATTTGGTATTCCTGCGAAGCTAATACGTCTTTGCAGGATGACACTGAACAACACCAGCAGTGCAGTGAAAATCGGGAAGGACCTCTCCCTTCCGTTCGATACCAAGCGAGGTTTCAGACAAGGTGATTCCTTATCGTGCGACTTCTTTAATATAGTAATGGAGAAGATCATCCAAGCTGCTGACCTGAGACGCAGCGGCACAATTTTCTATAAGAGTGTTATGCTGCTGGCGTATGCAGATGATATTGACATCATTGGCCACAATACGCGCGAAGTCAGTGCAGCATTCTCCAGGCTAGAAAAAGAGTCGAGTCGAATGGGTCTTGCAGTGAACGCAGATAAAACGAAGTATCTTGTGTCAACAAACAAACAGTCCCAGCGTCTTGGAAACCACGTCACTGTTGACAACACCTCCTTTGAGGTAGTGAAGGACTTTGTTTACCTGGGATCCAGCATTAACTCCTCCAACGATATCAGTATTGAGATTAAACGAAGGATAACTCTTGCCAACAGGTGTTACTTTGGGCTCAGTAGGCAATTGAGAAGCAGAGCTCTTTCTCGACGAACAAAACTGACGCTCTATAAGTCAATAATCATGCCCGTCCTACTATACGCATCACAAACCTGGACGATGAGCAGCTCTGATGAAAGGACTTTGGGAGCGTTCGAGAGAAAAATCCTTCGCAAGATCTATGGTCCAATCTGCGTCAATGGCGAGTACCGAATACGATGGAACCACGAGCTGTATGAGCTATATGCCGACATCGATATAGTCAAGCGTATTAAAATAGAGCGGCTTCGCTGGCTAAGTCATGTCGAAAGAATGAACGACGAAGCTCCAGCGAAAAAATTATTGGATTCGGTACCCAGCGGTGGCCAACGCAGACGAGGAAGACCGCATCTCCGTTGGAAAGACCAGGCATTGGATAAGCTGGCAACGCTTGGAGTTTCCAATTGGCGCCAGCAAGCGCACGACAAAAGAGACTGGCGCAAATTCTTAGGTTGTAAGCGCCATCTAAGTAAGTAAGTAAGTAAGTATATATTTAGAATTATAAAGTCAATTTTTTTCATAGACCTTATAGCAAAAAAACAATTTTAAAAAATCGATAACTCGAAAACAAATCGATAAATCAACTTTTCCTTTGGCTATCCTTATTTTTATTAAGAGTACTCTTCGAATCCATCGTACAATTGCGGCGACCCGGAAATCGTTATTTCCCCATGGCCTCAGACGTGATCTTGGGCCATCAATTTTTAAAGTTACAATATATATAAATTTAAAAGTGTAAAATAATAATGGCCTTTTTTAATGATATAATAAAATTTATACATAAATTGAAAATTATATATGAATAATTATTAACCAAACGAAAACATATAAAAGAAAATAACACCGAAGAATATATATAAAAAAGATTAAATGAAAAATATTTTTCAATACTTAAATATTATTGCTTTTTGTAAAGTTCATCCATTCTTAAGAAGTGAACGTGAAAAATAAGTTCTCTTTGATTTTCTGTGAGTTTTATTTGGTTTAAAATTTGTGTAAACTACAAAATTGAAAAATCTACCAAATAACCAAAAGCTGATTTGAAGAAAATAAAACCACCAAATTTGGTTGAATTAAACCAAAGCGGCAACGCTGCTTCCAAAGGCTCTATCCAATGATGCCAACTACACGGAAATAACGGATTTCTACGGATATTTAAGCCTTGCGCGGATAAACAGACAACAGACAAAATAAGGTAAATCTACGGATTTTTAAGTATTTCGCACGGATTTCCGAGGATTTTCAAGGATTTTTTTTATATGTTCATGTGAATTTAATGTCAACATTAATTTTAACGGTAAACAAATTTGCGTATCACTCAAAAATATGTTTAATTAATTTGTTACAACTTTGCGGTTATCAACACTTGCAAATAATAAAAATGTGCAGCCCTCAAAGTTGGACATGTAAGTAAAGGTGGCAACGATTTAGTTTAAAGGGCCCATAAAAGTTTTTTGGCGACCAAAAATAAATTTTATTTTTTAACATTTTTCGAAGTTTTGTATAATTGAATAAAAATTGTTAGAATTATAAGCACAAACGTCCGAAGAGAAATCAATAAATGATTCTTCTAAAACTTTAAACGCATTTTTCTCGAAAAAAGCTGTTTGAAACCGGTGGACAGTATTATTCGAAAACTATAATAAGGATCGCTACCAAATTTATTTCACTTGTAAAGGATATACCGTTGCTACTTTTAATGTAAGGTACTGTCAAAGTTGGCCCGTGGACGAAATAGTCCAACGACGACGTCGGAGAAATTTTTTCACTTTTTAAAGTTAGTAAAAACATTATTTTTTGATAAAAAAGCAATTATTTTTATCGACAGATTTAGGCTCACTGTCAAAAATTTGGTTTTTTTAAAAGAAAAAATAAGTAGGTTGTTCATTATTTTGTTTTTTGGTGCTTTCAATTTTACCAAATTTTCAGATTGCAAAATAATTACACTTTTTTGAACGCAACCAAATCTAGATACATTTTTTCGAAAGTCAAATGTTAAAAGAGTCAAATGTCAAATGAAAAGAGTTAATTTCTAAATTATTTCTTTCTTCATATCTGTTTGGTTCCGAGACATACATTTTTTAAGTTTTAGTCCCAAAATGCTCGTTTTGCGGTTTGCGGTATATTGCTAGCGTTTCTCTGTTTAAATATTTTATAAATATAAATAAATCGAAGACGGCGGAGGGTTAACCCATTTTAGTCCCCTACTCGATTTTTCGACCATTAGTTTTAAAATTAATTTCTGGAAAAAAAATATTAAAAATGTTTACAAATTCTCAATCAACCCGCGGACTAAAACTCGTTTCAGGCGACTTAAAGACGACTTAAAGTACCTCTAAAATGTATTTTAACGTTATTTTATTTTTAATGATTATAAAATGTTTATAAATATTTGAAATGTTTTTACGATTATAAAACGTATGTTCCTTCAAAATGAAAAAAGTTTTTAAGTTTTTTGTGTTCCTAAGTTTCTAGACAATATGTTTTATGTTATGTTTTACTATTATTACTATAAGTTAGTTACTATAAGTTAGGTTCTACTTTATTTCTTACTTTTTATAAGTTCAATGCAAATATTTTAAAACAAATGCAAGCAATATTTAAAAACGACTTTAATTGTGAAATTTATTAGCTTTGTTTTAAAATTGAAGAAACTATACAAATTTGCTTACACGGATTTACACGGATTTTTTATGCCGCATTTGCGGATTATTACTCTTTTCGGGTTGGCATCACTGGCTCTAGCCCTTAGAATTTTAGTTAAATTGAGATAAAATTGAGAGGGAAAGTTTTCTAGGAAATGCCAACCCAACTCCTTGACTTAGAAAAGTCATTCAGTATCCCCCTTAATAACACCAAAAATTTAAAAAAAAAAAAAAAAAAAAAAAAAAAAAAAAAAAAAAAAAACAAACAAGCAAAGACGAAAGAAAGTCTCGCAAAAGCCTATCGTTTTAAAACAAAAAATTGTTCACAATTTGCGAGCAAGGCTTGGGTTTGAGAAGTCTGGAACTGAGGTTTGAAAATTATTAAAATAAATCAACATGTATCCGCACAGTAAACTATTGAAAACCATTTTTTCTGAATTATTAAATTGTGGCATTTTAATTGTTTATTTTTAGTTTAAAACTCTTAAAAAACACATTTTGCCAATTGGCAACTCAAGTAATTGCTTTGTATGAAAATGAATCAAAATATTTATAGCCGCACGAGGTGGTGGAATGAAGGATAGGTATAGAACCGCACCCCTCAGTTACATTTTTCAGTATTCTATTCTGTATTATTCCATTTTCTTAATATACACGCGAAATCTACTTGTGCCTATAAAAATTAGCTAAATTTTAAACTGGGTTGATTTTTGCTGTGAAAAATTGACTTCAGGTGAAAGAACTGAGCCAGCTTTTAATTTTAAACAAACTTAACATATATTTGTAGTTTTAAGTACAAAAACTAGTTAAACTTTACCCACCCCTGCTGCCAGCATGGGTTTTTTTAAAGCACCTTTGTCACCAAAATATGGCAGCTCTAAGCAATAATTGAACCAGCCAAAAACAAGGATAACGCAGAATTTGCGCGATATTTTTGGTGGCAGCTGCCAACGGAGCAGCCTTTTAAAGTACGTATGTTATATTTATGTATTTTTTGTTTTATTTTCTTTTCTGTTGGACTAGCACAGCCAAACACACAACCAAACACATGCACTCCTGGAAAACATCAAAGCTGTCAGTGCGCTGCGCTAGACACAAAATGGCATATTTTGTTTTTTTTTTATTTTCTTTCTGTCTGCTGCACTGAGCTGTTATTTAATGTAGTTTTTCATAGAACTTTGCTTACTTTAAAAACTGCACACAATTGCGTTACTTTATTTCTCTTGTTTTAAAACTACAATAATTAATTATATTTAAGAAAATTTACGTTTTTATTTCTTTTTTTATTTTTCTCTATGTAACGCACGCCATTTTACCGAAAATTTCACAATTTTCACTACACGTCACGTTCATCATTTGACGGTTGAAAATTTACGTTGAAACGACAACGACGTACAACACTACGCGACACACTCCACACTCACTCGACGACGTAACAACAAACTTTGCCGTTCGAAAAGGCTCAGTTTTTGCTAGAATGCAAAAACAACACATTGAAACACAACATGGCCGCAATAAGCTCAATATATATAGCTTAGCCTTACTAACATATAGCGAAGGGCGTAAAAATAAAGCTAGTGTAGCCGTTCACATAAAAACCCTCGCCATTTCGATTTTAATTTAACACATACTGTTATCTCGCTTGCCGTGCACACTGAACACGCCTGTGATTAAGCTAAAATATAAGTAAGCAAAGACAACCACCGTGGTTCTTATCTATATTAGAACGAAATTTCCCGCAACTCCGAAAAAGAAAACAGCTGTTTTTGTCAAACACAGAAATGACAGCTGGTAGAAAATATTTTATTTACATGCATAAAACGAATGAGTAGAATTATTTTTGTTGCTTATAAAAACTAATAACTGCTATTTATTAAATATGTCACGTCGTAGTCAGGACATTCCAATACGCCCACGTTATGGTTACATCGATGAAGGCGCTGATGGTGAGTCATTAAATACTGTGGACGGAAACACTGCTGTAAGCCATACGCACAGTGACTCCGCTAGTGTAAAAACTCACATTATGACCTCGTCCTACTCGGAAATACCATTCCTGGCGCAGCATGTTAGCGCAGAAGAATTAGCAGATGCCATCACGCCCACAACAAGCAAACCGCCGCCCAAGAGCAGTCGGGAAAGCAGCCTAGAAGCCAATGATGACGAAGAAGATGATTCCAAAGACAGTTCAAGTGAGCCACAAAAAGCTCCCAAGCGTCCCAACTCTCTGCTTTGTGGTGATTCATGTAAGTTTCATGATTCATGATTCATGTAACTTTGTTACCTCAGTTAAGCTAATTTTTATATTTTTTTTTTTTAAACAGCGGTTCCATATGAATTGGAGGGTTGTGTCAGACATGAAGGTCAAATGCTGCACTTTGTGGCAAGCAACTTGGAGCATACTCTTAAGACAGCTAGCCCATCTACTAGAACGGACATCAGCCAGGCAACAGGCGCCAACTTTTCCTCACGCAACAGCACGCCCTCCAACTCGACGGGACTGCTAACGCGTCAGTTTCTGCAGTCACAGTTGCCACAAATAGACTCCAACGTACTTAACGATGTGGAAATTGAGGCCCAATACTTGGCCGCTTCGGTGGACAATTTAACCGAAAATCTTAGCAATTTGCTGCATTCGGTAAACTTTTCACTCACATCATTTTCATGTTTTATTTTCTACTTCATGTCCCCAGATTTCTTCGATTACTGCCGATAACGTCGAGGTACATAAAAATGCGGTTAACAAGCTAACTGATAGCATGGATGCCAACATCAAGTACATGTACACAATTATGGCTAAAACGGAAGAGATAACCAAATCGATGAGACCCTCGGAGCAGTTGGGTCAACGCATGTAAGTCAACAATATTAAAGCTGCTCTCTTGATTGAATTTATTTTTTTATTTTGTTCTTAACTAGCCGTGAAATCAAAAGACTTGTCGATGTGTTGGACTCGACCATGTAGGAATCACATGAGACAGTTGCTCCCAAAGTGCTGTCACCAACGTGTCCATTTATTTAGGCATGAATCCAATTATTAATGTAACCAACTCAGACACAGTATTAAAAAAACAACAACTAAAAAATTGTGTTTCAACTTTTTATTTAGCTCTAAAATTTCTCCACCTTAGCCTTTACTATACGTACACTATCCACGGGTCTATCATTTTTGTCTGTTTCTGCCAAGCCGATACGCTTTACCACCTGCATGCCAGAGTGCACGCGTCCGAATATCGTATGTTTGCCATCCAGCCACTGCGTCGGCGCGAGTGTTATAAAGAATTGTGAGCCGTTTGTGTCAGGCCCAGAATTGGCCATGGAAAGAATACCTGCACCCGTATGCTTCAGATCTCCATGTATTTCATCAGGAAATTCACCGCCATATATGGAGCTGCCACCGCGTCCAGTGCCCGTTGGATCACCACCTTGTATCATAAAGTCGCGTATAATTCTATGAAAAACAACATTGTTATAGTAGCCACGACGTGATAGCTCAGCAAAGTTGCGACAAGTGTTGGGCGCATGTTTCCAATAGAGCTCAATTGTTATTTCACCCATGCTGTGGAGGGATTGAATTAAGCATTTGGTGTTAAAGCAATTTCTTGACAATTATTTGCAACTTACGTTGTTTCCAGTGACACGAAATGTGGCTGCCAAGCTCTGTCCGGTATGCCAGCAGTTGCTGCAAGTGCAGAATTTGTTGTTGCAAGCATTATTTTGTGTTAAATAATTTATTTAGTAATTATATTGGAATTTCTTTAGCTAACGTGCGAAATATAAACAAAACAGAAGGCAGCAAAATGTCAGAAAACACCGACGAGTGGTAGTCACCAGTAGTCACTCGTTGCTGTCAGTGTTAATTTTTTCGTTAGACTGAAGAGTGCGTTCATTGCAGTTGAATATTTTTTTTTAATAATAAACTTTGGAGACCTTAGTAGAAACAACGACGAGTAAAAAGCAATATATCAAGGATTTTACGAGGATTCCATTTTCTTTTATTATTTGCCTTTTTGGCAACAAAAATAATTTTTTGAAAACTAACTATTTTTTACGCAAAGTAAATTGAATAAAAAGAATTGAAGATAATCTCAGATGACTAGTTTCCTCACATAAATCCTCTTTTAAATATAACATTCATGAAATATATACTTGAATAAAATATTTAATATTTTTACATTCAATTCGTCTAAAAAAAACAAAATTAGAACACGGAATACATTTTTTATTAGTCGTCCTCATGAAAGATCTTAACCGCGCACATTCGTATTTGCGCAAATTTGTATAAGCCATTTAATGAACACTCCCTACAATTTGTGAGTACGTAAGCCAGCTGTTGCAGTACAAAATGGCAATACGAGGTTTACATACGAAGCTTAATGCATTGGAATTTTGCGAAGACCTCGTGAACTTTTTGTTTGGAAACTTGATAGATGTATACATTTTATATTATAGTAGCCAAAGAAGCCCTTTTCACTTCTAATTGCTGTCAGATTTAGATAAAACTTGGCGTGTGAGTTAAAGCTTATAAATGTCTGATTTTGGTGAGTGGGACCGTGGCATGCAGGTTAAGTGTGTGGCTTAGCACGCTCGGACCCCGAGTTCGATCCCCAGTCGCGGCGAAAAGTTTTTTCAATAAAAAAATTTGTTTGATCGGTCACCACCTCTCTGCAAACAATGGCAAACCTCAGAGAGTAAATAATGCCATGTAAATCTTTTTGAGAACATGAGCCGTTCGGCGTCGGCATAAAACATGTAGGTCCAGTTCTCGGTTAATTGTGTGCAAACATTTAATAACACACACAACACAATTGATCATAAGAAGCTCGGTCAAAGTCCTTTCAAGGGCTGAAATGGCCAATTTGTTTTTTTGTTTTTAAGAGCGATTTTACTCGAATTGAAATTTTATAAAAAAAAATTCCGAAGAAAAAAAAATTGCTTGAACTGACTTTCACGTAAAATGATTTTAATATCTGAAAGAATTCTTACATTTTTTTAATTTATATTTTAATTCAAGCCAAAAAAAATCTAAGCTATTTTATCTCTTGCGGATATTGACTGTATGAAATTTTTGATTATAAATTATTTTTCTTTTTGTAAGAGTCAATCAAAATGAATAATGTGTGAATATATCTCATTTTTTGATGAGTTCAAGCAACAAAACTACACAAGAAGTTCGAATAATACTGTTTATGCAAAGGTACCCGAGTAAATTCGGGTATTTCCAAGATTTTTGAGTTATCCGAGACGAATCTTTGGCTCTGTTTTTTCAGTCTACCTGGATATTTGAAGTTTTATAAATATTTCAAGCTACAAATTTTTAGAATTGTGTTTTTTTAAGAAGAAATAAATGAAAAAATTGCAAAAGATTTATTATAATATTTTCCTCGATTGCTTGAAAATATCTGGACATTGATTACAAAACTAACTGCGGTTTCAAGTGCAACAAAGCTAAATAAAATTGAAGATCATGCTTTGATTTTTTTTTTTAATCAAGTAAAATACAACTTTAATCATCACAATCCTATGGTTGTAAGGACAGAGTTGCACAGAGGTTGTGGTCTCTCTTGAAACATTGGCCTTTAATTTAATAAATCAAAGTAGAACAAAATGAATTTGATTAAAGCTTGTTGAATTAAAGCCATCAAAACTTTTAACAAGTAAATAAATTTACTAAGCATAGAACTAAGATAACAAATAATTTATTGATTCATTTGTATAGTAGATATCACAGTAAAAACAAAGTGCTTGAAAAAATAAATGAAATGGATGCAAAATTTGTAAAATACCTACGTAATTACTCAAATTTTGCAAACTATAAGAATAATTTCACTTTTCAAACCATGTTTTCACATGTTCATGAAAATTATATACAATCACGAAAACCATATAAATGGGACACTGTTTTTTAAATGGCATAAGCGAAATGAAATAACTCTGTTAAAAATGAGCTCTTAAAATTTCCAAAAACTATAATTTACAATCAATGCAATTGAAAACAATTGCAAGTTGTTTACTTTTCTTATTATAGTTTAAATATTAGCTGTGTTTTTTACAAAGCGAGTAGTTAAAAAACGACTGCTTAGTCGCTTAAGAAATTTTGTAGAACTTGGGAGCATTTTCTGAAATGTCAAAAAAGTAAACAAAAAAATAAAAACAAATCTAAAAAAACATTAAATTTGGAAATATTACTATAAACCGAGTTCGTCATAAGAGATGAAAGTTTAACCAAAGAGAAGTTAAACAGAACGAATTAAGAGCTATGATTTTTTTCGAATATTTTATTCCAAACAACAATTTTTGTTTAAAGTTAAAAAAAAAACTGCGCTTGCACTCATGTTTCTCATAAGAAGAATCATTTGTGTTATCTTCCTTCTATGTTGATTGCAGTTTTACGGCTGTTTGGTAGCAGTGTGGGTTCCTCTACTCTTTCTACCCTCTGGACCTTTCCACTCTTAACGTAGATTTTGTCCAAATTAATGTTATGAGCGATGTAGTGGGTTGGTATAAGATGATTATAGTTGACCGCTTTGAAGAAAAACTTTTTCTTAGACTTCTTGTCCTATTCCATCTGCTTGGTTAACCTTCGTGTGTAGCTGTCGATTCAAGCGACATCTTGCATATATTGCTCCTCCGGCGTGCCATTATCGGAAGTCTTGAAGATGATGGATTTGCGACTTGCGTAACGTCCACTGAGGACAGTAGTAATTTTAACCTGTTATTGTCCTCATCTTCATGGCTGACTGAATAAAGTCCACTGGGTTGTGATTAATATTTTCTGTTTATTTATGTTTCTGTTTATGTTCGGATAAAATTTTTCTAACAATTTTTTGACACTTTATTTTATATTTCAAAGTTTTGACAACTAGTGCTGCATAAATTTTGTGGTATAAAGTATTTGAAACTCGGTTCCGTAAATGAAACAGTTACTCTTCAAATTTTCAAAACAAAACAGTTGAATAACCAATAATTTTTGTATAATAATAGGAATATTTGACTAATTTTGTTAATTCTGATTATTAATTAGTATACTTTCATTGAAATATTCATCAAAAAGAAATTTTGAATATTTCGTTATAAGTATTCGGTATAAAAAATGTTGTTTTCGTGAATCACTATTGACTGCCAATAAGTTACAGTTGCCACCTTTATAGGAAATTTACACAACTATTGATTACTTTTACTCGGCAAACTTTTAAGCTACTAACAGTTTCCTGTGTTATTTAAGCGAGTACACATATGATAAGCGATCGTTTTCTTACAACTCGCTTGGTAAAAAACACAGCTATTGTTAATATGATGATAAAAAAAAATTATATAAATGACAAAAACAAAAATAAAAAATATTTTTAATTCTTGTTCAATGTAGGAAAAATAACTACATATGTAGTAAAAATAACTACACATGTAGTAAAAATTCAATTTGAATACTGCAAAAAAATTTTATTTTTTAAATTCGTTTAAATAAATATTCGTTTAAAAAAAATTATATAAATGACAAAAACAAAAATAAAAAATATTTTTAATTCTTGTTCAATGTAGGAAAAATTACTACATATGTAGTAAAAATTACTACACATGTAGTAAAAATTTAATTTGAATACTGCAAAAAATTTTATTTTTTAAATTCGTTTAAATAAATATGTAGTTACATATACTACATTTGTAGTAAAATGAACTATAATAAACAGTTTTGATTTTCTGTAATAAAAATTAATAGCTTAATTTAGTAAAAATAAATACATTTTTATTTGGACTGTGAGTAGGGTTCCCAACTGTCCCGGATTTCGCGGGACGTCCCGCTTTTCAGCTAATTTTTTAGCGTCCCGCGACGACACCTTGCGGGACACCTTTTGTCCTGCATTTGAGAACTTAAGATTGTTTGTATCTAAATTTCCAATTCGACATGAAACACAGTTACCTAAACCGTTTAATTTTATTATCAAAATAAATTTAGAGCTCGTTTCAAAAGAGAAGAACATTTTTTAGTTTCATTTTTCGATGCGCAGTGAGAAATTATTTCTAAAGCTAGAAAATTTTTTAGGGCGTAGTTTCTTGCTCTTTTTGTTCTGTTCGCTGAACTTTATGCTGTTTTTGAATGTTTTTTACTGTTTTTCTTAATATTTGAATGCGCAAACATTTAGAACAAGATCGCACAAGTACGGTGTTGCACCGACGGCCTGCAGCAACCTGCATCTTGAGAGAGAAATAAAATAAAAATTACATAAAAAAATAATTAATTTTCTCAAGAAAAAATTATGAAGTGAAATTACGGATGACAAAAAATTTTTTTAACGCACATTTTTTTTTAATTTTGATTGGTTGATTTTGAAAAATAAAATTCAGTACTTCCGCAGCGCAGTTGCGATGATCAACAAAATTATAGGAACAGGAATATACATTAATTTTTTTCATTTATTTTTCTGCTCAGAGAATATTCAATTTTATTTTTAATGTCAACCAATCAGAATGAAGAACACTCTCCAAATTATTTTCTTATTCTCAAACACGCGCGAAAATGTTCTTCTCTATTGAAACAGGCTATATCATTTATTTTTCATATATTTTATTTTTCAAAACGATTTGGATTTATTTTTTGGTTTTTTCATGAATTGGGCAAGAGTTGGAAAGAGATCTAAACAATATCAAGGAACCAAGCGATGGTGTAAAGGCATAGTTGATACCCTTTATTTCTCAAAGAATAAAAGGAAATATTTAATAAAATAAAAAATTTTAATGTTGTCCCGCATTTTTCAGCGAAGTCCCGCATTTTTGATGGCTCCGTCCCGATTTTGTACTTTTCAGAGTTGGCAACCCTAACTGTGAGTGAGTTAAATACATTTTTATTTAGTTTTACTACAGTTTTTTTGGGTGTAGATAAAACAGCAAGCGATCTTTAAAACTTTTACGAGCAATTAATTATGTTCATTTTTAATTACAGCCGAAATTATTACTGAAAAGTGTTGTTTTGTGCCAACGGAAGTTAAAACAAAGTACATCTTATAATTGTTCTTTTTTTCAAATTTTTCAAAAGAGAATAAAGTAGTAGTTGACAAATTCATTTTAAGAGAAAAAATAATATTATATAGACTCTTATTAAAGGCACCAATACTATCTTCTGCTTAATTGCATCGTGTTTTCTAAAGTGTGCATTAAAGTTAGTTACATTTTTTTATTTTAAGATATACGATTAGAGTTTTAATGCCATTGACAAGATAAAGATAGAAAAGTTTTATGAAACACCTTTGCTTTATAGAGACAAACTCTTCAAAAAGTTGCACTCAATTTGAAGTTGAAGTACATCTAAATGAATGATTTTATTTTATTACGAGGTTAGCTAGGGATTAAATAGGTGCGATGTGTTCATTTATGCATCAATAGAATGATTATTGTATTTTCAAATAAGTTTTTCTGCTAGAAACAATTATATGAACCAAGTAATGAGAACCAATTAACCCTGTAACTGCTAAGGATGTGAAAATATTCCTTGCCACCCTTACGATTTTCGGATCGATAATTTTCAAACTCCTTCACTTACGTCCAGTCCAAATCAGGAATAGATTCATAAGAATACTTTTCATAATATATGATTATGCCTGTTCCTTCCACATTTTGTGTCTATTTAAAATATTTCAAAATTCCTTAATTCGAAATAAATTTCAGATGACTTTTTATATTTTTTTCTAACAAAATATTTAAGGAGATATTAACACAACTAAAAAGTCATTTTGAAACATTGTGTAATTAGTGCATCCATAAATACGGCGTAATATTAAATACCTAAATTCTAATATCGAATATGCTGCATATAGACGACTCTAGTATGTATATAGCCCTAACCAAAATAGACGATTTGCTCCGTAACGAGCGAAGACGAAAATGTTCGCTTGAATGCAATTCAATGTTGTTGCCCAAAATAAGCAAACGTAAACACATCGAAACTGAACGAAACGGGTTGACGAGACGTTTTGTTCCGTAAGAACCGAACTTTTAGCGTCTCAACTCGTCAGCAACAACGGTGCAGAGAATTTTTACATCAAGTTTTGTTGCATTTTATTCAATTAGTGCAAGAAACAATATTTTAATGAATTAATAGCCATTCTAGGGATGAAGAAGGCATTTATATGCATTTGAAACAGTTGGCAGCTGACCAGCCTAGACGAGTTCAAGAACGTTTCATTTTGGGTTAAATGTCAAAACAGACGTAACGAGTGTACACGCTCGTCGAGTTGCTATCGTCTCGTTTCGTCTATTTTGGTTAGGGCTTATGATTCACATTTACCACAGTTTTGACTTCTAAATTACTTTCTCAACGAACGTGCCCCTGACAGTGTAGACCTTTAACCAACGAGTACAATTCAGCGAGTTTCGGCTGTTCTTCTTCACCGTTTGTCAAAAAATTAACTTGCTTTTCATTTTATTTAATTTGAGGTTTTCATTCGTGTGCGTGAGTTGGTGGAATAAATTTATATTTTTGCATCGCGTTGTAAATGAATGCAAATGAAAAGATATTGTAAAAAGTGTTGAAAACTTAATTAAACTGAGAAAAACTAATAAGTAATACTTAAGAAAACATAACTTCGTTAGAAGTAAAATTGTTGCAAATGCAAATAAAAACTACGATTTCCCGTAGACGTGAAAAAAACGAACTCAAAGAAGAATAAAAAAAATATGCAATGTAAACTAGCAAAATAAAGATTAAAAAAATGTGAAAAATATGCAAGAATTTTATTGTGTTTGTGTGTAGTGTAAAAAGAGAAAACGACGATAAAAGTTTGCTTAAAACGGAAAACAAAAATCGTATTTTCGCTGTTTGTTGCTCTTGCACATCGCAGAGCGTCGCTGCTTAAAATTGTTTTTATAATGAGTGACGTAAATAAATGTCATAATTGTATAAAAAACAGTCATCGCGTTTTGTGATTGATAAAAAAAAAATTAAAGGCATTTATTAATCGTGTTAATTAAATACTCACAACTAGATATTGTCAAAGTGTTGATAAATAAAATTAGTAAAAAGCCAGAGGAAAGATAACACCGACAAAAACGCCCACGCGAAAGCGTTAATCCACATAATTGCTGAGATAAACAAAATTTTCGAAGCAGTGAAAAGCTGAACAAACCAAAATTGGAAGCAGTCCACACTCACTGCCTGTTAAGCTGTAAGTTTTTACAACAAATACAACAAATATAAGAAATAATTATAAGATTTTTAAAGTTAATTTTTACTTTTAAGCTTGGCGGCTGAGTTCTTGAGTGCTGGCACCTTAAGAAATTTGGGCACAAAGTTCGATTTTGCGTTGGTTAAAATGATGTGGAATTTATTTAAGATATAACAAAACTCAAATGTTTGTTTTTGTCAAATATAACTGTGCGTGCTTAAGCTAAAAATTTCATTATAAGAATGTTATTTTAATATTCAGTCAAAAAAATCTGTGCAACTCTACTCATTCATGGAGAATTTTAATTCATGTTATGGTTGAGCATGACAGCGTTTACCTTTGTGGACTTTGTACTGTATTCAAATTGAAGTGGTTCATTCTTGATGTTGTGTCGATAGTAATTATTCTGCTCAGAATAGAGCTTTAATGAATAAAACTACGGAAATAATTTATACATTAATAATAATTTATAATATTTATTGTTTTAGGTTTTTTAAGTTCCAAGAATTTAACTGTCATTATGTTGACGAGTCATTCAAGTGTTTATTTCTACATTGCAATACAACAATATATCTACTTTCATCAGTTTCTATTCAACACTCCGCTTTTCGGGTATCTTAAATTAATGTTTGTCTAGCAGCAAAAGCGCGATGGAAAATCATATAACTAAGCTTTTATAATTCTTTAACAGAATGAACTGCTTCGTCAGTAAATTTTATATGTTATAATTTAAAAATAGTGCTTTAAACCCTTGGTTCCAATATTTTTGAAAACACTCTTTTTCACTCGAAACAGTTCTTTTGAATGTAACCGTTTGAGGTATCAAATATAAAGCAACTCTTAAATAAGATTTCTAGATATTTTTAACGACCTTATCTGCAATTTCGATTTACTTGAGTGAGATTTAAAAAGTCTTGTGACTCCAAGTTTTTGTATCAGGTATCTGACTCTGACTAATGAGAGTCTTAGACTCTGATTAAGAAATCTTAATAACTTCTTAAAATGTTATGTACTTAAAAATTATTTAATGTAGATTGTTACGAAAGTCGTCAACAAATTCATTATTTAACACCATATTTCAGTTTTTTTGGTTTCATGAAAAGTATTCTAACAGAAAAAGCAAAAAACATAATTTCGAAAATATGAAGGTGACGATATATAAGTGGAATTATAAAAAACAATTATACAGTGGAATTCGGTTATAGCGACCCTGAAGGGACCGGATTATTTCGTCGTTATAACCGAATGTCGTTATATGCGAACATAATTTTTTTTGTTGTTTTTTATTAATTTAATTAATTTATTATAAAGAAAATTAATTCCAATTATAAATATTAAAAGCATAAACATAAATCTTAGTGGAAATACATACAAAGACGATATACGTTATTGAAGTATGTTTATGAATAAAATAATAACATATGCATATGTAATAAACTTATATTTGCTTTAAATAATCTGTAATATTGACTTGGCGTAAGTTGCTCTTTGCAGTGTAAATCCGCTCTGACTTCCGTTCAAGTTCAAAAAAGGTATTCAAGAGACAAATATTCAGCACCTTAACCGAATAAAGCAAACCTTCAAAAACTTTAAAACTAATGTATACCTTGTCTGTAATAAATAAAAACAAACCACACAAACAAATTGGCCATTTTAGCCCTTAAAAGGACTTTGACCCAGCTTCTTATGATCAAATGTGTTGTGCGAATTATTAAATGTTTTCACACAATTGACCAAGAACTGGTCCTTCATCTCTTATGCCGACTCCGATAGGCTAATGTTCATATTCTCAATAAGCTTTACATGGCATTAGTTACTCTCTGAGGTTTGCCATTGTCTGCAGAGAGGTGGTGACCGATCAGAAAAATTTTTTTATTGAAACAACTTTTCGCCGCGACTTTGGATCGAATACGGGCTCCGAGTATGCTAAGCCACACACTAAACCTGCATGCCACGGGCACCACATACTGTAATAAATACAAACCTTTTAAAAGAAGATAAAGCATTAAATGCCGCTCTGGATGGAGGAATTTGATCCTCTAATGCAATCTAAGTGTGAATTTATTTTATAACGGTTATTTCGGTTTCATAAAGCGAGAATTTCAAATATCTAGTTACATTTTGCTTTTGACATGCATTCGTCGTCGCTATATGTGAAAATATTTTACCATATTTTATGAAAACTGCGTCGCTTTATGCGAACTCGTCGTTATATCCGACGACGTTAAAAGCGAACTCAGTTTCTAAGGAATAATCAATTAAAATGTGCGGACTTCAAGAATACGACGTTATAACCGAAATGATGTTATAACCGAGGTCGTTATAAGTGAATTCCACTGTATTTTAAAAATAAATGCAATTATTTTTTTAAATTAGCTATTCTTACAACTGACTTATTTAAGGTCGCCTTATAAAGACGTCTGAGTACAATCAATGTGAGGTGCGTGAAAACTGGCTGTACGTTATTTTTTAAATCGTTAAATCTATCAGAAATTGATTTTGTAGGTGAGGTGGGAGCTTATCTGAAACAAACAAAAATTGTTTCAGATAAATTATTTAATTTTTTTAAATTAAATTACTTTTGTATACAAAGGGTCATGATTAGAGAGCGGATTTTTTATGTAAAAGCATATGCAAGAAATATGCACAATATATGCAAGATATATGCAAGATATATGCAAAAAAATTTTAATAAACAGCAAATAATTAATTGAATTTTAGTCGGATTAAGGGCTTTGTCCGAGTTTTCCCAAATCATTTCTATGACCGAATGTGACTTAATATAGAGGAAGAGGCAACCGACGTAAAGAATGAATGCAATTTTGAATTTTCGGTGTTTCGGAATCAGTGGTAGTTGAACTCGCTATGATAAGATTGAGAGTTAAAAGCGTATTACACTTAGCAACTGCCGCTGTTTGTAATACACATGTATGTAAACAAATTGTCGTTCTGAAATAAAAGAACCATTTTGTAACAACTATAGGGTGTTTTTTTAGAGGTATAGAACTTTCAGTTGGCCACACTGTTTTAACTGGCGGTGATTTTGTCAGCTGTCAAGTGATTTGTGTTTACTTTGGTTTGGTATTTCAACATGAAAGACTGACGCCTAAACAACGCTTCCAAATTGTGCAAATTTATTTTGAAAATAATGGTTCTGTTCGAAATACGTATCGCACACTTCGTTCATTTTACGGTCAACATAATTGTCCATAGGAGCAATTAATTCTACTAACTATGGACCGTTTTCGCACCACGCTTACTCTAAATGATAATACGCATCCACAAAGACGTCGTACATTGCGTACAGAAGAAGCCATTGCTGCTGTAGAGCGTGACGTAGAGGAAGACCCGAATCAGTCTATCCGCCATCGTGCACAGGAATTAGACATGTGTTCATCCGCTTTATGTAAGATTTTGCGGAAAGATATTAGTTTGCGTGCCTACAAATCCAACTCGTGCAAGAATTGAAGCCACACGATCACCTAGTAAGGCGTAGATTTGATGAATGGGCCCAAAACAAGATTCCCGTTGATCTCGATTTTCATATTTGATTTTCGTTTTTACCTTTTTTTTAGCGATGAAGCTCACTTTTGGTTAAAGATAATCTTCAAGTGTATGTTGAGACACCGTTACATATAGATAAACTGACTGTTTGGTGTGGAATCATTGGTCCGTACTTCTTTAAAAAAGACGCTGGCGAGAACGTTACAGTCAATGGTGACCGCTATAAAGCCATGATTACTGACAGCTCGTGCCACAATTGATGTACTGAAGGAAATGTTTGGTATTCGTATAATTTCACGTTCCGAATCCGTGTATTGGCCTCCAAGATCGTCCAATTTAAAGCCGCTAGACTTTTTTCTTTGGAGATATGTGAAGCCGCTAGTCCACGCTGATAATTTTGTGCAATTAATTTTGATTGTATGCAATATTTATGCAATATATATGCAATTAGTATGCAAAATATGTAAAATATGCAAATATGCAAAACATTTGTAGTGCTAATCGTTTAAGTTTTCTCAATTATAATTTGTGCCTTTGTCCGAAACCTTTTAGAGGTTCAGGTAAAACATGCATTTGCATAACAATCCGCTCTCTGGTCATGATATCCGAATTTAAAAGAAAATGCCAATCAATGCCGATCATTTTTTGATGATCGCTTTTACCTGTGGGACAGACTAAATAACTGAGATGAAGAACTAAAACGAGAGATACATTAGCATTTGGAAATATTAAGAGCTACACAGCAAACATTATGAGTCTTATGACTCTTTTAAGACTCATATTTATGAGTCTGAGCGCTCATAATGAGCTCAAAAAGACTCCGATAAGAGCGTAATTCCCTTCCTGGAAGAGCACACAGATCTGAGTCTGAAATATGACTCTAATAAGAGTCCAAAATATGTGTGTTTTTAGAGTCAGAATTATGAGTGTTTTCGGAGTCTTAAAAGAGTCTTTTATGACTCTTAAGAAACAAAAATTAAGGTATTTTAATGACTCATAATAAACAAATATTATGAGTCCTTTAAGACTCTAATTTATGACCTCAAAAATGACTCATAATAAACAAATATTATGAGTCCTTTAAGACTCTAATTTATGACCTCAAAAAATGCTCATAAAAGAGCGTGTTTTTTGAGCGTGTTTCCCTTTCTGAAAGGGCACACAGATGCGTGTCCAAAATATGACATATATGTCTTAAATATGTGTTTTTTAAGAGTCAGAATTATGAATGTTTTCAGAGTCTTATAAGATTCATATCTTAGAGTCTTTTGTGACTTAAGAAAATAAAAAAAATAGAGCTGTTTTACGAAAAAGTTGCTCTGAACTATGTTGGTTTGTATGAGTGATAATTATGAGCGCTCCAAAAACCATCATAAATATGAGCTTTTCTGAGTTATTATTATGTGCGCTCATAAAAGGTCGATAAATAATAGTCTTTTCGGAGTCATAATAATCAGCGTTCATAAAAGCTTCATAAATAAGAGCCTTTTCGGACTCAAAATTATGAGCGCTCATAATATCATCAGAGTCATAAATATGAGCGCTCTTATAAATTTAAATTGGGTAGTTTTTTCAACACACACCAAGTTAAAATTGAGTCAATGTGAGTTTGTCGAAAAATAAATCCACATGAGATTTAATAGGCCGGAATAGTTGAAGATCAACCGCAAAGAGAAGGCCTTGAGAATGCTATATGACCCTTTAAAAATCATTTATAAAAACAGAAGAGGCCCCAAGCGACATCACTGAAGAACTCCAGAAGAAACTTCAAAAGAGTTGGATAAGCTATTATCTATCTATCTTTACGGATTGAAAGCGATTTGATAGGTATGATTGAAACTAGCTCAATAGGTAAGAGTGAATTCCAAGAACGGCGAGCTTAGAAATTAAATGCTTATGAATGACTTTATCAAATGCCTTTGAAACATCAGTACAAATGACATCAATTTGAAAAAATTAGTGATAATAAAACACAAAAGTTTCGTAAGTTTACCTATTAATAACCTATAAAAGTGTGAAGATATAACATTTTTGACATGAAAAGACATTTTATTGTGAATAATTTTATAGAAGATTAGGTTTAGCAGAAAGTTTACAAATAGGTCTAACAATTTATATCCTGTTCAGGACTAGATTTCTGGTCCTCATTATTATACCATGATTTCATGGTTTTGCTAAATATCGTATCGTAATTTAAATTTAATTTTTGAACATATATTTTAAGTTTTTTGAATTTTAAAAAGATTTTCAAAAAATTTATTTAATGTTTTGTGAATTTCAATTAAATTTGTATTTTCTGATGAATGATAAATGAAGGCTAAAAACCTTTGTTGTTAGTGCCTAGCTCCTAAGTTTGTTTATGCAATTTATTCATAAATAAATATTTAATATTAATAATAATAATGATTTTTAAATGAAATATTTTAAAATAATTTTTTTTTTTTATTATTATAATAGGAAAAGCAATTATTAACGAATTAGTTAATTGTAGTTTTGTACCAATCATACAGTACAGCTATTTAAAATATTTATACTTTTTCGGATTATAAAGCTAATTATGTTGCTTACCTTTCCACTATTTCTGAATCTGCACTTTTTTTTTTTTGTTTTTTTTCTATACATCAGAATTTTACGATTATTGAAATGGTTTTTAAAGAAAAACTTCTTGTTAAAGCTACTTTTGTGGTTAGTTACGTATAGCATGTACAAAGTTTTTTCTAAACTATTCTATCAACTCCATAATTTTTACTAAACTTCCACTTCAAAATTAAATAGTCGAAAAGTTTAATTTTAGATTGGATTTTCCGTGCTTGGAATATAAAAAAGTAGGATTTGGAATTAAAAAAGTCGCTTTGAAAGTCAATTTATTGGTGTCTCTATTCTCAGATTTGAGTTCTTTGCAAAGAATGACAAGATAGAAAAACTAGGCAGATCTGTGTTGCATTCATAGAAAATAAAAAAAAAAATTAAAAAAAAAACTCGCGTGTAGCAACGTACACGTGGCAGAAGTGAAACTTCTTTAACAGTAAGAAATAAGAGAGATTTTAGTGTGAAATTCAATCAATACGAAATGGAATAATAATTTGTTGATTCAATATTTGCAACCAGGGATGGCTAACCGGCTATGGTTTTTATCGAAAGTGTCACATATTAACTTTTATCCCTTAATTTTTATTTTTTGCGACAAAAATAACAGTTTTTTGTGCCTTATAGTTTTTTTGTGAAAAAATAACAGTTATTTTCTGCCGTTTATTTGTTTTGGTCAAAAATATCAGGTAATTTATATTTGTTCAAGTCATTTTACCGATAAAAAAATTTTGATATTATTATTTTCATCTCATCGGTGAGACATTTTACACATGGTGTCAACAGTTCAATCTGTCAAGCGGCCTTTAAGAAAACACAAATTGCTTGATATTTTTGACCGAAAAAATTAAAGTCACAAAATAACTGCTATTTTTGACCGATAAAATAAAAGTCAAAAGTAACCTTTATTTTTCTTCGAAATATACTAGGCAAGAAATTAACTTTTAAAGAATCAATTTCAAATTTAAAAGCGACTTAATATTCGTGAGGCTGAGGACATTTGTAACATAATGGTTTATTTGAAAAAGTCTTTCGACAATTTTTTACATTTGAAAATTGTAAAATAACAGTTATTTTCGGTACTTGTTTTAGTTCAGTTGGTGTTTTAGTTGCTTTCGAATGTCTTCTCAACACTGTTACTTTTTGAATGCTGGATTGCATTTGCATAGTACTCTTTGAAGGAGCCTCCGAAAGCAGAGGCAAATCTTGTTCATTATTACCTCCTGATTCCTGATCATAATAATTGCTATGTTGATAGAGGGCCTCATGAAGCAGCGAACGTTGATTGTTGAGTGCATCAACTTGGTTGGCTTTAAAATTTTGTTGAAATGCATCAGTGTGTTTTTTGGGGATTGGTTCTTTGTAGATTCACCAAAATACACTGATGTTTCGTAAAAATGCATTTTGAAACTCAGCCGTTGTTGCAATCGCCTTACCTTCATCATTAGTTGCAGACCCAGCTGCGGCTGTATTCTTAAGAGCTCTTATTCGCTCTCTTTATTCACGACGCGTTCTGCTCCTGTTTTAGCTATTTTTCTATATATTTTTTTCCGTGCATACTTGTAGGATGAAAATTAATATTACGGTTATGTTAATAATGTAATGTTAATATTAATGTAATGTTAATGTTAATTATGTTATTTCGAGTATGTAACGCGTTCAGTTTTAATTACATTTTGTTTGGCTGTTTATCATGTGCCTACGTGGCGTTAAGGTATAGATTCCGGCTCTTAAGCAACGATGTTCGGGGTTCTATTCTCGGCAGTGACTATAGTTTTTTTTTTAAATTTTCATATGAATTGAAAACGTTAGCCTAGCGTCACGAATAAGAGACCTTGAAATTTCACTCGCCGCCAAATAAGTTTCACTTCAAAAAGATTTTCGTTCTGAACATAACCCTAAAATTAGACAAAAACGCCCATTATTCACATATATAATCTCAAATATATCAACATCTTGACCAATCCGTCACATAGATTTAGATTCTTTGCGGAAAGGTACCTCGACAAAACTTTGTAAATTTATAGACCTGTATAAAGTTACGCTGTGCCATGTTTGGAAAACACGAAATCAAAAAAATGCCATGATTATTATATTCTTTTAAAATTTAAAACTTACATAGTCCGCTTCAACTTCTCTCATCAGCATAAATAATTCATGAAAAACAACAAAGCTTGTTTAACTCTACAGTTTTTCTTAAGATCTATAAAATGTTTGTTTCTATGGAAGTCCCTTTAGCACACCTTCAAAGAATTGATTTCATGTTTTTGTTTTTTTTTTCCGTTCCCCCTCCTAAAATGCACGCTACAAATTAGTACATTTTTGTAAATTCCTTATTTGGTCCCCAACTGTTTGGTTCTTTGGTGTGCTTGTTTTTAATTAACATAATTTTTTTTTTTTTTTTGGACTCGTGTCCAGTTGATAGGTAGTTATTTGAATTTTTGTTTTATTTATTTTATTTTTTACACTTAACTAAGCTGCTCTCCAACACCATGACGTCGCCGCCGTTAGCTGCTGCTATACAGTCGCAGCTGTTTATGGTCAACATTTTTAATTTTTTTAGAACATTTTTGTTTTTATTATTATTGTATTTCTTTGCTTCTTTGCTGTAGGAATTCCAGCCATCTTTTGATTTGATTTTTATGTCTTTTTGTCTTTCGATTTTATTTTGATTTTCTTATTCTTACTTTGTAAACATATTTTCACCCACGCGGGAATGCAATCAAATTAATGGAAATTTTCTAAAGCGTAGAGCATGTAAGCAACAACAACAACAACAACAACAACAACAACAAAAACAACAACAACAACAACAACAACAACAACAACAACAACAACAACAACAACAACAACAACAACAACAACAACAACAACAACAACAACAATAATAACAACAAAAAAATAATAGCAACAGCAGCAGCAGCAGCAGCAGCAGTCGAAGAAGCAGCAGCATCAGCACTTATATAAATTCTATTGTTTATAAATTCTTTCGATTTTATACAGTCGGCAAAAGTTTTTAGTATGTAGAAAAATACATACAAACAAGTATCTATGTATGCATGCATGTCTATCTAGCACATTATAACTGAGTGTTGCCTAAAAGCTAAAGATTTTAGACGTTAGTTTAGCTACTTAAACCATCGCAGGAAGTTGAGCTCTTGTTCTGGGCGAAGTGAGTAAGTGAGTGAGTGAGTGAGTAAGCAAGTAAACGAGCGCGTTACTTTCTGCCAGGTAGTGAAAAAATATATCTTCCATATTTTTTGTGGCTAATGTTGGACAAAATCTTAATCAGTTTTGGTGTTTATTTTCTTTGCCGTTGAGATATATTTTTGATGACCTTACGAGAACCAATTTCACGGTAAAGCGGACATGCCAACTAATGAATTCAATACTAACATACAATCTTCTATGATCTACATACATATATATATATATATCTACAAAATACACATGAATTGCAGACCAAAATAAGCAAACCAAATTAATACCTTATTCCAAAATAGTCTAATTACTGTTATTGTTGTTATTGTTGTATCTGCTAGATACTTAGATACTCGTACTTCTGCTAATTACAGAGCGGAATTTTTATGTTATCGCAAGAAGACGCCGCCCAAATAGCTGAAATATACGTACTAATCACGAATTTCCCATGAATATTTTGTGTGAGAATAAGTGTAGCCGTCTAAAGTTATTAATAATGGCCTGTATATTTTTACTATGCCCTTCCCCTTGGGTGAAATCTTATGTCATTATTTTTTTATCTAAAAATAGCTAATAATTTTCAATAAATAATTAGTTAAACATGTCATAAGATTGTTCAAGTGCGTGAAGATAAATTCGTAAATCCGTTGCGATCTTAGCAAAGACACAAACCCATATTTTTTATCCGGATAAAGTTAAATTCGTACTTTTTTAACAGTACGAATTTAACTTAGTGCAAAGTACGAATTTAACAAACATTTCCACGAATTTAACTTTCTTGATGGGAATCACTTTAGCATTGATTTGTTAAAAAATCGTAAAGATGGAAACTTGTACAATATAAAAAAAAATTTAATAAAATTAAAACAAAACAAATTCAAGATTCTTCGAATCGAAAATATAAAACAAAAAAATATTTATATTATAGAAATAAACTATATTAGAATGACTTAAAAACATATCGTATAGGGACCGATATGTACATTGCATTAACTTTGATTTAAAAAAAATACTTCATTCGTATGTTATATGTATATACCACCACACTGGTAGTTGGAGATCCTTCTCATCGATATATAATTCATGTGAGAACACTCAGGATTTTTGGCCAAAATGATTTTTGGGAAAAGTATTAAAAGATAGATTCATTCAATTAACTTGGAAAGGCAAAAACAGGATATCCGAAATACAGACATGGCATGATATGCATGTCACTAAACAGGTAATTGAAGCACCTTTCCAAGGATATATGACTCATTCGTGCACAGTCAGGATTTTGGCCAAAGGAATTTTTGGAAAATTTAGTGAAAGACAGGTTCATTCAATTAACTTGGAAAGGCAAAAAAAGGATATCCGAAATACAGACATGGCATAATATGCATACCACTGGACAGGTAATTGAAGCACCTTTCCAAGGATATATAACTCGTTCGTGCAAAGTCAGGATTTTGGCCAAAGGAATGTTTGGAAAAAGTAGTAAAATATATGTTCATGGTACTACCTTGGAATGGCAAAAAAAGGATATCCGAAATACAGACATGGCATAATATGCATACCACTGGACAGGTAATTGAAGCACCTTTCCAAGGATATATGACTCATTCGTGCACAGTCAGGATTTTGGCCAAAGGAATTTTTGGAAAATGTAGTAAAAGACAGGTTCATTCAATTAACTTGGAGGGGCAAAAAAAGGATATCCGAAATACAGACATGGCATGATATGCATACCACTGAACAGGTAATTGAAGCACCTTTCCAAGGATATATGACTCATTCGTGCACAGTCAGGATTTTGGCCAAAGGAATTTTTGGAAAATGTAGTAAAAGACAGGTTCATTCAATTAACTTGGAAAGGCAAAAAAAGGATATCCGAAATACAGACATGGCATGATATGCATACCACTGGACAGGTAATTGAAGCACCTTTCCAAGGATATATGACTCATTCGTGCACAGTCAGGATGTTGGCCAAAAGAATTTTTGGAAAAAGTAGTAAAATATATGTTCATGGTACTAACTTGGAAAGGCAAAAAAAGGATATCCGAAATACAGACATGGCATGATATGCATACCACTGGACAGGTAATTGAAGCACCTTTCCAAGGATATATGACTTATTCGTGCACAGTCAGGATGTTGGCCAAAAGAATTTTTGGAAAAAGTAGTAAAATATATGTTCATGGTACTAACTTGGAAAGGCAAAAAAAGGATATCCGAAATACAGACATGGCATGATATGCATACCACTGGACAGGTAATTGAAGCACCTTTCCAAGGATATATGACTCATTCGTGCACAGTCAGGATTTTGGCCAAAGGAATTTTTGGAAAAAGTAGTAAAATATATGTTCATGGTACTAATTTAGAAAGGCAAATAAAGGATATCCGAAATACAGACATGGCATGATATGCATGCCACTAGACAGGTAATTGAAGCACCTTTCCAAGGATATATGACTTATTCGTGCACAGTCAGGATGTTGGCCAAAAGAATTTTTGGAAAAAGTAGTAAAATATATGTTCATGGTACTTACTTGGAAAGGCAAAAAAAGGATATCCGAAATACAGACATGGCATGATATGCATACCACTGGACAGGTAATTGAAGCACCTTTCCAAGGATATATGACTCATTCGTGCACAGTCAGGATTTTGGCCAAAGGAATTTTTGAAAAATGTAGTAAAAGACAGGTTCATTCAATTAACTTGGAAAGGCTAAAAAAGGATATCCGAAATACAGACATGGCATGATATGCATGCCACTGGACAGGTAATTGAAGCACCTTTCCAAGGATATATGACTTATTCGTGCACAGTCAGGATGTTGGCCAAAAGAATTTTTGGAAAAAGCAGTAAAATATATGTTCATGGTACTACCTTGGAATGGCAAAAAAAGGATATCCGAAACACAGACATGGCATAATATGCATACCACTGGACAGGTAATTGAAGCACCTTTCCAAGGATATATGACTCATTCGTGCACAGTCAGGATTTTGGCCAAAGGAATTTTTGAAAAATGTAGTAAAAGACAGGTTCATTCAATTAACTTGGAAAGGCTAAAAAAGGATATCCGAAATACAGACATGGCATGATATGCATGCCACTGGACAGGTAATTGAAGCACCTTTCCAAGGATATATGACTTATTCGTGCACAGTCAGGATGTTGGCCAAAAGAATTTTTGGAAAAAGTAGTAAAATATATGTTCATGGTACTAACTTGGAAAGGCAAAAAAAGGATATCCGAAATACAGACATGGCATGATATGCATACCACTGGACAGGTAATTGAAGCACCTTTCCAAGGATATATGACTCATTCGTGCACAGTCAGGATTTTGGCCAAAGGAATTTTTGGAAAAAGTAGTAAAATATATGTTCATGGTACTAATTTAGAAAGGCAAATAAAGGATATCCGAAATACAGACATGGCATGATATGCATGCCACTAGACAGGTTATTGAAGCACCTTTCCAAGGATATATGACTCATTCGTGCACAGTCAGGATTTTGGCCAAAGGAATTTTTGGAAAATGTAGTAAAATATATGTTCATGGTACTAACTTGGGAAGGCAAAAAAAGGATATCCGAAATACAGACATGGCATGATATGCATGCCACTAGACAGGTAATTGAAGCACCTTTCCAAGGATATATGACTCATTCGTGCACAGTCAGGATTTTGGCCAAAGGAATTTTTGGAAAATGTAGTAAAAGACAGGTTCATTCAATTAACTTGGAAAGGCAAAAAAAAGGATATCCGAAATACAGACATAGCATGATATGCATACCACTGGACAGGTAATTGAAGCACCTTTCCAAGGATATATGACTCATTCGTGCACAGTCAGGATTTTGGCCAAAGGAATTTTTAGAAAAAGTAGTAAAATATATGTTCATGGTACTACCTTGGAATGGCACAAAAAGGATATCCGAAATACAGACATGGCATGATATGCATGCCACTAGACAGGTAATTGAAGCACCTTTCCAAGGATATATGACTCATTCGTGCACAGTCAGGAATTTGGCCAAAGGAATTTTTGGAAAATGTAGTAAAAGACAGGTTCATTCAATTAACTTGGAAAGGCAAAAAAAGGATATCCGAAATACAGACATGGCATGATATGCATACCACTGGACAGGTAATTGAAGCACTTTTCCAAGGATATCTGACTCATTCGTGCACAGTCAGGATTTTGGCCAAAGGAATTTTTGGAAAATGTAGTAAAATATATGTTCATGGTACTAACTTGGAAAGGCAAAAAAAGGATATCCGAAATACAGACATGGCATGATATGCATGCCACTAGACAGGTAATTGAAGCACCTTTCCAAGGATATATGACTCATTCGTGCACAGTCAGGATTTTGGCCAAAGGAATTTTTGGAAAATGTAGTAAAAGACAGGTTCATTCAATTAACTTGGAAAGGCAAAAAAAGGATATCCGAAATACAGACATGGCATGATATGCATACCACTGGACAGGTAATTGAAGCACCTTTCCAAGGATATATGACTCATTCGTGCACAGTCAGTGCACTCAGTCAGTTCGGCAAAAAAATGATATCCGAAATACAGACATGGCATGATATGCATACCACTGGACAGGTAATTGAAGCACCTTTCCAAGGATATATGACTCATTCGTGCACAGTCAGGATTTTGGCCAAAGGAATTTTTAGAAAAAGTAGTAAAATATATGTTCATGGTACTACCTTGGAATGGCACAAAAAGGATATCCGAAATACAGACATGGCATGATATGCATGCCACTAGACAGGTAATTGAAGCACCTTTCCAAGGATATATGACTCATTCGTGCACAGTCAGGAATTTGGCCAAAGGAATTTTTGGAAAATGTAGTAAAAGACAGGTTCATTCAATTAACTTGGAAAGGCAAAAAAAGGATATCCGAAATACAGACATGGCATGATATGCATACCACTGGACAGGTAATTGAAGCACTTTTCCAAGGATATCTGACTCATTCGTGCACAGTCAGGATTTTGGCCAAAGGAATTTTTGGAAAATGTAGTAAAATATATGTTCATGGTACTAACTTGGAAAGGCAAAAAAAGGATATCCGAAATACAGACATGGCATGATATGCATGCCACTAGACAGGTAATTGAAGCACCTTTCCAAGGATATATGACTCATTCGTGCACAGTCAGGATTTTGGCCAAAGGAATTTTTGGAAAATGTAGTAAAAGACAGGTTCATTCAATTAACTTGGAAAGGCAAAAAAAGGATATCCGAAATACAGACATGGCATGATATGCATACCACTGGACAGGTAATTGAAGCACCTTTCCAAGGATATATGACTCATTCGTGCACAGTCAGGATTTTGGCCAAAGGAATTTTTGGAAAAAGTAGTAAAATATATGTTCATGGTACTAATTTAGAAAGGCAAATAAAGGATATCCGAAATACAGACATGGCATGATATGCATGCCACTAGACAGGTTATTGAAGCACCTTTCCAAGGATATATGACTCATTCGTGCACAGTCAGGATTTTGGCCAAAGGAATTTTTGGAAAATGTAGTAAAATATATGTTCATGGTACTAACTTGGAAAGGCAAAAAAAGGATATCCGAAATACAGACATGGCATGATATGCATGCCACTAGACAGGTAATTGAAGCACCTTTCCAAGGATATATGACTCATTCGTGCACAGTCAGGATTTTGGCCAAAGGAATTTTTGGAAAATGTAGTAAAAGACAGGTTCATTCAATTAACTTGGAAAGGCAAAAAAAAGGATATCCGAAATACAGACATAGCATGATATGCATACCACTGGACAGGTAATTGAAGCACCTTTCCAAGGATATATGACTATTCGTGCACAGTCAGGATTTTGGCCAAAGGAATTTTTGGAAAATGTAGTAAAAGACAGGTTCATTCAATTAACTTGGAAAGGCAAAAAAAGGATATCCGAAATACAGACATGGCATAATATGCATACCACTGAACAGGTAATTGAAGCACCTTTCCAAGGATATATGACTCATTCGTGCACAGTCAGGATTTTGGCCAAAGGAATTTTTGGAAAATGTAGTAAAAGACAGGTTCATTCAATTAACTTGGAAAGGCAAAAAAAAGGATATCCGAAATACAGACATAGCATGATATGCATACCACTGGACAGGTAATTGAAGCACCTTTCCAAGGATATATGACTCATTCGTGCACAGTCAGGATTTTGGCCAAAGGAATTTTTAGAAAAAGTAGTAAAATATATGTTCATGGTACTACCTTGGAATGGCACAAAAAGGATATCCGAAATACAGACATGGCATGATATGCATGCCACTAGACAGGTAATTGAAGCACCTTTCCAAGGATATATGACTCATTCGTGCACAGTCAGGAATTTGGCCAAAGGAATTTTTGGAAAATGTAGTAAAAGACAGGTTCATTCAATTAACTTGGAAAGGCAAAAAAAAGGATATCCGAAATACAGACATAGCATGATATGCATACCACTGGACAGGTAATTGAAGCACCTTTCCAAGGATATATGACTCATTCGTGCACAGTCAGGATTTTGGCCAAAGGAATTTTTAGAAAAAGTAGTAAAATATATGTTCATGGTACTACCTTGGAATGGCAAAAAAAGGATATCCGAAATACAGACATGGCAAAATATGCATACCACTGGACAGGTAATTGAAGCACCTTTCCAAGGATATATGACTCATTCGTGCACAGTCAGGATTTTGGCCAAAGGAATTTTTGGAAAATGTAGTAAAAGACAGGTTCATTCAATTAACTTGGAAAGGCAAAAAAAGGATATCCGAAATACAGACATGGCATGATATGCATGCCACTAGACAGGTAATTGAAGCACCTTTCCAAGGATATATGACTCATTCGTGCACAGTCAGGATTTTGGCCAAAGGAATTTTTGGAAAATGTAGTAAAAGACAGGTTCATTCAATTAACTTGGAAAGGCAAAAAAAAGGATATCCGAAATACAGACATAGCATGATATGCATACCACTGGACAGGTAATTGAAGCATCTTTCCAAGGATATATGACTCATTCGTGCACAGTCAGGATTTTGGCCAAAGGAATTTTTGGAAAATGTAGTAAAAGACAGGTTCATTCAATTAACTTGGAAAGGCAAAAAAAGGATATCCAAAATACAGACATGGCATGATATGCATACCACTGGAAAGGTAATTGAAACACCTCTCCAAGGATATATGACTCATTCGTGCACAGTCAGGATTTTGGCCAAAGGAATTTTTAGAAAAAGTAGTAAAATATATGTGCATGGTACTACCTTGGAATGGCACAAAAAGGATATCCGAAATACAGACATGGCATGATATGCATGCCACTAGACAGGTTATTGAAGCACCTTTCCAAGGATATATGACTCATTCGTGCACAGTCAGGATTTTTGGCCAAAATGATTTTTAGGAAAAGTATTAAAAGATAGGTTCCTTTAGATATCCTTTTTTTGCCCCTCCAAGTTAATTGAATTAAACTGTCTTTTACTACATTTTCCAAAAATTCCTTTGGCCAAAATCCTGACTGTGCACGAATGAGTCATATATCCTTGGAAAGGTGCTTCAATTACCTGTCTAGTGGCATGCATATCATGTCATGTCTGTATTTCGGATATCCTTTTTTTGCCTTTCCAAGTTAGTACCATGAACATATATTTTACTACTTTTTCCAAAAATTCCTTTGGCCAAAATCCTTACTGTGCACGAATGAGTCATATATCCTTGGAAAAATGTTTCAATTACCTGTCCAGTGGTATGCATATCATGGCATGTCTGTATTTCGGATATCCTTTTTTTGCCTTTCCAAGTTAGTACCATGAACATATATTTTACTACTTTTTCTAAAAATTCCTTTGGCCAAAATCCTGACTGTGCACGAATGAGTCATATATCCTTGGAAAGGTACTTCAATTACCTGTCCAGTGGTATGCATATTATGCCATGTCTGTATTTCGGATATCCTTTTTTTGCCTTTCCAAGTTAGTACCATGAACATATATTTTACTACTTTTTCCAAAAATTCCTTTGGCCAAAATCCTGACTGTGCACGAATGAGTCATATATCCTTGGAAAGGTGCTTCAATTACCTGTCAGTGGTATGCATATCATGCCATGTCTGTATTTCGGATATCCTTTTTTTGCCTTTCCAAGTTAGTACCATGAACATATATTTTACTACTTTTTCCAAAAATTCCTTTGGCCAAAATCCTGACTGTGCACGAATGAGTCATATATCCTTGGAAAGGTGCTTCAATTACCTGTCTAGTGGCATGCATATCATGCCATGTCTGTATTTCGGATATCCTTTTTTTGCCATTCCAAGGTAGTACATGAGCCTGTCTTTTACTACATTTCCCAAAAATTCCTTTGGCCAAAATCCTGACTGTGCACGAATGAGTCATATATCCTTGGAGAGGTGCTTCAATTACCTGTCCAGTGGTATGCATATCATGCAATGTCTGTATTTCGGATATCCTTTTTTTGCCTTTCCAAGTTAATTGAATGAACCTGTCTTTTACTACATTTTCCAAAAATTCCTTTGGCCAAAATCCTGACTGTGCACGAATGAGTCATATATCCTTGGAAAGGTGCTTCAATTACCTGTCAGTGGTATGCATATCATGCCATGTCTGTATTTCGGATATCCTTTTTTTGCCTTTCCAAGTTAGTACCATGAACATATATTTTACTACTTTTTCCAAAAATTCCTTTGGCCAAAATCCTGACTGTGCACGAATGAGTCATATATCCTTGGAAAGGTGCTTCAATTACCTGTCTAGTGGCATGCATATCATGCCATGTCTGTATTTCGGATATCCTTTTTTTGCCATTCCAAGGTAGTACATGAGCCTGTCTTTTACTACATTTCCCAAAAATTCCTTTGGCCAAAATCCTGACTGTGCACGAATGAGTCATATATCCTTGGAGAGATGCTTCAATTACCTGTCCAGTGGTATGCATATCATGCAATGTCTGTATTTCGGATATCCTTTTTTTGCCTTTCCAAGTTAATTAAATGAACCTGTCTTTTACTACATTTTCCAAAAATTCCTTTGGCCAAAATCCTGACTGTGCACGAATGAGTCAGATATCCTTGGAAAGGTGCTTCAATTACCTGTCCAGTGGTATGCATATCATGCCATGTCTGTATTTCGGATATCCTTTTTTTGCCTTTCCAAGTTAATTGAATGAACCTGTCTTTTACTACATTTTCCAAAAATTCCTTTGGCCAAAATCCTGACTGTGCACGAATGAGTCATATATCCTTGGAAAGGTGCTTCAATTACCTGTCCAGTGGTATGCATATTATGCCATGTCTGTATTTCGGATATCCTTTTTTTGCCATTCCAAGGTAGTACCATGAACATATATTTTACTACATTTTCCAAAAATTCCTTTGGCCAAAATCCTGACTGTGCACGAATGAGTCAGATATCCTTGGAAAAGTGCTTTAATTACCTGTCCAGTGGTATGCATATCATGCCATGTCTGTATTTCGGATATCCTTTTTTTGCCTTTCCAAGTTAATTGAATGAACCTGTCTTTTACTACATTTTCCAAAAATTCCTTTGGCCAAAATCCTGACTGTGCACGAATGAGTCATATATCCTTGGAAAGGTGCTTCAATTTCCTGTCCAGTGGTATGCATATTATGCAATGTCTGTATTTCGGATATCCTTTTTTTGCCATTCCAAGGTAGTACCATGAACATATATTTTACTACTTTTTCTAAAAATTCCTTTGGCCAAAATCCTGACTGTGCACGAATGAGTCATATATCCTTGGAAAGGTGCTTCAATTACCTGTCCAGTGGTATTCATATCATGCCATGTCTGTATTTCGGATATCCTTTTTTTGCCTTTCCAAGTTAATTGAATGAACCTGTCTTTTACTACATTTTCCAAAAATTCCTTTGGCCAAAATCCTGACTGTGCACGAATGAGTCATATATCCTTGGAAAGGTGCTTCAATTACCTGTCTAGTGGCATGCATATCATGCCATGTCTGTATTTCGGATATCCTTTTTTTGCCATTCCAAGGTAGTACCATGAACATATATTTTACTACTTTTTCTAAAAATTCCTTTGGCCAAAATCCTGACTGTGCACGAATGAGTCATATATCCTTGGAAAGGTGCTTCAATTACCTGTCCAGTGGTATGCATATCATGCCATGTCTGTATTTCGGATATCCTTTTTTTGCCTTTCCAAGTTAATTGAATGAACCTGTCTTTTACTACATTTTCCAAAAATTCCTTTGGCCAAAATCCTGACTGTGCACGAATGAGTCATATATCCTTGGAAAGGTGCTTCAATTACCTGTCCAGTGGTATGCATATCATGCCATGTCTGTATTTCGGATATCCTTTTTTTTTCCTTTCCAAGTTAATTGAATGAACCTGTCTTTTACTACATTTTCCAAAAATTCCTTTGGCCAAAATCCTGACTGTGCACGAATGAGTCAGATATCCTTGGAAAAGTGCTTCAATTACCTGTCCAGTGGTATGCATATCATGCCATGTCTGTATTTCGGATATCCTTTTTTTGCCTTTCCAAGTTAATTGAATGAACCTGTCTTTTACTACATTTTCCAAAAATTCCTTTGGCCAAAATCCTGACTGTGCACGAATGAGTCATATATCCTTGGAAAGGTGCTTCAATTTCCTGTCCAGTGGTATGCATATTATGCCATGTCTGTATTTCGGATATCCTTTTTGTGCCATTCCAAGGTAGTACCATGAACATATATTTTACTACTTTTTCTAAAAATTCCTTTGGCCAAAATCCTGACTGTGCACGAATGAGTCATATATCCTTGGAAAGGTGCTTCAATTACCTGTCCAGTGGTATGCATATCATGCCATGTCTGTATTTCGGATATCCTTTTTTTGCCTTTTTAAGTTAATTGAATGAACCTGTCTCTTACTACATTTTCCAAAAATTCCTTTGGCCAAAATCCTGACTGTGCACGAATGAGTCATATATCCTTGGAAAGGTGCTTCAATTACCTGTCCAGTGGTATGCATATCATGCCATGTCTGTATTTCGGATATCCTTTTTTTGCCTTTCCAAGTTAATTGAATGAACCTGTCTTTTACTACATTTTCCAAAAATTCCTTTGGCCAAAATCCTGACTGTGCACGAATGAGTCATATATCCTTGGAAAGGTGCTTCAATTACCTGTCTAGTGGCATGCATATCATGCCATGTCTGTATTTCGGATATCCTTTTTTTGCCATTCCAAGGTAGTACCATGAGCCTGTTTTTTACTACATTTCCCAAAAATTCCTTTGGCCAAAATCCTGACTGTGCACGAATGAGTCATATATCCTTGGAAAGGTGCTTCAATTACCTGTCTAGTGGCATGCATATCATGCCATGTTTGTATTTCGGTTATCCTTTTTTTGCCATTCCGAGTTAGTACCATGAACCTATCTTTTAATACTTTGCCCAAAAATTCGTTTGGCCCAAATCCTGAGTGTGTCGCATGAATTATATATCGATAAGAAGGTGATTCAACTACCTGTTTGGTGGTATAAATTACATACGAATGAAGTATTCTTTTAATTCAAAGTTAATCCAATGAACATTTCGGTCCCTACCATTTATGTTTTTAACATAAACATTATTTTTTTATATTTTCGGATGTCTTTAATCCGAAGTTTGTACAGTTGAATCTTGAATTTGTTTTGTTTTTAATTTATTTAAATTTTTAATATATTTAATAAGTTTCTAACTTTACGAATAGTTAACAATTAACAAAACAATTTTAGAGTGATTCCCATCAAAATAGTTGAATTCGTTGAAATGTGAAGTTAAATTCGTACTTGGCACTAAGTTAAATTCGTACTGTGAAAATAGTACGAATTTAACTTTATCCGGATAAAAAATATGGGTTTGTGTCTTTGCTAAGATCGCAACGGATTTACGAATTTATCTTCACTCACTTAGATTGTTCGTCGTTTACAAAAACAAAAATAAAATCAATAAAATAAATTTTATAATTATTTATACTAATATCGTGTATGTGTTTGTGCCCCATAAACTCGTCAGCTAATTGTCCAATTGACGTAAATCGGTGTACTGACGTATTGTACAACATCTTTTGAAAGTTGTAAACTTTAAAATATTTCGATTTTTTAAAACTGAACTGAGCTGGTGTCGGTTTAAGTTACTAAATGTCACAACTTAATTATGCTTTGCCTTAATTTAACCCTTTAACATATCTTAAAATATATCAAAGAAATAAATTAATCATTTTTGAAAATTGAAAAAAAATCTATCCTAAAAAGTTCATCAGACACCATGTCGCAACAATAATACTTAGTAAACACCATGTCTAGGATTTTAACTTTACGATTAACCCCCAATTTGGATTTTTTTCTCTATTTAAAACAGTCACAGTCTAGTCCTTATTATGTAAGGTTTTTATAATATTGGGCTGCCTAAACATAGCCTGTAAATCATAGCCGTAGCCAGGTTTTTTCTTTGGAGTTGTTTTGATATAAAATTACTGAAAAAAAAGTAAAGAAAGTCTAAAGTCGGTCTAGGCCGACTATAAAATACCCTAAACCCACTTTTAAAAAAAAAATTTTTATTGTAAGTGGGCGTGTCGGTGGGCAGATGAAGCCTACATTTTAAATGCATTTAAATGTTGATAAAAAATTTACACATACCAAGTTTTATGCCTGTAAGCTTTAGCCTTTATTGTGCTTTCGCTATGGGAGATGGGCGGATTCATGGACGGATTACTTCCAATTTTTGAACACACCTTAGTTTTGGTATAAAATATATGCATACCAAATTTAATTTCTCTATGACAAACATAACCTTATTTATTGAGTTTTAAACTTTTTGGGTTGTATGAGAGGTAGGCGTGTCCGTAGGCGGATGACGTGCATTTTTCAAAATCATCTTTGTCTTGTCATAAAAAACATGCGTGCCAAATTTTAGCTCTGTAGGTCAAACACAAGCTTATTTATTGCGTTTTCAATTTTTGGGTTGTATGAGAGGTAGGCGTGTCCGTGAGCGGATGGCGTCCATTTTCCGAAGACATATTTGTGTTGGTATGAAACACATGCATATCAAATTTTATTGTTGTAGGCTAATTATGAGCTGAGTTATGCAATTTTCAATTTTCGCGTTGTATAGGAGGTAGGCGTGTCGGTAGGCGGACGATGTCCATTTTGCAAAACCATCTTCCTTTTGTTGTAAAAAACATACGTGCCAAATTTTAGCTCTTTAGGTTAAACAGAGGCTTATTTATTGCATTTTCAATTTTTGGGTTGTATGGGAGGTGGGCGTATCCGTGAGCGGATGACGTCCATTTTTCGAACACATCTTTGTGTTGATATAAAACACATACGTACCAAATTTTATTGTTGTAGGCTTATTATGAGCTGAGTTATGCAGTTTTAAATTTTTGCGTTGTATGGGAGGTAGGCGTGTCCGTGGGCGGATTCCAAAAATATTCAATAGTGCAGATCCTTGGGTACATGTGACCATGTGTACCAAGTTTCATTCAATTATCTCAACAACTTCTTCTTATCCTGTGAATACGAACAACACACAGACGGACAGACGGACGAACATGGATAGATCGACTCACGTGGTGACGCTGATCAAGAATATATATACTTTTCTATACCGGACTCGCTTCGTTCTATGCGTTACAAACGTTTGCACAAAGTTAATATACCCTGACCTTTCAGGTTTAGGGTATAACAAGTCATAAAATAGTGGCCAGGGTAGATATTTAACTTTCGAATTAGTTGTTAGCTGTAAGTTTCTTGAATATAAGACCATTCAATAATACCGTTTTTTTAATTTTGTTCATAATTTCGTGTAAAATGTTATGAATTGTTATTAATTGATTGCCGCTTCTTAACCCTTTCGACCCCAACGTTGCTTACAAGCAACTTTGATTTCTTAGCAACGTTTAATTTGAAACAAACGGAACTAACTCATAAAAGAAGACATCGAATTGAATAATTGCAACAAAAAGTAAAAATTTCGTTGCGATCAACATAACTACGATGCATTATTCAGATATAAGTTTAAAAAAATTGAGCAAAAAGTGAAATTAGCGCAGAAAATATAAATTAAAAAAATTTTTATATTGAAATCATAAATTTCAAAAACAAGTACGCAGTTTTAACTATCAAATGCAAAATAAAAATATTTTAAAAAACGAGCATTATTGCAGACTTACAAACATATGTGAAACATTCAATATCTGATAAGTGACAGATAACTCTAGAAGTCTGAAATCTTCAAAAATGCTTAATTTAAATCTAATAAGCACAGGAGTTATGAAAACAAAATTTTCTGGCTGCTAGTTTAGGAACGGGGTCGAAAGGGTTAAGAGCGTTGCTTTTTTGAAAAAACCTTCATTCATTTGTGTTAAAATTTAATTATCAAAAATTATGAAGAGTAACAGAAATACCTACACAGTAAAAAGTTTGAGTGTAAATTTTATCTTTTTTATAACATTTTTGTAGTATAAACTTGTTTTAGTCTAAATTTATTATAAGTTTTATCCCACTCTATAGTATAAAACTTGCATTTCTATTCAAACAGCTATTTTACTCCAAATTAGTTTAATTTCTATACCATAAATTTATAAAAATCATATATATATTCCAGTTATGCACACAAGAACCTCACGGAGCCACTCGGCTTTCACGTTCAAGTCGAGTTTTCGAAGCTACCGAACTTCAATTTGAAATTTAATTATCAAAAATTATGAAGAGTAACAGAAATACCTACACAGTAAAAAGTTTGAGTGTAAATTTTATCTTTTTTATAACATTTTTGTAGTATAAACTTGTTTTAGTCTAAATTTATTATAAGTTTTATCCCACTCTATAGTATAAAACTTGCATTTCTATTCAAACAGCTATTTTACTCCAAATTAGTTTAATTTCTATACCATAAATTTATAAAAATCATATATATATTCCAGTTATGCACACGAGAACCTCACGGAGTCACTCGGCTTTCACGTTCAAGTCGAGCTTTCGAAGCTACCGAACTTCAGCGATGCTAGCAGACAATCAGTTTGCGTTTGTTCTTTATTCAGTAATCATGTTATCCGTAAATAGTTCCTTTGAATATTTTCTGTACACACATATTAAGACATCAATACTGCGCTTGAATTGGAAGCTTTGCCAACATGATCAAACATGCAAATTTCTGACTAAAATTTTTTTTTATATATTTTTCTTGTCAATTGGTTTTTGAAAATATAAAAAACAAAAATATATAACATGAAATCTATCAATTGAAATCTAGATATTATTCCTGATTTATGACTTTCAATGTAACACATTAAATGTATGTTTATATTTGCCCCATATATTTTTTATACAATATTGCTATAAAAAAAAACCAAATGTGGTTTTCAAAGATTTTATAATTTTTCTTATAAAAATGTATACCAACCTGGTGTAAAAAATTTTATACACTTTTCCGATAAAATCTATCCCAACTTTGTATAAATTTAGTTTATAAGATTTTATGATATAAATTTTATAACATATTTGGTATGGATTTATATTTATACCAAATAGTATAAAATTTATTCTCATATTTTTTACTGTTTATGAAATATGTTGTGTGAAAGTTATATATAAAATACCAAGTTTTGATGATTTATGACAGCAAAAAATTGAGTTAAAATGCGAACAAAATTTAATTTTTGTTATATTTCTGTACTGAAGAACCTAATACCTACACTCAGAAAAAGTACCTATCTTTTTCCGATAAAAATTTCTCTATTTTCGATAAAAGCAATTTTCTCTTTTTCAAATTTTCTTCAATTAGAATACATTTCAAATTTGAAGAAATATTTCTTCACTTGTGGGAAGTGGAAATATTTCATGTCTCTAATAATAATAAGTATTTTTCTCGCACAAAATATTACTCATTTATAGAGAAAAATTTATTGAAAATGAAAAATTGTTCCTTTACTTTGATAAAATATTCCCTATGCAAAGTATTCGATTTAATAAAAACAAATATTTTTTTTTAAAAATAAAACGTCTTCTTCTTTAAAAACGATATATTTTTATATATTTCTCTTCTCATGGAAAATTTTAACCATTTTTAGGGAATTTTAAAGATCACATTTAGAGAAAAGCATTCTCTGGAGCAAAGCATTTTCTGGACCAAAGTCTTTTACATTTTTCTCTAAATATGATGCCTTTTTTCATCTTACTAGTATCGCCTGGGGTCGAAATTCGATCAATTTATTGATTGCCTATTTATAAATATATGCGAGATGATCAAAATAAGTTCGAGGCTATAACTTTTCATTGATTGGAGATATTAAGCTATTTTCTTCAGAAAAATTATTTATTTATTTAATTATTTCTTTCAAAAACAGAAAAACAACATTTTAAAAAAATTTAATTTTTTAAAAAAAATCATAGGGGGTAGCCTTGATTTTTTGATGGCACGGACAGTTTATTAATTTAGTGTCAAGACAAAATAAATTAACCGTAAATTCGGTATAGACTTTGAAAGAAAATCAAAAATGCAATTTTGAGTTTTTGGTTTTTTTACAACAAAAATCATTTTTACCCCATATTTTTAGAATAAATCAAATTTTATGGTCTTTTTTAAAATGAATAATTTAAATATAAACAAACAAAAAAAAATGCAAATTCGAGCGACTTAAGAACTCTCCTCCAATCAAATTTCATATCAATCAAAGAGCAGATTTTTTCTCAAAAATTTAATTTCTCTCTTTGAAGGTTGGGAACTCCCTCTATCAGATATATCATTTATATATACATTCTGCACATCTGGGCAACAAAACCTTTCGAATGATATAAGTTTCATTAATATTGAGTTTTAATTAATACCAAAAAAGCGTACGACAAACTTTAATGTTCACGTATTAATATATAAGATTTTTTAACCGGGAAACTTTTTTCTGAGTGTAAATAATCTTGTTCGACATGTTCGCAAAACTAGCTTAAAACAATGATAGAAAATTTTTTTGTAAAAATTTCTCATAAAATAGCAAGTTTAGATCTTTAGTGGTGAGAAGACTACGAATAAACGCGACCAAATGAGATTTTTTGCGTATTAATTTTGATATTTTTGTACAGGTTTGGCAAGTTTTGGCGGCTTGTCTTCTAAAAACTGTGAAAAAGTCAGAGAAATGATACAATATTTGAAATTAAGACCTATTTTTTAGTATTTGCTATGTTTACAAGATAATGCCTGAAACATTCTGAACTCTTTCTCGAAAGAAAACTTGCCGAAAAAGCCAACCAAACACAAATTGCAAGCTGTTAAATAGCAGATTAAACCTGAACAATCTTTCTTTGGCGGCAAAATTTTCAGCAAAAAATATTATATGTTAGGCATACCTAAAACTTAAAAAACTTATGATGCAGCTTGACGCCCCCATAGCCGAAATAAGGTAAAACTTGATTTTTTTTTTATGACCAATCTTAGTACAATTTTAGTACTAAGATGTTACGTAGAATTTCATTTGTATTAATAGGCAAACAAAAAATTGGTCGAATTTCGACTCCAGGCGATACAAGTATTCTTTATAACGCCAAACAGTTAGTCCACTATCCCTCCGTTTCTTAAAGTAACAAAAAGTGATTTTTTTCTACTTTTTTCAAAGTTTTTAATTTTTTAAATATAGTAAAAACCAAAATATTTGCATAGATTATAGTTCCAATCATATTTATAAAGAATGTACACACCAAATTTCAAGTAAATCGGTTCATTAGAACTTGAATTACGTCAAACGTATTAGAAAAAGTAGTCTCAAAGTTTTAAATTTTCAAAATATTTTTTTGTATTGTTAAAATATTAACAAATATCTAATTAAAAAAAATGGCTGGTAAAAATATTGTTAGTTTTTTTTATCGAATTTTAAAAAATCACAAAAAATTAAAGCCTTCAAAATCAAATCCGGGTATATCAGCTAGTGTTAAAATTAAATAGTGACCACCTGATAATATTGTCGCTACGGCTTAACTCAATAAATAATATCTTCAACATGTCACTTAAACAATGTTAATCGAATTATATTTAATTAAGTTAAAAATTTTATGAATTAATTTTAATTGTGTTACAAAAAAACAAAAAAAAAAAAAACAAAATAATAAAAAACAAACCAAAAAAGCTCATTATAAACCTCGTTTTATTGATGGATTTAAATTGATTGCCGTTGTGTTGGTTTGAGCGATATAATTGATGGCATGGAAACTGCAACAAATTATCTTGTGAATTGTTCACTTCAAAGAACAATCAATGTGTTCAACAACAACACAACATAATGATAGCTTCTGCTGAACCGCGCTTAGTTATCAAAGTATGTGAAAAATACAAAATATGTAACTAACACGAACGAGATCATTTATTAATGATCCCAACTCTTATTTAGTGCAGGCACACCCTAATATCGCACCTTATGCCACAATTAAACTCCTGCGGCAAAAGTGCAGCAGCAGCTGGTACTGTAATTCGTGTGCTGCTGCAACAACGCATGCATCTGTTTTCACAACTATTTGTTATAATTACGTACGATTTGTCTGGAATTTTTTTTTTTTTTTTGTTTTTATTTGCTTTAATTTATTTGTTTATTTAATTAGTTTATGTAGCTGGTTGCCAGCAGGTTGAACCACATACAACATTCTCTACAATTGCCAAACGCCAACCGTGCATCAATCATGCGCGCCACTTCATGCAGCAGCAGCAGCAGCCGTGGCTGTTGTACACAACACCACGTTCGCTTTATTATTTACAGCTTTAAATGAGGCTAATAAACAATCTGAAAATAGCTTTAAATATATTATAATATTTTGGTTTTATTTTTTGTATCGAATTTTTTTCACAATTGGCTGGCAGCTTTTATGCGAATTATTTCTCAATTTCTCTATATTTCTCTGTACTTCTTAGTCCTGTCACGTAGTAGTTATAAATTATTGAAGTTGCTCCATTGCTTCAAAAAATTGTTTGTGCCATATCAGAGTTCTATTTTTTTGTTGTTTTTTTTTTTTTGTATTGCATGATTGAAATTATGAAATCCTTGCAAGTCCTAGTGATGACATTCAAATTGGAATAATTCAAATATTCGAACAAACAAACTTGTACGTATGCATGACATTCAGTTGTTGGCATCTGGGGAGATTGTTGTTATAGAATGATAACAAAATCTGGCACGAAGTAAAAAGCAGCAATGCACAGGCACGCACACAAATGCACACACACACACACAAACACACACACAAACTTATACATTGACATATTGTAATAACCAGGATAAACACGTCATTTTTGCATTTCGTTAAGGATTTTATTTAATGCATACATATACATAGCTAGCTATAGAGCAAGAATGATACAACAACACTTGAACTTCTCAAATTGAATCCTTGCTTGCCAGCATAAATTGTACGCAGGACAAGCACTTGGAATGAGCAGCAGCAACAGCAACAGCAAGTATTGTTTAAAAAACTGCAGATATTTCCACTCATTTTTGTTGCTGCTGTTGTTGCTGCTGCTGCTTCTGTTGCACATTAGCCTTGAGGCAAAAAAATAGCGCTCAACAAACAAAGAAAACTTAAAAAAAGGATGAACAAAAATCCCCATAATTCCTTAAGACGAATGCCAATGTTTGCCTTGCGGTTAGCCATGACCCGTAAAAAAGCACCAAAAACACACAAAAAAAAAAAAACAAAAAAAAAACCACAAAGAAATGCAGCAAAAAAGTAGCTGCAACTTACAAACAACAAACAACTAGTTGTTTGTTTGTTTCTTGGTTGTTGATGGTAAAGTTCACAAAAGTAAAACAAAGCTTTGCGCATTTTTCTAATAGCTTCAGATTTTTACTAACCCCCACTTCCTGCCTTTGTACTCAGTTTGTTTGCATTCAAAAAGACTCAAAGATGCATAAATTTTGCGGTTACCTGAGGCAGAGCCTCCCGCTGTTGTGCACTAAATTTTGCAAATTTTTTTTTTTTTTCATAATCGTACCTGTACAAAAATCTTGCTTTGTGAATTGCGGGTTCTTTTTTGTAGTTATTGCACTTTAAATACTATTTTTCTACATATTTTATTTTTATGCTTTCTTTGTTGTGCAAGTTTTTTGCGGAATTTCTCTCTAACATATTGCTCGCTAAGATAGCATTTTAGTAGATTTTTAGATAACTAATTAAGACATGAGGACAAGTCTATTTTGTGCAAAGCATACTGAGGATTGAGTAAAAATTTTAGAGCAACCATTTTAAATAACATTTCTGTATCAAGGAGTTAAAAGGAAGAGTGGTCTGGATGTGAGTAAATTTATATTTATATTTTTGAATTTGAATTTTGAAAGAATAGATAGTTAATAATTTTTGTAAAAATGTATTTTATTAAATTTATTTTAATAAATTTGTAATTATTTTATTAATTTACTAGATGATATACCCGGTTTTACTCGGGCGAAAAAATGTAAAATTTTTATTATAATTTTTGGCATTCGGCAACGCAAATACTGTCCAAAATAGCAATTTCCAGTTTATCGTTCTTAATTTTTCCGGGATTTTTTGCGCCATCAACAACCTTATAGAAATCATATGGCTTTAAACATCAGTTGTTGTTGTCAGTTAAACGAACAACATCCACTACATCGACTTTATCTAGAATTTCTTCTCGTTTGTTCCATTCGACTTCAATTCCATCATCAAGCGCATCTGCTTTCATAAATGAATGTCCCAGTCCAAAGTATGTATTTCCTTGTATACATCTGCTGATTGCTCCTGAAGATTTCCTCTTTCTCTCAAGTAACGTTAAGAGAAAATTCTTCATTCGAACTCAGTTTCTGAGAAATAAACACGTCCTTTTAGAAATTTGTATTATTCTGATCAGCGATCGGAGGTTGTTATTTCGAATCGAAGAAGGAATCGATACACATAACTGTCAGTATTAGAATAATTAAAAGAAATCAGTTGGCTTTGATATTCGGTTGGATATTTTCTTTCTGCAATTTCCAACATTTTACTGTTTCGATAAATTTTATAGTAGTTAGCTTTCTTTAAAATCGAACATATATTCACGTATCATAAAATCATAACAAAGAATGTATTAGACGCGTATCACCTCAAAACTGTGTTCTTGAAATTATAAAACGAAAATTTTTGTGTACATCAGGTCCATAGCTAAAGGGGGGTTTTGGTGTTAAAAACTTCCCCATAGATACCGAAAAGTAGTAGAAATATGATACATTTAAATATTTTTTGAGCACAATTTTAAATTTCTTATTTCTAAAAATACAAATAAATAATAGAAATAAAATATTTCTAAAACTAAATAAACTTTTGATTGGTAACAAAAAAATCCTACCAAGAAAGGTTCTCATTGAATTATGGTCATAAAACAATTGTAAAAAGTCACGAAAATTGCTTTTTGATATCATTCTAAGTTAATTTTATCCATAGAAACCTGTTGTGTCAAGTATGAATGTCATCGGTAAAGTAGTTTCTGAGATATTTTTGATAGTTTTAAGTTAAATTGTTTTCTGAATTGAAATTATAAAAATACTGATATTTAGGATATTTTTCTCGCAACATATGTATTTTAGAAAAACCAACTTGATTAAAATTTATAACTTAATGTAAAATTTATCGAATCGAAGTACGTCATATTGTATCCAAAATCTGGCATTATCTTGCAAATTTCTTAAATCTGAGTGAATATTCGTAAACAGTAACCAATAAAATTGCATTAAAGATGATCAGTTTTACTTCCACCAGGAAAAAGAATAAAACAAAATTCTAAATTTAGTTTTTCCTTACCTCAGAATCTGTTTTTTTAATGGTAGAAATAATATTTTATCATTAAAAACCATTTTTTATTCTTCATTATATAGAACCTTAAAAATTTTTTTAAAAATTGAACTTTATTTACACAAAAAAATATTTTTTTTAATTTTTTTTCAAAAAATCACTGTGTATAACATTTTATAAATGTCCAATCAAAGAAAATAATAAACAGTAAAATCCCGATTATCCGAATCAAATAAAACCAGAGGTATTCAGTATAATCGAAAATCCGGATAATCGATTTCAACTTTTTTGTGGAAAATTTTGATTGAAAAAATTGCAAATCATTTCTAAATCGGTAATTAGAGCCGCGAAGAATGAGACCGGATATCTGGATATTCGGATAATCGAGATTCTACTGTATATTTTAGAGAGGCTTGATTAGTTTTATTTTAATTTTTATTTTAATTTTTATTTTATTTTTATTTTTAGTTTTTAAGAATGCGAGTTCAGGTGAGGTTAAATCGAGTTAACAGGACTTACCAGTCGAATATGTCTTCGAAAGTCCAAAATCCTGAGAAGAAAATTTAGTTCTTGTTTTGGCTTTTTCAACACTCAGAAAAAAGTGTCGCGGAATATGATAAAAAAGGCATCATATTTAGAGAAAAATGGTATAGACTTTGCTCCAGAGAATGCTATTCTCTAATTGCGATACTAAAAATGATAAAAAGCTACCATGAAATAGAAAAATATATAATTTTTAGAGAAAAATACTTTTTTTTTTTTGAGAAAATATTTGTTTTTATTGAAGAAAATACTTCTCATAGTGAATTTTTTATCAAAATATAAGAAAAGTTTTTCATTTTCAATAAAATTTCTCTATAAATGAGAAATTTTTTGTGCGAAAAAATACTTATCATTATTAGAGACATTGAAATGTTTCCATTTCCTAGAAGTAAAGAAATATTTCTTCGAAAATGTGAAAATTTATTCTAATTGAAGAACATTTTATTTGAAAAAGAGAAAATTGCTATTATCAAAATAGAGAAATTTTTTACCGGAGCAAGGTATGTGTTTTTTTCTCAGTGAAGGTTAACAATTTCCTAAGATCGAATATAAAATGCATAAATTAAAGGGAAAAAACATTTTGGCTGTTTTTATGTGGGTACAAAATTTTTCTTTTGGTTCCACTGCTGTCTTATTAAAGGAAGGGGTACACCTTTCAATAATTTATTTTTTGTATGGAAATCAACCCAATCTATTCTACATATTAAGTGAGTGCAACTAAAAGCATTGCTTGTATTTTATGTGTCCTGCTTTGTCATGTGTCTTTTTCACATGTTATTATTATTGAACAAAAACAAACAAAACACTCAGAAAATAGAAAGTTTTGGTTCTATTTATTTTTATTACTTTTGAAAAGGGGGAAGAAAACGAGAAAATGCAGAGGGGAAAAAGGAGAAAACTGGACACAGCTCTGTTAATCTCTGCTCTCTCACTGTTAAGCTCGCATTTATTCTTTTACTCTTTCTGTAGGTGACAACAGCGATGTTTAACAGAGCTGTTGCGGTATTTATTTTGATGTTATTTCTTATTGTCCCATTGGGTAAAAAGTGTTTTTACGTTTACTAAGATTTACCCATCTCTTTTTCATGAAAAATGATTTTTTAAAAAAAATAAAAACAATATTTTAAAAAAATTAATTTTGTTTAAAAAATCTTAGGTGTTGTTTGTGCCTGGATATTTTGATGGCACGAACAGTTTATTAATTTTGTGTCAAGACTAAATAAATTCACCTTAAATGTGCTTTAGACCCTGAATTAAAAAAAGAAAATTTGAGTTTTTCTCTTTTTAAAACAAAAATAATTTTTAAACCATATTTTGAGAAAAAATCAAATTTTGTGGTCACTTTTTAAAATATTTAGTTTAAATAACAACAAAAAAGTAATGGTAAAATTTTTTTATTTAACTGATAAGACTTAAATACAAAAAAGAAATAAATTAAATCTATTCAAACATGCCAGAAATATTGACTTTCCATTTAAGAACATTAAATTTGAGAAAGGTTTTTTTCTCGGTCTTGGCATTTGATTGAAATACACGCTAAATAATTAAAGACAATATTAAGAAAATTTATTAAAATACTTTCATTTAGAACTAACAAATTTTTAGGGCTAACAAATTTTTTTTTTTAAAAATATCCCGATTTTTAAAAAAAAAATGTTTGCAAAAAAAAAAAATCGGTACATAAGCTTAAAAATCGGGACAAAGATTTATGCATATCGCTCGGTTTCATGTTTTCTAGATGTATGGAAATCGCCAACTCAAAAAATTGAAAATCTTGCCTTAACACTTAGAAATACTTTTCGTAGATCAATTTTTTTTGTGTGAACGATAAAAATATCAAAATTTTCGAGCTAGAAAAGCAAATTCGGGACAAACCGCGTGAAGATTGGGACCTGGCAGCCCTATTCACAGTGCTTGTTATCACATTTTAAAATAACAAGCGAGAAAATTGAACAAATACTTTTAGAAATACTTTGAAAACCGTAGCAAAATTTGAAAACCGACTAAGATATTGACTTGGAAAGTCAAGCTTTTGAATTCAAAACACTTGTTTTTACAAATGGGACAATTGATGCATAAAACTAAATTTTTTCAAAAAATTTTTACTTTTGAGAAAAAGTCTAATTTGACCAACTTAAAAACTATCTCCCAACAAAAATTCATATTGATCAGAGAGCGAGTTTTTTTTTCAAAAATTGTGTTTCTCTCTTAGAATATTAGCAACTTAACTTAGAGATATCATTCATAATATATACATTCTGCACATCTATGTTATAGTATTTTTCAAATGATACCCAGCAAACATCATGACTCTTAAAAGACTCTTTCAAGACTCATATAAATGAGGGTTTATCATCATAATGCGCTCAAAAAAGACTCTTTTATGAGTACATTTGCGTATGTTGTGGGTCCCAAAATATGATTCATAAAAATTATTGTTTTATGAGTCTTTTTGGACTCAAAGTAATGAATGTTTTAAGATTCATATTTAATACGCTCTTAAGACTCATATTACGTACTCTTTTAAGATTCATATTTAGTAGACTTTTAATACTCATATGTAATACTCTTTTAAGACTCATATAAGAAGTCTTTTTGAAACGAACATTTGTTGAAGTTCAATTTGAATGCATGTTTATCGCCATTAACAAACAATTCTCCGAAAAGCGACGCCTGGATAGCATGTGCGCATAACGGACAGTAACAAAGCTTTATACAAATAAAATAAGAATATGCTCTACGGAGTTCTTATTTATTTACAGATATGGTTCTTTTACAATAATCCGATTCTATTTTTTCATGAAACACTCGTATATAAAACTCTTTCATGAGCCTTCTTTATGATTGCGCATATATGAATCAATATATGATCCTTTTATGAGTCTTTTTTATGAACAATCATAACACCGTCTTATTTAGGACTCTTTAATTAGTCTCTTTTATGAGTACTCATAAATCAGATACAAAATTGACTTTTGTATGAGTCTCATTTTTGAGTAATCCTTTAACAATCATATTAAAGACTCTTTCATGAGTCAATTTAATGAGTCATCATAAAACATGCATAGAAACACTCTTCTTAGAGTCATTTTTTGGAGAGCCTCATAAAAATGTTTGTAGGGTATCAGCTTCATTCAAATGTGTTGTTTATAAATTGAGAAAAAAGGGTTCAAGTTTTTTTTTCAAATCTTCCTCAAGCAGCAAACTTCTTAAGAAAAAAATATATTAACCCTAAAGTCGCTTAAATTTCACCTTTTTGGCACCCTTCGGAATCTCCCCTTTTAAAAGTTGTTAAAAAAAACAAAGCAAAAATTAATTGACAAGCTAAAAAGTCACTCTGAAATTGACTCATTGACTTACTACAAAACAACACACTCTCACATGCCGCTTCCTCACTCTCCTTCCTCACTTAGTACCACCGGCTAAAGTAATGAATGAGTTAATGAGTTCATTTTACGTTAAATTTTTTATGAATTTAGTTTCGAATTTCACTTAACAAGCCAAAACAGAGTGCCTGCCTACAACAAAAGTTCAAAAACACAAAAAAAAAAAAAAGACAAAAAGAACACATGAAAACAACACGTTTAAAATATTTATACCGTCTGTTTATGGGACAATGACAGGTACATAAACCAGTCAGCTCTTGAAACCGACGCGGTAAACATGAAAACGATGTATTTATTTGCCACAGTAAAAGAGCAGCAGCAGATTGCAAAAAACAAAAGCCGCAAAATACACAAACACTCACTCATTTTCAAACAAACACATATTGCTGGAAGCAACATAACAACACGATCCAGCATTAAAATTGTGCAGTTTTAATGAAGCTTATTTAGTTTTTATTTAAAATATATTAAAAACAAAAATGTTGTTTTTTACACACATTAACAAGCACACATACATATCCACATATATTACTTACTTAATAATAAACTAAGTAGCATTATAATATTTCTGCACATTAAATGAGCGCATTAAACAAAAATCCTTTTTAAATAATAATATGATTTTAATAATGACCAGAAGAGGATGCATCTTTTGAATTTTTTTTCAATTTGAAATTAAGACTGTTAAATATGCTCTTTAAAACTTTATTTTTCAAAAAATGCCTTAATAATTTACTTAATAATTAACGTTACTAATAATTAAGTTGTCAATAATTAGTGTTAAAAGTAGTGATGTGGTGTTGCTAAATTTTTTTTTATTTTTTTGTAAAAAAAGTTTCGTTTATTAATTCAAAACTGTTTAATTTTTTTTAAACCACCTGTTTCTGTTCCATAAATAAATAAATAAATAATTAATTAAACAGAAGTTGTTTTTAATGTGTGAACAAAATTTGAACAAACCGAATTAATTATATTTCGCATAAAAACGAAGCAGTTTGCATATTTATAGCGTTCAATAACAAAAACTGTATAAAATAAAAAAAAAAAATCAATGCAAATCCTAACCAAAATATTTATGAAACTAAAAACAAGGCAAAATATCTTCAAACTTGTAAAAGCAACTTTCTATTTAAAGCGGTAGATAAAAAAGCTGGTAGCATCTTAACAGAAATAAATGATTTATTATCTATTATCACTAAAAATGCATCATCACAAAATTAATACCCAGCAAATTAATGTCCAGAAAGTTGTCTAAAACAAAATGGTTAAAATTTATTCTGACACACAAGCAAACAAAATACAGTGGATCAAACCAATAACTTATTACTTAATTCACTTATTTTTATTTAAAATTTTTTTTTTCAATTTTATTTATTTTTACTTTTAATTTTAATTCGTATTTTTATTTTTATATGTTTTAGTTTTAGTTAGTTTTAGTTAGTTTAGTTAGTTTAGTTAGTTTAGTTAGTTTAGTTAGTTTAGTTAGTTTAGTTAGTTTAGTTAGTTTAGTTAGTTTAGTTAGTTTAGTTAGTTTAGTTAGTTTAATTAGTTTAGTTAGTTTAGTTAGTTTAGTTAGTTTAGTTAGTTTAGTTAGTTTAGTTAGTTAAGTTAGTTTAGTTAGTTTAGTTAGTTTAGTTAGTTTAGTTAGTTTAGTTAGTTTAGTTAGTTTAGTTAGTTTAGTTAGTTTAGTTAGTTTAGTTAGTTTAGTTAGTTTAGTTAGTTTAGTTAGTTTAGTTAGTTTAGTTAGTTTAGTTAGTTTAGTTAGTTTAGTTAGTTTAGTTAGTTTAGTTAGTTTAGTTAGTTTAGTTAGTTTAGTTAGTTTAGTTAGTTTAGTTAGTTTAGTTAGTTTAGTTAGTTTAGTTAGTTTAGTTAGTTTAGTTAGTTTAGTTAGTTTAGTTAGTTTAGTTAGTTTAGTTAGTTTAGTTAGTTTAGTTAGTTTAGTTAGTTTAGTTAGTTTAGTTAGTTTAGTTAGTTTAGTTAGTTTAGTTAGTTTAGTTAGTTTAGTTAGTTTAGTTAGTTTAGTTAGTTTAGTTAGTTTAGTTAGTTTAGTTAGTTTAGTTAGTTTAGTTAGTTTAGTTAGTTTAGTTAGTTTAGTTAGTTTAGTTAGTTTAGTTAGTTTAGTTAGTTTAGTTAGTTTAGTTAGTTTAGTTAGTTTAGTTAGTTTAGTTAGTTTAGTTAGTTTAGTTAGTTTAGTTAGTTTAGTTAGTTTAGTTAGTTTAGTTAGTTTAGTTAGTTTAGTTAGTTTAGTTAGTTTAGTTAGTTTAGTTAGTTTAGTTAGTTTAGTTAGTTTAGTTAGTTTAGTTAGTTTAGTTAGTTTAGTTAGTTTAGTTAGTTTAGTTAGTTTAGTTAGTTTAGTTAGTTTAGTAAGTTTAGTTAGTTTAGTTAGTTTAGTTAGTTTAGTTAGTTTAGTTAGTTTAGTTAATTTAGTTAGTTTAGTTAGTTTAGTTAGTTTAGTTAGTTTAGTTAGTTTAGTTAGTTTAGTTAGTTTAGTTAGTTTAGTTAGTTTAGTTAGTTTAGTTAGTTTAGTTAGTTTAGTTAGTTTAGTTAGTTTAGTTAGTTTAATTAGTTTAGTTAGTTTAGTTAGTTTAGTTAGTTTAGTAAGTTTAGTTAGTTTAGTTAGTTTAGTTAGTTTAGTTAGTTTAGTTAGTTTAGTTAGTTTAGTTAGTTTAGTTAGTTTAGTTAGTTTAGTTAGTTTAGTTAGTTTAGTTAGTTTAGTTAGTTTAGTTAGTTTAGTTAGTTTAGTTAGTTTAGTTAGTTTAGTTAGTTTAGTTAGTTTAGTTAGTTTAGTTAGTTTAGTTAGTTTAGTTAGTTTAGTTAGTTTAGTTAGTTTAGTTAGTTTAGTTAGTTTAGTTAGTTTAGTTAGTTTAGTTAGTTTAGTTAGTTTAGTTAGTTTAGTTAGTTTAGTTAGTTTAGTTAGTTTAGTTAGTTTAGTTAGTTTAGTTAGTTTAGTTAGTTTAGTTAGTTTAGTTAGTTTAGTTAGTTTAGTTAGTTTAGTTAGTTTAGTTAGTTTAGTTAGTTTAGTTAGTTTAGTTAGTTTAGTTAGTTTAGTTAGTTTAGTTAGTTTAGTTAGTTTAGTTAGTTTAGTTAGTTTAGTTAGTTTAGTTAGTTTAGTTAGTTTAGTTAGTTTAGTTAGTTTAGTTAGTTTAGTTAGTTTAGTTAGTTTAGTTAGTTTAGTTAGTTTAGTTAGTTTAGTTAGTTTAGTTAGTTTAGTTAGTTTAGTTAGTTTAGTTAGTTTAGTTAGTTTAGTTAGTTTAGTTAGTTTAGTTAGTTTAGTTAGTTTAGTTAGTTTAGTTAGTTTAGTTAGTTTAGTTAGTTTAGTTAGTTTAGTTAGTTTAGTTAGTTTAGTTAGTTTAGTTAGTTTAGTTAGTTTAGTTAGAATTTCGATTTTTATTTCGATTTTTATTTTGTATTTTGATTTTGATTTTGATTTTGATTTTGATTTTGATTTTGATTTTGATTTTGATTTTGATTTTGATTTTGATTTTGATTTTGATTTTGATTTTGATTTTGATTTTGATTTTGATTTTGATTTTGATTTTGATTTTGATTTTGATTTTGATTTTGATTTTGATTTTGATTTTGATTTTGATTTTGATTTTGATTTTGATTTTGATTTTGATTTTGATTTTGATTTTGATTTTGATTTTGATTTTGATATTGATATTGATTTTGATTTTGATTTTGATTTTGATTTTGATTTTGATTTTGATTTTGATTTTGATTTTGATTTTGATTTTGATTTTGATTTTGATTTTGATTTTGATTTTGATTTTGATTTTGATTTTGATTTTGATTTTGATTTTGATTTTGATTTTGATTTTGATTTTGATTTTGATTTTGATTTTGATTTTGATTTTGATTTTGATTTTGATTTTGATTTTGATTTTGATTTTGATTTTGATTTTGATTTTGATTTTGATTTTGATTTTGATTTTGATTTTGATTTTGATTTTGATTTTGATTTTGATTTTGATTTTGATTTTGATTTTGATTTTGATTTTGATTTTGATTTTGATTTTGATTTTGATTTTGATTTTGATTTTGATTTTGATTTTGATTTTGATTTTGATTTTGATTTTGATTTTGATTTTGATTTTGATTTTGATTTTGATTTTGATTTTGATTTTGATTTTGAGTTTGATTTTGATTTTGATTTTGATTTTGATTTTGATTTTGATTTTGATTTTGATTTTGATTTTGATTTTGATTTTGATTTTGATTTTGATTTTGATTTTGATTTTGATTTTGATTTTGATTTTGATTTTGATTTTGATTTTGGTTTTGATTTTGATTTTAATTTTAATTTTGATTTTGATTTTGATTTTGATATTGATTTTGATTTTGATTTTGATTTTGATTTTGATTTTGATTTTGATTTTGAATTTTGATTTTGATTTTGATTTTGATTTTGATTTTGATTTTGATTTTGATTTTGATTTTGATTTTGATTTTGATTTTGATTTTGATTTTGATTTTGATTTTGATTTTGATTTTGATTTTGATTTTGATTTTGATTTTGATTTTGATTTTGATTTTGATTTTGATTTTGATTTTGATTTTGATTTTGATTTTGATTTTGATTTTGATTTTGATTTTGATTTTGATTTTGATTTTGATTTTGATTTTGATTTTGATTTTGATTTTGATTTTGATTTTGATTTTGATTTTGATTTTGATTTTGATTTTGATTTTGATTTTGATTTTGATTTTGATTTTGATTTTGATTTTGATTTTGATTTTGATTTTGATTTTGATTTTGATTTTGATTTTGATTTTGATTTTGATTTTGATTTTGATTTTGATTTTGATTTTGATTTTGATTTTGATTTTGATTTTGATTTTGATTTTGATTTTGATTTTGATTTTGATTTTGATTTTGATTTTGATTTTGATTTTGATTTTGATTTTGATTTTGATTTTGATTTTGATTTTGATTTTGATTTTGATTTTGATTTTGATTTTGATTTTGATTTTGATTTTGATTTTGATTTTGATTTTGATTTTGATTTTGATTTTGATTTTGATTTTGATTTTGATTTTGATTTTGATTTTGATTTTGATTTTGATTTTGATTTTGATTTTGATTTTGATTTTGATTTTGATTTTGATTTTGATCTTGATCTTGATCTTGATCCTGATCTTGATCTTGATCTTGATCTTGATTTTTATCTTGATCTTGATTTTGATCTTGATTGTGATTTTGACTTTGAGCATTGATTTGAATTGTTATTTGGAGTTTAATTTTGGTCTTGGTCGTAATGTTTTTTTATTTTTTAGTGTGGTTGTGTTGTTTATTATTATTTATATTTTTTGTCTGGAAAATATTACAAATCTATTTTGATCCACTGTGGCTTCTAACATTTTTCGTTATGTTGTTGATATTTAGTGTAAAGAAAAAAAAACCCACCCACTCACGCCCCCTACTTTGCTATTCAGCCATGCTTTGCTATTCATCCATCTATCAATCAATCAAACCCAAATCATGTGTCAAGTTAAGGGATACAAAACTTTGATATTCTGTCTTGCCGCTTCTTCTTCTTCTAAACTACTCTTTCTCTACACCCGGCTAAACTATTGGAGCTCTTTTTTAATGCGACATATGGTGACCTCTGCTCCTGCACCCATCCTTTTGAATTAAATCCTGCATGCACATACGTAAACACACGCGCCAACAAACACATACATTCACACATACACACATGTGCTGTAATCCCTGATTGTCTTGAGTTGGCCTGAAGCCAAACAACTGCTATAAAGCCACCGTAACTTGTTGGGTAGACAGACACACAGCCAGACAGACAGACAGGCAGACACAAATGGGAGTGCAGAATGGTGGGAAAAAACAAAAACTGGGCACTGCATGATTTCTGCCGGTCGGCTTTTTGTACACATAACCAACACAAGCAAAAAAAAAAAATAAACAGCGTCGAAAGGACACTCGCACACTCGAGGGTGTGCGTTTTTTAGCATTGTTTATGCGAAAACTCATCAACGTCGTCATCGTCGTCCTCTTTAATGTCTGTCCCTTGGCTTGTCTATACAGCCGACTGTCTGTCGATCTATGTTGTTTAGCGTGTCAGTCCGGTTCAATGAATGATTGTGCTACCGCTGCTGCTGCTGCTGTTGCTGCGCCTTCGTTTGTCGTCATCGTTGTCAACTTTGCCCACAGGGTGTAGCTTAAATGCCCCCACATGAATACTCCAAATTGACTCTTCGGCCACAGCAATTTTATGTAGTTAGACGTCATTGTATTAGGTGTTTGTGTGTGTATATGTATAGTAGTGTGTGTGTGTGTGAGGGAGTGTGTGAGTGAGTGTGTGGTTTTTTGTTTGCACTGTTACTGTTTCGGTTTATTGGTAGCACGCGTCAAACATGTTGTCGTTGGCCATTCAGTTTGTTGTAGTCATACATCAACCAAAGGTTCTCCACTTTGCATGTATGTGTGCTTGTGTGTGAGCGCGCAGAATGAAAATTGCTCAAAATTGGCAACAAACTGTAAACGTTTGCCAAAATAAAAAAAAATTACTTTCATACAATTTTATTCCGTTTGCATAATTCTTGGCTTATGTTAGCTAAAGTTTTTACTCAAACCAGCCCATATTTTCTCTTCTTTCTGATGATAATAAAATGTTTTCAATTGCTTGGGTACACTTGAAATAAATCTATGCGGTGTCCTGACCGCAAATGTGCTCATTAAGTTTTACTGTTTTTCTTATTTTTACCCATTATTTAATGTAAGATTTTTTTTTTTGCTTATTTCTTTTCAGTATCAGAAAACAACTCGTTCCCGACTTTAAAGCCATAATTAATGTTTATTTCAAAGTAACGGTAAGTAATTATTTTATTACACAAGAAAACTGAAATTGAAGCCTCGAGCTTAAAGGATTTTTTGCATTGCTTTCTGCAACACCCTAACAGCCTAATTCTATACTTAAGCGATTATATCCTGCTATCATTAATTAACCCGTATAACGCGATTTACCCAATTTTTCATAACTAACAAATCTGCTTAAGGCGCAGTGATTAACCGGTCTTAACTTCAACTGCCTTAACTTATATTAATTATGGTTTCGTTTTTGGCTTTTAACAATTTTTTTGATACGTTGTTTAAAGAAAAACAGTAACGATGCGCATCTTTTTAATAAAATTTGTTAAAATTATTTTTTATAAAAAAAAAATCTGGTTTTGTATAAAATTAAAAAAAATAAAATTTGCTTATAAAAACTCTGGTCTTTCTGATGAAAATTTCTAATCGAAAATCTATGTGTGGACATGAATTCCTTTCCTTTCCTCATTGAGAAGTGAAAGTAAAATATTTTGCAGTTTAAACCTAAAATTTCAAGAAGGAGTTCGTTTATAAACATTTCTGAACATGCGACTCATTACCATAATATATCCGTTACTGCACGCAGTAACTGCTGTTTTTATTTATTTATTTAAACCTTTATTTTTCTTTGTCTGCACTTAAAAGGTTTTAATTTCGTTTATCTTCAACCGTAATTGTGCTAAATTAATTAAGACTCTCACTGAAATTGCCGTAAAGTGGAAAAAAAACACAAAATATTTTAATACGGAAACGGAAATACAGGAAGTTGCAACTTCAAATGAATATTATTTTTTTATTTCGTCCAACTTTTCTTTATACTCTTTTGGGCGGTAAGTTTTAATTAATTTTAATTATTCGCCGGATACTTTTTCGGATGCTGCAAAAAAGCAAACATGGCGTATAAGTTCACTAAAAAAAAAAAAAAACATTAAAAAGAGAGAAACAAAACAAACGAAAAATACAATAAAAGCTGTTGCAATAAGTCGCTTTTTTCATTTGCATTTTGAAGTAATTTATGAACGCTATTTATTACCGCTTCATTCTGGGCGCTCGTTACGCAGCTCCCTACCTCCCCACCTCCCTTCACTGCCGGCTAGCATTTATCATGCTTCTGTCTCAATTGCATACTTTGAACCTTGTGTCTGTCGTTGTGTACAACACACACAAACACGAGCTCATTCGAACACTTGTTTTTTTTACAGTGCAGCACGTGATTTTATAAAGACTCGCGTAATTATTAGCTTCCTTGTGTAGCGCTGAACGAACAAAACAAAAGCGCTACTACAAGAAAGCCAAGTTTGCCGACGACATGTGCAAAAAAAGAACGGTTAAAAACAAAAAAAATGGAAATGTTGTTGAAACACGAAATGCTGCGTTCGGCGAATCCTTTGAAGCAATATAATGAATGAATCCTTTGTAAGCACAAAACGAGAGGCTAAAAAAATCGCTGAAAAAAAATGCTGAAGTGGTGTGTAAAAATGAAAAAATTATTTGCATAAGGATAGGATATAAAGGAAGTGGCTGTTAATAAGCAAAAATAAATAAATATTGCGCCGCTCTAAAGCTCTCTATTAAGAGCTTTGAAACAAGCTGTTTGCTAAGTTTAATTAACAGCAAAGCTTGTCAACATAAGTGATTGAGAGCTTACACTAGGAGACAAAAGAAAATATTCAAGTTCAATCAGTTCCGAAATGAACCAATGAGCCGAAATAAAACACTGTCAAAAAATTGGGATAAATAATGGACGAATATAAAAAAAATTATAAACAAATTTTTATAAAAATAATAAAAAATAATAAAACAATAAAATATATATAAAAATATTAAAAAATAAAATATGTTAAAAAAATAAAATATATAAAAAAATAAAATATATAAAAAATAAAATATATAAAAAATAAAATATATAAAAAATAAAATATATAAAAAATAAAATATGTAAAAAATAAATTAAAAAATAAAACAAAATACTTAAAAAAATAATACAAAATAATTAAAAAAATAATATAAAAAATAAGATATATAAAAAATAAAATATATAAAAAATATAATATATAAAAAATAAAATATATAAAAAATAAATTAAAAAATAAAACAAAATACTTAAAAACATAATACAAAATAATTAAAAAAATAATACAAAATAATTAAAAAAATTATAAAAAATAATTAAAAAATTAATAAAATAAAAGAACGAAAAACAATACAAAAATAAAAAAAAGTATAATAACAAGTACCACAAAAAAAAAACAATACAAAAAAAATAATAAAAGCAACTAAAAAAAATAAAAATAATACAGATATAAAAATACTTAAAAAATTAACAAATAAAAAATATATTAATAATAAAATAAAATATAAAATATATTAAAATCAGATTATAAATAAAAAAAAAATAATTAAGAAATAATAAATAAAACTAAAAAATAATTAATAATACAAAATTATGAAGAATAATAAAAAATAATTAAAATCATTAAAAAATAATGAAAAGCATAAAAATATTAAAAAAATTACAAAACAAAAATAAAAAAACAAATGAAAATACAATTATATTAACACTAAACTTAAGCATAAAATAAATAAAAATTAGATAAATAAAAAACAAAAAATGAATTTAAAATTAAAAAGAAATAACAAATTGCAAAAAAATAATAATGAGGAAATAATAAAAAATGCTACAAAACACTAATTAATACAAAATTTTCAAAAATAATAAAAAAATAATAACAATCAATGAAAAAGAATACTAAAATACTTTAAAATATTAAAAAAATCAATGTAATATAAAAAAAAAAAATTAAATAAAAATATATTGACACTAAAATAAAACTAAGAATATATAAAATTTTGATTATAAATAGAAAATAAGTAATTTTATATAAATAAATACAAACCAAATAGCAAAAAAAAATAAAATAATAAAACAGCAAAATAAATATATAATAAAAATAACAAATAATAAAAATTAATAAAAAATAATAAAGAAAAATAAAAAATAATTAAAAATACTAAAAATCAATAAAAAATAATAAAAAGTTAAAAATATAGTAAAACTAACTCGAAATATCTAGCGACCAAAATTTCGCTTCGAGTTGCTAAAAATTCGAGTTATGAAGATAAAAATAGCCTCGAGAAATCAAAAATACTACTTCGAGTTATGGAGAATTTCGAGTTAGGAAAGTTCGAGTTAGGGCAGTTTCACTATATAATAAAAATTGTAAAACGAAAATAATAATAAAAAAACTAAAATGTAACACATCCATAGTAAACAAATAAAACTAATAAGGGCAAAAATAATAAAAAAATAAATCTTAAAACAGCAAAAACATTAAAAAATAACAAATATATAAAAAATTTAAAGAAATAGAAGAGTAAACGATAATTTTAAATAAAAAACAAATAAAAAATAATAAAAAATTAAAATAAACAAAAAATAAAAAAAATAAAAAAAGTTAAAAAAAATAAAAAAATTAAAAAATAAAAAAAACAAAAAATATTGAAAACCAAAAAAAAAACACAAATCATAAAAAAAATAATAAAAATGCAGAAAAAAATTGTAAAACTGGTAACGATGGCTGAAACTACAATAAATTAAAAAAATCAAAAAATAAACAACATGAAATAAATAATAATATAAAATACGAAATAATAAAGATCATTAAATACTAAAACTATAACAAAATAATATAAAAAACAAAAACTAAAAATTTTGAAAAAATAATACATAATAATGAATAACAATTAAAAGAGAAACTTCTGAAAAAAAAAATTAAAAACAAAATGTAAATAAAAAAAAAACAAAAGATAAAAAAAAAATTAAAAATAAGAAGAAATTTAAAAGTAAGAATAAAATTAAAAAAAAAAATAAAGCAGTATGTTTAATTTTGTTTGCGCATTTAAAGGAATCAGCATTTAACGTGAACATTTTATATATATAGGAAATTATAAATAAATTAAAAGTAACCAAATTAAAATTAAAAAAAAAATTGTAAGTACATTAAATCAATAATAAAAAGTTAAGAATGAATGCAATCAATAATAAAAAAGAATTTAATAAATAATAAAAAAAAAATAAGTGAAAAAAAACTATATAAAAAATACAAAAAAAAAAATAAACAAGAAAGTAAAAGAAAAAAAAGTATTGAAGACATTGTGGCAATAAATAAATAAATAAATAAAAAAACACATAAATAATTCAAAAACATTAGAACTTGCCAAATTAGATACAAATAACAAATTAAAAGAACAAAATTATAAAATATTTTAAAAAAAAAATATATATATTGAAAATAACAAAAAGAAGTTGCTTTAAAAGTTTTTTAAATAAAATAAAAACGCTTAAATTAAAACAAAACAAAACAAAAAAATTAAAAACAGAACAAAAAATTAAAAAAAAATTAAAAAAATTTAGCAAAAAAAAATTATAAATAAAAAAAATAGTAAAAGCAAATCAAAAACCTTCAGAAAACAAAAATTTTAAAACAAAAAAAAAAAGTTAAAAAAATAAAAAGAAAAAAAAAATAAATAAAACAAAATGTTTTAAAATATAAAGCCTGGTTTTCACTATGTCAGTTTCAATGGTCAGTTGTTGTCAGTCACATAAAAAATGCCAACACGTTGTCATTTTTTTTCTGTTTGACAATGGCGAAAAATAGGAAAAACTGATCTCTTCACATCTTTATAGCAAAAATTGCAAAAAAAATTTTGTTTATGTGATTTTTTTAAACTTTTAAATTTCATGTCAAACAAAAAATGACTAAGTGAAAACCAAGCATAACTGTAAAATATATTTAAAAAATTAAGCAATTATTTTAATAAACTGAAATAAAAACACAAAAATTTAAAGAAAGCAAAACATTTATAGCAAAATTAAAAACTAAAACAAAATAAAAAAGTTGAAGCAAATATGCTTAAAATACAAAAATATAAAAAAAATGTTTACAAAAATAAAACCAAATGTTAACAATAACAAACCAAAATGTTTACAAGAACCAAAAAAATATTTACAACAACAAAAACATTTTTACGAACCAAAAATAAATTAAAAAAAAAACGAAATAAAGAAAACAAATTAAAAGGGAAATTAAAAATAAATTATAAAATGTAAAAAAATTAAAAAAGTTCTAAAAATGTTACAAAAGTAATTCAAACTAATAAAATAAGAAATAGTAAAAATGATGAGTTAAAAAATTAAAAAAAAAATGAAACCGCAAAAAAATAAAGAAAATAATTTAAAAATTTTCATAGAAGAAAAATAATTAAAATATGTTAAAAAACACACTAAAAATACAACAAAATGTAAGTGGCAAAAATGTTAAAATAAATTAAAAAAATAAATTTAAATTTATTTATTTAAAAATAAAAATGCGTACAAATAATCAGACAAATTTAAAATCATTGCTATAATAAATGTTTTTGAAAAACCATACTAAAAATATATGAACATCTTTGAAAATGAACTAACTTATTTTAAATCAAACTTATAAAATTAAAGTAAATAATTATTATATAAAAAATTAAAAAATGTTAAGAAAATGTCAAAATAAACAAGACATAAGCTAATGTTAAATTAAAAAATTTTTAAAGACATTAAATAAAAATGAAATTATAAATAAAAATAATAAACAAAACTTAAAAAGCACATTTAATGAAACCTGCTTACTTTATTAACTTCACTCTTCTTCATTTATGTGCATGAAACATTAATGATAAAATTTATGTAAAGTGTCAATATATCCTGATTCCTTTTCCCATAAAATTTAATAAAGTTTTGCTGCAGCTCGTTATTTTTTATTTTATATTGTTTTTGTTTTTATTTTTATTTTTGTTTTTGTCTCGTTGCGTACTTAAATGCACCAGCATATAACGTTAACATTTTGCAACATTTTCATTTCACTTCCGCAGGAAACGGAAGCTAAGCAACAAAAAGTGGTTTTATTTTAATTTAAGCATGCAGCTTAACAACACTATCACCACGACCAGCAACAACAGCAAAAACGACTACAACAACTACAAAAACATCAGCAAAAACAATAACAAAAACTTAAATAAAGAAAAAGAAAACATATCCAACATTTGCTAGCTGCCTGCTGACTGAATGTTGGAAAAAAGTGTGGAAAACTCTTGACCGTTACTGGTTGTGCCAGCAAGAATGACCCTCATTACGCTAATGGGCCATTTTGGCGCGGGGGCGCATTTAGTCAGTGTGCAAAAGCAGCAGCAGCTCTCTTGGCCGTTGGTATGGCTTAACGCCATTGTTTTTGTTTTCATTTCTACTCTATTTTTTGCCTTATTTTTTCTTAATTTAATTGCTTATTTTTCTAAACTTTAATTTGTTGAGTCGACAAAAACAAGCACCAAATGAAAATGAAAATGAAAATGAAAAACCTCGAGTGCAAAAAGCACTGCCTGCTAACATTTGCTCTGACACAGAAAATGTTCTTGTTATTCGTTGCAAAATAGATGCTGTTTTTATTTTTTTTCTTATATCTGATATTCTGAACTAGGTTATAATGAAATAGTTTTTTGAAATGCTTATGTGAATAAAATGTGTGTGAAAATTGTGTTTGTTGTTCATATTTTTTAATTAGACACTATTGTGGAAGCTTTGGTTTTGCACTTTATTGGTAATCTTTTGATTAGCAAATTAAATGAACTTAAATGTTAATATCTAAGTGTGAAGAGTTTCAATGCTTTAAGTCCAATAAGAAGTCCAATATTTGATTAGATTTTAGTTTCTAAAAATAAAGAAAATATTTTCGAAAAAATCAAATAAAACAATTTAATATGTTTCAAAAAATTTAAATATTTTAAAAGAAAAGACTGGATAGAACATTTAATGAAGTTTTAAAAAATTAAAAACTACAAAATTTAAAAGAATTCAAATTTGTACAAAAAAATGAGAGTTAAATAGTTATTAAAAAACAAAAAACACAAAATTTCGAAAAATATAAAAATAAAAAAATAAAAAACCAAAAAATAAAAAATTTAAACTTCCAAAATTTACAAAATTCAAAACATAATCAAGCTTAAAAATTTAAATATTATGCCTTATTATATATTATAAAAAAACACATTAACAAAATGAAAGAAGTAAAAATTAAAATTAAAAAAAAAACAAAAATTTTAAAACCAAGAAACTATCAAAATTAAATCATTAAAAAAATAATATATTAAAAGACACTAAAAAAGTATAAAATTAAAAAAATATAAAAATAATAAAAAATTTTAATATATACACATAACTAAAAATTAAAAAAAAAAAAATAAAAAAGTAGAAGACATAAAAAAAAGTAGAAAAATAATAAAAACTAAAATAGTAAATTTAAAAATTAATGTGCAAATAATGACAATTTGTCAGAAAAACAATAAAAGAGTAGCAAAAATTATAAAAACTCAACAGAAAAATAATTCTTATTTATTGTTAAAAAAAATTTTCATTTGTACAAAAAAAGAACAAAAAAATTAAGATATAAATCACAATAAACAGAAAAAATAATACAAAATTAATAATAAAATATAAAAAAAAATAATAAATATAATCAAAAATAGAACAGAATCAAAAATAATAAAAATTAATTAAAAGTAAAAAAATAAAAAAATTTAAAAACCAATCCAAAGTAATAAAAACAATTAATAAAATATCAAAAAATCATTCAAACAAAGTAAAAATTTCAAGCATATTGCAAATGTTTATAGTAAAGTATGATACAAAACTTCGAAAATAAAAATAAAAAGTTAATAAATAAACAATTTTACAAAAATAACTTGAAAAAAATAATAAAAATTCAAAAATAAAACACAAATAAAACAAAAATAAAACAAAAATAAAACAAAAATAAAACAAAAAAAAAAACAAAAAAAAAAAACTAAAAACAATAAAAAAAACAAAAAAAAAAAATTTAAAAAAATAAAACAAATAAAAAAATGTTAAAAAATTAAAGTAAATCAAAAAAACAAAGTTAAAGAATGTGTAACAAAAAAAAGAATGAAATATATAAAATCAAAAACCTTGAAAGTGAAAAAAAGTAAAAACTAAAAAACAAATAAAAAAATATTGAAAAATAAAAAATACTAAAAAATATTAAAAAATAAATCAAAAAATTAAAAAACTCAAAAAATTAAAAACATTACTCAAAAAATTAAAAAAATAATGAAAAAATAATAAAAAAATAATGAAAAAATAATGAAAAAATAATGAAAAAAATAATGAAAAAATAATGAAAAAATAATGAAATAATAATGAAAAAATAATGAAAAAAATAATAAAAAATAATAAAAAAATAATAAAAAAATAATAAAAAAATAATAAAAAATTACAAAAAAATAACAAAATAATTAAAAAAACAATAAAAAAAACAATAAAAAATAAAACAAAATAAAAAATAATTAAAAAAATATTAAAAAATAATAAAAAAACACAATAAAAAACACAATTAAAATAATAAAAAAATAATAAAAAAAATTAAAAACTAAAAATAGAACAAAATAAAAACAAAAATATAAAAATAAAACAAACAAAGTAATGTTAAACAAATAAAAAATAAAAGTATATTAAAAAAGAAAGTAAGACTTATATATTTTAATATACTTCGACTTGTCCGAAGTTAAAATACCCCCACGACCGATCTTAAGGGTTAAAGATTCTTAAACTGGAAAGTTTTTTGTATGACATTTGAGAAGATTTTGTTATTTTTATGTGTCTAAAATACAAACATATTAAGTTGTTTTCCTGAAGCATAAATATAAGCCTTTTTATGAAATTGTCAGTTTTGGGGTTAGATGTGAGGTGGGCGTATTAGTGGGTGAACGACGCCCATTTTTCTAAAACACTTTAGTTTTGACATATAGTATACAAATACCGAGTTTCAGTTTTGTAACTTTAATATAAGTCTCTTTATAGAGTTTTCAATTTTGGGGTTGTATGGGAGGTGGACGTTTTAGTGGGTAGATATTGCCCATTTTTCTAACAAAATCTCAGTTTTAGAAAACACACAAATACTGAGTTTCAGTTTTGTGACTTAAATAGTAGCCTCTTTATAGAGTTTTCATTATTTGTGTTGTATGGGAGGTAGGCGTGGTTTTCAGCCGATTTAGCCCATTCTCGAACTTGATCTTGGTTTTTTAGAGAAAAGCTTCAATATCGAATTTCAGCACAATAGCTTTAAAATTACGACTGTAATCGTGTCCACAGAAAGACAGACAGACGGACAGACAGACGGACATGGCTAAATCAACTCGGACAAGGTGGTGATGCTGATCAAGAAAATATATACTTTTCTTTATCTACCACGCCTATTTATGGGCGTTACACACGTCGTCACAAAATTAATATACCCCTTACGCAGTATGCGTGGGGGTATAAAAAGAAAGTAAGATTTATATATTTTCCCCTTTTTAATAAAAAAAGGGGGAAATATATAAAATCAAAAAACCTTGAAAATGAAAATAAAATTAAAAATAATAAATAAAATTAAAAAGAATAAAAAAATTAAAAAAAATAAATAAAATTAAAAAGAATAAATAAAATTATAAAGAATAAATAAAATTAAAAAGAAAAAATAAAATTAAAAAGAATTTAAAAAGAATAAAGAAAATTAAAAAGAATTAATAAAATTAAAAAGAATAAATAAAAAAAATAAAAATATAAGAAAAAAATAAAAAAATAAAAAAAATAAAAAAAATTAAAAAAAATTAAAAAAAATAAAAAAAAAATAAAAAAAAAATAAAAAATAAAAATAAAACAACTAAAAAAAATGTTAAAAAAAGAAAATAAACTAAAAAAACAAAGTTAAAGAATGTTTAGTAAAAATAAAGATGGACACATAGAAAATAAAAAACCTTGAAAATGAAAACAAGAACTAAAAAAAAACAAATTAAAAAATTAATAAAATAAAAAAAAATAAAAAAAATTAAAAAAATTAACAAATTAAAACATGCAAACAAAATTAAAAAATAAACCAAATTTAAAATATATAACATTAAACATTGAAATGGAAAAAAATCTTAAATTCATAACAAACGTAAATAAAAAATTTTAAATAAAAAACTGCAGTAAAGAAAAAACAAAATTAGAAATAAAAATAAAAAAATAAGAAATTAAAATTAAAAATAAGGAAAATAAAATAAAGAAAAAATAAAAAAAAAAAAAAAAAAAATTAAAATCAAATTGAAACAAACTGTCTTTGAAACATTAAAAATACTTACAAATAAATAAAAAAATTATATTCTAGTTCTATTTTTTGACAAATTGAAAAAAAAAACATTAATTTTATTACTTACAAAATATATCTTTCCATAGAATAAACGGAGCCACATCAGCCATGTGCCCATTTCCTGCTGGGTATTTGCCCACTCATACGGAATTTAAGGCACATTATTGTCTCGTTATATGCTTTCTTGTTGTCTTATTGTTCGTTTTCTTCTAATGTAATATTGTTGTTTTTAGTATACTATTGATTTGGTATAAAGACCACAAATTGCCAACGTAGTAGAAATATAAACTTGTCACTTTTCTGCAGCTAAATCCCGAAAACATTAAGATATTAAATAAGCTTAGCCTCACTCAGAGACGGCACACACACACACACACACACACTTGCACATTCAAAGTCCTCTTTAAGACTAACATATATTGTGACATATTGCGGTAAGCAGAGACTATAAAAAAAGACAATGATTTCCATTAAAGATAACAAAAAACGTAATTTTTTATAGTTGTTACAGCCTGGATAGCTAGTTCAGGATAGCTTGAAGAGCTTACATGTGCTTGGACCCAGATGTTGAAGGTTCTCAAATCTACACTCAAAAGTGTAGACCGTTTTTTGTCTAGTTATGAATGGGTCTGTTTGTCTGCCTGTTAGTTCGTTCGTTCGTCTATCTTAACAAGGGTCGATTTTCTGTGTCAATGTAGGATAACGGATATTCAAGTTGCGTTCAGGCCAGGCCAAAAATAATAAATACTCTCAACTTGTTTTTACAACTGCTCTTATCGTTGTACTGATTGCTGTTGTTGTTGTGGTTGTTTTTGTTGTTATTGCTTACGATGTTGTTTTTCTTTACTTTCTACTCTTCATACATTTTGTTCGATCAGGCATGAAGTTAAATGCAGAGAATTACAAATCAAAGCATATAAGAGTAGAAATAAGAAAAAAAAATACCCAAAATATAGGCAATATAGCAAAAGGACCTTTTGTTAGGATATTCTACTGTTCAACGTAATTGATATTCACATTAAGTATACGTTGTTCCATAAACAACCGCACCATCTATAGCAATATCTCTCTATGATTAAAGAAAATCGAAGAAAAAACAAACAAAAAAGCAAATAAAATGAATCCTTGTTGATATCGAAAATAAAAAAAAAAACAATCGTTAAGCGTATCTCTGGGCTGGCTAAGCCGCATCTCCAGAGAAATTTTACTAGGATTTCAATACAAAAACAAAAACTTTTAGATACTTCCTCTTGTGTGTTAAGTCTTCTTTGTTTTTATTTTCATTCTGTTTTTATTATTGTTCATATTGTCCGCTACTGAATGAATCATTGCCATCGATACATAGAACAACAGAAAGAAAAAAAAAAAACACAAACACACACAAAAAAGTGAAACGTACAACACGAGCTTCGCATTCAAACCACTTTAGATAAAAGAAAACAGATGGAAAAAAAAAGTAAAACTGATCCGATTTCTGCTATTTGTGTCCTTTGAGCTTTGCATTCGTGAGATAAAATTTCCAAAAGTTACACATAAAGTTTGTCAGCAACATAACACACACACATACCCAGTACAGACTAGAATATTTTACTACGAGTATCTCGAAGTTTAGTGTTCTCGCAGCTTGTTATTCCCGTTTTTTTTTTTCTTTTATCCCATTTTTACTCCATTCACATGCATCTGCATCATATTGATGTCCAATTCAGTTTTGAATGATTGTAGCGACAGTCAGATGATAGATAAATCTCGAGATATTGTCTGTCAGCAGCATTGGTAACAATAGAATTGGCGTATCTGTTGTATTGGATGCAACTTAATCTGCTGCTTGATGCGCAAGTTTTGTTGTTGACAAAAGACAAAATAATAGTTGAGCAAAAGAAAAACTTTGAAGTTCTCTTATCTAGCTATTATTTTGCTATTGCTTGAATTGAAGCACTTTAAACTGTAGAGTTATTTAAGAAAAAAAAATAACAAAAGAAAATTTTTGGCTTCTTTTCATATGCTTCTTCAGAATACCCTTCATCCATTGAAACAATTGCAGTGTTGCGGTTTTTTCCACTTCCAAGAAAAATTGCAGTTATATTCGAGATTATTGGAAAAAATTATTCTATGTGAAAAAATTATGTATTTCTGCAAAAAATACAACAAAACAGTTTTAGTGACAGATAGAGGAATACGACAGTGAGGTTAAAATTTAAAAAAAAATAATAAAACATAAATAAGAAACACTACAAAATTAATAATTAATTTAAAAAAACTAAAAAAAAAACTAAAATTGAAACATAATGATGAAAAATAGAAATAAATAAACAATAACAAAAAATAAAAAAAGAAAACAAAGTAAATACATAAAAAAAATTATTAAAAATAAAAAGTTTATAGAAAATGATGGTAAAAAGCAAATTCAAATAGCAAAGGGGGATAAAAAATGAAACATAAGTAGAGAATAATGAATTTTTATGAATAGAAAAATTGAAAATAAACTCATAAAAAATAATAATAAATGTATAAAAAATAAAAGTTCATTATTATATAAATAATTTAAAAAGACTTGTAGAAAATTAATAAAATATTTATACAAAAATTAATAATAAATAAATAAGAAAAAACCTTAATAATAAAAACTTTAATAGTGAAAAATACATATAAAAAATTATTAAGAATAAAAACTTAAATAATAAAAAATACATATTAAAAATATAAAAAAAATAATAAACCTAATAACCATGAAAATACAAACATTAAAAATAAAAGTTTTTAGGTATAGATTAAAAAATGAAATTTTTAAGTTTAAAAAATTACAAAAATAAAAAATCAATATAAAACTAATAGGACAAATTAATCAACAAAACTAAAAAATAAATAAAAAAACTTAAATAAATATACATATATTTTTATAATTATAAGTAACAATAAAACAAAAAACTAAAATTGAAACATAATGATGAAAAATAGAAATAAATAAACAATAACAAAAAATAAAAAAAAGAAAACAAAATACATAAGTATATAGACAAAATTATAAAAAAAATATTTAGAAAATTATGGTATAAAAACAAATTCAAATAATAAAGGGGGAAAAAAATGAAAAATAAGTAGAGAATGATTAATTTGTATGAATAGAAAAATTGAATTAAATCTCATAAAAAATAATAATAAATGTATAAAAATTCATTATTATGTAATTAATTTAAAAAAAAAATTAATAAAATATTTACAAAAAAATCAAAACAAAAAAAAAAGATTATAAAAACTTCAAATTAATTAAATAAGAAAACGTTAATAATAAAAAAAAATATAAAAAATTAGAAAGATTAAAAAATTAAATAATAAAAAATACATAAAAAAATAAAAACAAAACCAAAAACCTAATAACCATCAAAATACAAGCATTAAAAATAAAAGTTTTTATGCATACATTAAAAAATAAAAGTGTTCAGTTTAAAATATTACAAAAATAAAAAATCAATAAAAAACTAATTGAACAAATTAATCAATAAAACTAAAAAATAAATAAAAAAACTTAAATATACATATTAAATATACATATATTTATATAATTATAAGCAACAATTAAACAAAAAACCAAAATTCAATAGAAATAAAATTTAAAACATATGCAATTAAAACTACAAAAATTTTAAACTTATAAAAATAAATTATAATTATAAAATACTTAAACAAAATAAATATAAATAAAAAATTATTACAAAATAAAAAATTATGAAAAAGTGAAAAGAAAATCTAATTAATGTTGAAACAAAAAATTAAAAATACATAAAGTTTATAAAAACAAAAATAATATTCAAAAACAAAATTTATATAAATATAAAAATATTACAAAATACAAAATTTAGAAAGGAGTTAACAAATTAAATCTTTAAACAAAAAAAAAAACTATATAAAATAAAAAAAAAACACTAAAATAACAAATAAAATAAAAATAAAAAATCTTAAAATTCCAATAAATAAAATAAAAACAAATATTAAAAGAAATAATGAACATAAAAAACAAAAAATAGAAAGCTTAAAATAAGTTAAAAAAAAGATAAAATTAGAGAAAATTAAAAAGATTTAAAATTATCTCTTATAAAAAAATAAAAAGAAGAAAAAGAATAAAAAAAATTATTAACTTTAGACTAAAGACTAAAGACTAAAGACTAAAGACTAAAGACTAAAGACTAAAGACTAAAGACTAAAGACTAAAGACTAAAGACTAAAGACTAAAGACTAAAGACTAAAGACTAAAGACTAAAGACTAAAGACTAAAGACTAAAGACTAAAGACTAAAGACTAAAGACTAAAGACTAAAGACTAAAGACTAAAGACTAAAGACTAAAGACTAAAGACTAAAGACTAAAGACTAAAGACTAAAGACTAAAGACTAAAGACTAAAGACTAAAGACTAAAGACTAAAGACTAAAGACTAAAGACTAAAGACCAAAGACTAAAGACTAAAGACTAAAGACTAAAGACTAAAGACTAAAGACTAAAGACTAAAGACTAAAGACTAAAGACTAAAGACTAAAGACTAAAGACTAAAGACTAAAGACTAAAGACTAAAGACTAAAGACTAAAGACTAAAGACTAAAGACTAAAGACTAAAGACTAAAGACTAAAGACTAAAGACTAAAGACTAAAGACTAAAGACTAAAGACTAAAGACTAAAGACTAAAGACTAAAGACTAAAAACTAAAGACTAAAGACTAAAGACTAAAGACTAAAGACTAAAGACTAAAGACTAAAGACTAAAGACTAAAGACTAAAGACTAAAGACTAAAGACTAAAGACTAAAGACTAAAGACTAAAGACTAAAGACTAAAGACTAAAGACTAAAGACTAAAGACTAAAGACTAAAGACTAAAGACTAAAGACTAAAGACTAAAGACTAAAGACTAAAGACTAAAGACTAAAGACTAAAGACTAAAGACTAAAGACTAAAGACTAAAGACTAAAGACTAAAGACTAAAGACTAAAGACTAAAGACTAAAGACTAAAGACTAAAGACTAAAGACTAAAGACTAAAGACGTAAGTCTAAGTGTCACTTAGTCACCACGAATATTTCTGTCAGATGATAGTCTTTATAGCGGAAATATTCGCAATTGAAAAAAAACCTCCTTTATTTCAATACTTCTTAACACAATTCTCACATTTTTAAATAAGCGCGTTGTTTTACTACCATCAATATTCAATTTTCTTAATTCAATTCTTCCAAAAAAATTAATAGAAAAATAGAACAATTTTGTAAGAAATTTGTATGAAATTTTAAATGGTGCATTCTTTTCGAAACTCAATATAAATTTTTACAAAAACATTATGAATTCATATTTTTTTTTTTATATCTTAATTTTTAATTTGTGTTTTTTTTTTTATTTATATTTTTGATTTTTATTTTAAATTTTTTTTGTAAAATTTGTATTCTTTATTTTTTACTTCTTATAATTTTTATTCTTTATTTTTTTATTTCTAATTTTGTGCTTCGCATTTCGTTTCTTTAGTTTTTTTTTTTTTTTAGTTATTTTTAATTTTAATTTTTTAATTATTTTTCAAACTAATTAAAGGTGACAAAAAGTAACAGCCTTTTTGTGTTTATTAAAAATTGTTCAAATGTTCATAAAATTTCTACATAAAAAATTCAACTCAAACAAACATTCAACACGATATTGAGAGAAATATGTCATGAATAGTAAAATATATTCTCATTTCCTTGGTGAGTCTGCGTGTTGGTGGTGACAAATTTCAAGTAACAAAAAAATGTAATAAAATTTTTTTGAATAGTGGCTAATATATTTTTTCTTTAAGTCTTAATAGTAAGCTTTTTTATATATTTTTCCATCAACAGTTTTTTTTTCTGACACTCAATTTAAGCAACGCTTCATTGTGCCAAGCACCGAATTGATATGCATAGCATCTGACAAAATATGTCAGGCTGCATGTCTTAAACCAACAGCAATGCAGACACTCATAGATACCTAGAGATGAGTAAAGAAAACAAAAACTAAAAAAAAAAAAACTCCAACCAAAAACAACAACAAAGAAAACAATATCAACAAAAACTAACAAACAACTTCAACTCTGACAAATTTAATTTAAAGATTTCAAGCACTAACAACGAAGGACGACAAAGCGATGACAAGAGATATTCGAGTTTATACGATCAAACATAGTCAGAGTTGACAAGGATTCCTTCACACTCCCACACATACAGACAAATACAGACAACACAGATAACACAGACAACACAGACATTTGCACAGTTGTAAAAACTAGCAAATTTACATCAGTTTGTCATTGAAGAGCGCAAACATGGCTAAAATAAAAGTCCTTGAAGCTCATTTCAGCTTTTAAGAGCCAATTATTTATTGTGCTTTTTAGAGTGAGTAGAACTTTTCGAGTACACAAAAATACATAGGAGTTAGTGTTAACGAAATGTGAAACCCTATGGCATGCCGAGTTAACAGTTTGACTGCAAGAAAAACTCATTCAATCAGTGAAAGTTAACTGACGAATGAGTTCATGAGACAAAACACTTCTCAGCAATTTCAACTAATTTAAAGAAGTACTTTATGTGATTTGGAAGCAAAGCTTTTTAAATAAAAGCAATAAATTAGCTCAAAAAGCCTACGTTTTAGTGGTAACTTTTAGTGCTTACATCAAGATTTGGCAGTTGGTTAGTATGAAGTGTCCCACCGATTTTCCTTTGTGAATATTATCTTATTGAACTTCATGTGCATTTTTTTAAATATTTTCAAATAAAATAAATAAATAAATAAATAAAAACTAATATTAATTAATATTAACTAATATTGCAATATTTAAAATGTAAGCTTCATCGAATGGAGTTAACATTTGATATTCGGATTGTCCCGGATGTAGCTGATTATGAATCTGATCCCAAAAACTCGGAAAAGCAAAAAAAATGGCATGGAAAAAATTTATGTTTTAAATTTTAAAATTTTTGTTTAATATTGTTTTTAATAACAAAAACAAAAACTATTGTTTTGAATTTTACTTTAAAAACAGTTGTGTTTAATTTTAATGAATTTGTTTCAAACTCTATTTCAAAAACAAATTCGTTGAATATGAACACAATTTCATTTAATTTTAACACATATTTCCTTCAGTGTACTCATCTATTCTCTTTCTCTTTCCGATATGGAAAATAACACGCTTGTTTCTTTTGACTTTGCATTTAACATTGTATAGAATTTTAAAAATACTTTCAAAGAAATTATTGTTTTTTAGTTGAAAAAGATTATTGTTCATAAAAATTATCTAAATTAATGTAATTAAACTTACCATTTTCATAAATTTTTGCAAAAAAGTTTTAAGAACGCAATCTATGTAATATTTTTGTTTGTTTGTATGTTTGTTCCGAATAGACTCCTAAACCACTCGACGTATTTTTATAGAACCTATATCAAACGATTCCTAAAACTACTGCGCTGAACATAGGTTATATAAATTTTACCACGCCTCCTTTTACCGCCCAAAAATCAATAAAAATTCTTTATTTCAGACGGTTTTGGTCGTATTAGACTAGATTTTGAGTAGTTAAGTTTGTATGATAAACTGTTGGCAAATGTATAAAAATTCGATTGCCACACTCCATTTACCGCCCACAAATCAACGAAAATGCTATATTTCCAGGGACCGAAAATAACTGTTATTTTACAGTTTTTAAATGAAAACAAGTTAAGAAAGTCTAAAGTCGGTCTAGACCGACTATGAAATACCCTAAACCCACTTTTCAAAAAAAAAAAAAAAAATTAATTGTAAATGGGCGTGTCCGTGGGCGGATGAAGTCCATTTTTCCAAACCATCTTTTTCTTGTCATAAAAAACATACGTGCCAAATTTTAGCTCTGTAGGTTAAACACATGCTTATTTATTGCGTTTTCAATTTTTGGGTTGTATGGGAGGTAGGCGTGTCCGTGATCGGATGACGTCCATTTTCCGAAGACATATTTGTGTTGGTATGAAACACATACATATCAAATTTTATTGTTGTAGGCTAATTATGAGCTGAGCTATGCAGTTTTCAATTTTCGCATTGTATGGGAAGTAGGCGTGTCCGTGGGCGGACGATGTCCATTTTTCAAAACCATCTTTTTTTTGTTATAAAAAACATACGTGCCAAATTTAAGCTCTTTAGGTTAAACAGAGGCTTATTTATTGCGTTTTCAATTTTTGGGTTGTATGGGAGGTGGGCGTGTCCGTGAGCGGATGACGTCCATTTTTTAAAGACATCTTTGTGTTGATATAAAACACACACATACCAAATTTTGTTGTTGTAGACTTATTATGAGCTGAGTTATGCAGTTTTAAATTTTTGCGTTGTATGGGAGGTAGGCGTGTCCGTGGGCGGATTCCAAAAATATTCAATAGTGCAGATCCTTGGGTGCATGTGACCATGTGTACCAAGTTTCATCCAATTATCTCAATTCCTTCTTCTTATCCTGTGTATACGGACAACACACAGACGGACAGACGGACGAACATGGATAGATCGACTCACGTGGTGACGCTTATCAAGAATATATATACTTTTCTATACCGGACTCGCTTCGTTCTATGCGTTACAAACGTTTGCACAAAGTTAATATACCCTGACCTTTCAGGTTTAGGGTATAAACACAATGAAAATATTGTCGAAGGACTTTTTCAAATATACCATTATGATACAAATGGCCATTATGATACAAATGGCCCTTCACGAATATCAAGTGCCTTTTAAATTTTCGACTGATTCTATAAAAGTTAAAAATTAACTGTTATTTTTTGCCTTTTATTTTTTCGGACAAAAATAACGGTTACTTTTGACTTTTATTTTATCGGTCAAACATAACAGTTATTTTGTGACTTTAATTTTTTCGGTCAAAAATATCAGGCACTTTGTAGTTTCTTAAAGGCCGCTTGACCAATTAAAAAACTATTGATACCATATGTAAATTGTGCGCACCGACGAAACGAAAATAATGGTATCAATAGTTTTTTAGTCTGTAAAACAGCCTTTGAAAAAACACAAATTGCCTGATATTTTTGACCGAAAAAATAAAAGGCAGAAAATAACTGTTATTTTTGACCGATAAAATAAAAGTCAAAAGTTACTGTTATAATTGCCCGAAAAAATATAAGGCACATAATAACTTTTATTTTTGTCGGAAAAAATAAAATTTAAAAAATAACAGTTAATATGTGACTTTTTCGATAAAAACCATAACCGGTACGGTCCCTGTATATTTCAGATTGTTTTTTTTTGCCGTATTAGACTAGATTTTGGTTAAGTTTGTATACTATATGGGTCGGTTGGGAGTCCAAATAATTTATTTGTTTTGACACCAAATGGAACGTCTAAAAATATTGTGTAAACTTTAAAATAAATACAAGAAGATATTGATAAAAATGTGCAAAACATAGATAACATGCTACATTATGACATATGTATGCAATGTTGAAATCATAGCTGTTAAATAATGATTAGTAATCGTATTCATTAGTAATTAGATCATTTTTATTAAAAATTTCAAATAATTGATTAAGTACGATTCTTTTCTGTTTGGCTCAAAAGTCAAGCGATTACGATTACAAATAATCAAATTGTATTCACGACTACTTGAAATTACGAAAATAATCAAAAATAATCAAAAGAAATCCACAAAAAAAAGTTCTATTATTTTTAAAGATTACTTTTGATTCTTTCTGATTATTTTAAGAATTTTCGATTCTTAGGCTCAAATTCATAATATAATCAAAAAGAATCAAAAATAATCTTTAAAAGAAATCTGATTATTTTTTTGATTACTTTTGATTCTTTTTGATAATATTCGTAATTTAAAGTAATCGTGATTATAATTTGACTATTTGTAATCGTAATCAATTACTAATCAAAAACTTATTACCTAAGAATTATATAATGATTATAATTCTTTTTGAAAAATAATCTAATTGATTGCTAATCGTAATCGAAATTTAACAGCTATGGTTGAAATGCAATTATTTTTACAAAACTGTTATTCTTCATAACTTTTGATTTTTAATAAAACACTGATGAAAATTAAAAACAAAAAAATAAATTTTCTTTTTATTTCGATAAAAAAGTTATGTTAAAATTAATATGTTAAGCAGACTCGCCAAGACTGTTTACATAGGCTTGAATAAATTATTTTTTTTGCAAAAAGAATATAAATTAATCATTTTTTGCTATTAATTCAATTCCACTCAAATTAGCTGTATCTGAATAAGGTCGGGTACTCTGCTAGTTCATAATATTTATGTTTTTATTTTTGACGTTTTCTTAAGGAACATAATAATTGTGAACGAGTTCACGAAAATTCCAAATTGCATTCACATATTATATGAATTATTTCTTAAATTTTATGAACCCGTTCCTAGATTTTATGAATCAAGGTCAAAATTCAGAATTATTATGAATTAAATATTTTCTCTATTTCAAATAAATAAAAGCTTCAGATCTGAATTAAATTTCTTTTTTTACTTTAATCTAAATTAAGTAAAAAAATTTTCAAAATTTCCTAAAGCAACTGACACCATTATTCAAAAAACATGCATAGCTTATCCAAAGATCTGTGCAAGCTAGAGTTTTAGATGCATGGTTTTCCAAGCAAACTTCATATATTATATTCAGCTATTTTTGTTGGCATTGAAAAGGGACAAAATTTTGAATTCGATGCTTACAAAAAAAAAAAAAAATGCAAACAAACACTCGTGTTGGTTATCCTCACTTCACCTTGGTTTAAATGCCAAAATGTAGAAAAATCAAACAAACTCTTGTTTTGTTTTATTTGTTTTTTTTTTGTTTTTTTTGTTTTTTTTGTTTTTTTTGTTTTTTCTTAATAGTTAAAAGCTTCTTTAGCAGAATTTCAGTACAAAATAAAATGGCATTGAAAGGAATTCAAACGAAAGGCTTAACTATGTTGTGCTGGCTGCTGCATAGAAAGTCTGAATCTATTGACTGAAACAACAACATGACACATATATGTGAAAGAGTAGATGTAGTTGTATATGTAGCTACACACACATTCATATATGCCATAGATATTTGCACTAATACGATGATAAACGAGTGAATGCAGAGAAGGAAGTGGTTGAAAATTGAAAAACTAGGTTTTTTCAGTTAAAAGGTTAAAGTTGAATGTGGAATTGAAGAGGCTGAAGACGCATAGAGGCGGTAGCTGGCGGTTGGGGGCGAGTGTTGAAGGTTGACTAGCCAGCAATAAACAACATTTACATCAAAAAACCCCGAAGAGGTTATTCGAGAATAATTGTTGTTGATTGTGTTGCAATCAATTTTTATTGCATCAAGAGGCGGCGGCTATGCCTCTTCTTATACTTTATTAATGTCAGAAAAACGTGAAAATCGATACTTGCTGACATTTTTAACAATTTCACAATTTTTTGCAATTTTACTGAGCATAAAGTTTGACCTGCCGGATGGACGGACACGAACACGGGCCAGGCAATATACTTTATATAGCAATGAAATTTTGACATGTGACAGCAGAAAACGGTCATACAAAAAAAAAAAAAAAAAAATTTAAAAAATGGTCCTTGTAAAAAAATTTAACGTATCGGTATTGTCAGCTCAGCTCAGCCACGGAACTTGCTGCACATGCTGCACTTTTTCCCAGCGAGGAGACATTAACACCCGCCCAGCATTTCTATGACCGCCAACAACAGCGCCGCATGGTGCAAACTCTATAAACTAAAAGTCGTTATCGTTTTGAATATGAAATGTTTGGCAAGGCTAGAAAAACAGACAGTGGGTGACACAGCGACATGAATAGCGCTGCATATAACAATGTTGCAGGACATGCTTTTTTACGAAGCAGTGAACAAAAAAAAAAACAGAGCTTTATGGGCAAAAAAGAAAACGGAGTGAGAATTGAGGAAACCAAAAAAAAATAAAAAAAATTGAAAAAAACGGAAATCATAACGACGAAAAATGTTGGCTACCCGTCACATTGTATGCATGACTGTGTGACTGTGTGTGTGTGTGTGTGGCAAATTTTTCAAGCAGTTTCATATAATTTTTGTTGGTTTTATTTTATTTTTTTTGTGCTACAGTGTAACAATTGAATTGCTTGAATGTCAGCTTTTCAGATTGCCAGTTGAAAGTATGTTTTTTTTTTCATATTTTTTTTAATTTTTTTGACTTAACTTGGCCAAAGGCAACAACTAAAGGATACGATTATTTAAGGCAAAAATATTATCATTGACCAAATTTGAGAGGAAAAGTTTTTGCTTTTTATTGCAACTTGTCACATACAAAAAAACAAAAAAGGTCAAAAAAAGAGAAGAGCAGCAGAAAAATTTTACAAAAAGTAGTGAGCAGCAAAAGTTTTCTGGAATCTGCTGTTGAAATATGTATGAACACAAAAACAAAAAAAAAAATAATACAAAAAAATAGTTAAAAATAAAATGCTTAAAAATGCAAGAAGAGCAGGCATACGAGTAAGACGAAATTTAAAGTTTTATTTTATTTATGAAAACTTTGCTTGTTTTAGCCAAGTTTGTAGTTTAAGTAGTTTTATGCCGAACTGTAAACGTAACAAGTTTAAACTTTGAACTTTTCTCTGGCGTTCTATGCTAGTTTTTCTCTATTTTTTTTTTTTTGTTTTTTTTTTTTTTTTATTTTGCAATTGTCAGTTTTAATTAGTAGCTCAAAGTTCAAATGCTGACACCCAAAGAGTGCATGGACGGACGCAGACATAAACCAATGACCGCACAAACACACACACACACACACACACACACACACACACACACACACACACACACACACACACACACACAGTATTTCATATTATTTTAATTTTTAATAAAAAAACGAAAATAATTTCTCTCTTAAAATTAAGAACATTAGTTGATTTGGTGATGCCTTAGCGACAACGTCTGTCGAGCCCGCTAGTTTAAACTTACAACAATTTCCCAAGTAAAAATGAAAATTGTGTAGGCAAAGCTGTACAACGTTCGTATAACAGTCAAACAAGAAACTCTGTAACGTTGTAACGGGTTGCAACGTTCAAGAACGATGCTTCGCAATAAATCGCAGAAGACTCCTAAAACTGATTTGTTTGCCATGCATGTCGGCTTATCGCTTAAGACTCCTTCTCCAATGTGCTACTCATGTCTTTCTCTTCCTGACGAACCGCTTTAGACTCTTCTCGGCGATTCGTTGGCTAATTTTCCCGGCGAATCGCTTAAGACTCCTCGCGGCGATGCGTTGGAGAATCTTCCCGTTGAATCGCTTAAGACTCCTTTTGGCGATTCCTCGGCGAATCTTCTGCTTACAGTCGGCGATAACCGGATGACTCTCTGAAGATCTCGCCGGCGCACATATAAACGATGGACAAAAATAGAACAGAATAACATTGAAATAATAACATTGCAGGGACCTAAAAAAAAAAAAACACACACACAAAAACGCCGAGACACCTTAACTCGGATTAATTTATTTTTGACTCGGAGACTTAATTTTTGGTCGTAGAATACGGTGGCATCAGAGGCGTAACCAGGAATTTTTTTTGGGGGGGGTTTTATCAAATGTAGAACTTATATATAAAAACAATTTTACGTAATTACAGCGGCTGAGTTGTAGCGGTTAGTGCGTTCAATGCTTGCACTAATGGTTCCTTGTTCAAACTTCAGTCACGACCAGCACCATATTTTTGTTTTTTTTTTTTTTTTTTTTATTAAAACGGTCACTGTCAGGACATTCTATCCGTACAGAAGGTGAACAGTAGTGGTAGCGGTCGTTTTAAAATAAACTGGCTTCAACGTTGTTTAGGATCTGTTCGGCCAAAATATTTTGCAAGCACCAGTTGTAGGCCGTTTAATGGATTTTTTTCTTCTTTGACAGTTGTACGAAGGTTATAAGGCTTGAGCTAAAATATTTTAATTTTTACTCGGGTCCCAATAAGGTCAGCAAAAATTCAATATTTTTCTCCCCACACATTCAGAAAAAAATACCTACCTTTCTCCGATAAAAAATTTCTCTATTTTCGATAATTCAATTAGAATAAATTTTCACATTTTCAAATAAATATTTCTTCACTTGTGGGAAATGGAAATATTTCAATGTCTCTAATAATGATAAGTATTTTTCTCGCACAAAAATTTCTCATTTATAGAGAAAAATTTAAGGAAAATGAAAAATTTTTACTAAATTTTGATAAAAAATTCATTGTGCGAAGTATTTTCTTCAATAAAATGAATTTTTTTTTTTAAAAATAAAAAAGTCTTAGTCTCTAAAAACGATATATTTTTATGTATTTCCCTTTTTCATGGAAGCTTTTTATCATTTTTAGGGATTTTTTAGTACCACATTTAGAGAAAAGCTTTTTTCTCTGGAGAAAACTTTATAACATATTTGAGTTCAGTGAAAATTTTTCATCCATACATAACTTCGTTGTAAAAATACCCAATTGGCTGGCACTAGCTTAAAAATTCGTCCTTTAGTGAGCACTAATTATGCTCAATTCCGAAAGTAAAAACCGCTAAATTTCTGACACCTTGGGATGAAAAACAAAGAGCTTGAATTTGAAAAATCGTTTGGTATTACTTCTCCAATGCGCAAATGCTGACGAAATCGAAATAATATATTTTTAACAAAAGGTCTTTCCTACACTTTTCCAAAATCGTTAAATATTTGCGGAATTTTGAGGGATTTTCATGAAACTGATTTTGAAAATCCAATGGAAGATTATGAATAAGGCGTATAACTATATTATGTCACTGGATGGGCGAACAGAAGAAAAATTAAACCAACATATTTTTACCTAATAAGCCATAATTCCTTAATATCGAATAATATTTAAAAATTTTGAGAAATTTTCTGAAACGGATTTAGGAAACAACGATGGAAAATTAGATTTTTCTTTCCGAATTATTTTTATAATGAATCACATGACTTCACTATAAACTTTATTCTGTAGAGTTTGTGTTATCGATGTTTAAAAAATGACTTTAAAAAAGTACGAAAAATAATAATTTAACGGGAAATTTCTTTGATTTTTTCAGTGGTGAGTGACTCAACCGATTTTCCTCAAATTTAGGCTTTTTTACTATGCTTTACTTTTGAATTAATTTACTTTCCAAATATTTCAAGTTTCCTCCATGCTTGAAGTTAAAAAGATAACTCAAATCGAAGTATTGCCAACAACCCTTAAAGTGGTCAGAATCAGAATATAACAAAAATTTAACATGTGTAGTAAGCCGGATCGAAATCGAAATTTGACTAGACACTGACTTAAAAGTAAGAGGGATTCTTAAAAACAATTTCTGTATAATTTTGTTTGGATCGGAAAATCCCCATGGAGCGGTTTTGGTTCTTCTGAACGTCTTTTCTGCAGAAAACGAATTTTTTTGCATAAACTTTTTTCTTCAGAATGCATAACCAAGATAAGCAAAAAACTAAAGATTTTCATGGCACTAAAAAAAATTTTGGAAAAAATTCATGATTTTCGAATATTTATATTTTTTGAACACTTATAAAAAACGCATTTTTCATAGTACTCAGTTTTGATTAAACAACACCATACGATACACCAAAAGAAAGAAGAGCTCAGTACTATTCCAATAATCTTAAATGCATTTGAATATCAAGAAAAACAAATTTTTTATAGGTGTTTAAAAAAAATATTTTCTAGCTTTTAAGAGTAATTCTTACTTTTGAGTCGGTGTCCGGCTCACTTTATTTTCTCCATACAAAATCGATCCGGCTTAATGTGCAGTCTGAAGTAATAAAACATGACTAACTTAGCAGATTATGCATCAACCAGAATTGATTTGAAATATACATTTGGGGTTTTCATTCATTTCATAAAACGTGTGATTGCTTTTCATGTGACTCACTTTGATTGAATACTATTTTGCTTTGTACTACAATAATTTGGGGGGGAGGGGGGGGGTTAAACCCCGAAACCCCCTTTGGTTTCGCTTATCGGTGGCATACTCAGTTTTTTCTGTTTAGAATTCTGGAGATTTTCGCGATTGATATTTTGCCTCATTTAAACTCTTATTTCAGCTATATTTAAATTATTTATAGAAGTAGAAAAAAATATATAAATCGAATTAAATTTGATATATATGTTTATACATATTAACCCAAGAACCTATTAGACCGATTGATTTTTTTGTTTGGTTCCATAGCATTGCGATTTTATTTGTCTATCAATGTTAAGGTACAACACAAAGTACTGTTGCATTATTTGCAAATGGGACAGCCGTGCAAAATGCAACCATTACAAAAAACGTGATTCTGGAAAATGATTCTATTCTATTCTTACCGATTTCTGCTAGTCAATCGCTGTATACATCTGAAAATTAATGGTTGGCATTGTAGGAGTTATGTTTCGATTAAAAAAAAAATAAATAATTTTATTTCAAAACATATTTCAATACCTTCTCTACATAATGATAAATATAGCTTAAATAGGGGTTTAAAAGTAACAAATTTTCAATCGCGAATATCTCGAGAATTTGATTCAATTGGAAAAAAACTGAGTATGCCATCAAATTATACGATCAAAAATTAAGTTAGAGGGGTGTCTCGGCGTTTTTGTGTGTCTTTTCAAAAGTTTCAAATTTACCTACAGTGTAGGACAGGTGGCGACCGTGGCATGCAGGTTGAGTTTGTGGCTAAGCATTCCCTGAGCCCGACATCGAATCCCACTCGCGGCAAAAGTTTTTTCAATAAAAAATTTTTCTGATCGGTCACCACCTCACTGAACACAATGGCTGGCTAACCTCAGAGAGTAAATAATGCCATGTAAAGCTTCTTGAGAACATGTTTACACGGAGAAAATTGTTTGCGCAAGATTCATGATTAAGGCGATCTTCTCATTCAAAACCCGTTTTTTGGACCCTTTTTAAAAAAATTCTTATTTGAAAACGCAAAGAATAATTGAAAACTTTTTATTTATTGTGTTACAAAAGTTTCAAAGTAAATAAAAAAATTTTTTTGCTTCGATACGTGGGCTGTTCAAAAAGTAATGAGACTTCAAAGTTGGTGGTGAAAAAAAAGGTGTCGTCACGGCGGCCACGATTCCGGGTCTCCGGAGCGTCTGAAATGAAAAAAAAAAACGGGGTTATAATCAGTATAGATGTAATTCTCGGGTGAACCTCAAGCTTAATTTTGTAATTTTTTTTTGACAAAATGGCGGCCATTCAAAAAAAAAAAAATTCAATTTCGGTGTAAAAAAAAAATAGTAAAAAATTTTTTAAAATTATGGTCGAGGTTCACCCGAGAATGGTTACAATTCTGCGTCGATTCCACTTTGTTTCATGAAAATCGGTTCAGTTGAACTGGAGATATCATGGCCGCCAGTTCGAAAAACGTGGTTTCGAGATAAACGCGTTTAAAGTTTGAAGTAATTAAAAATAGCTCATTTTGACGAAGACCTTGCTTCACAAAAAAGGCTGTATCTTCTAAAGTATTTCGAATTTCTAAAAATCCTTTTAGGGGCATATTCACAACTACCCAAGCTATAAATAAAAAAAGTCGAAACCCCCTTAAGCTTAACTAAGCATAAACTACAAAAAATTTGTTTGTTAATTGCTTTTAAGTTTTGATCATGTACAATGCGCTATGCTCACATTATTTCCAATAATTCCAGGTAAGTTACAATTAAAATATAACAAGTAGTTGTGTCTCTGCCCTACAAATTCTGAAAAATAATTATGTCCTTCTTTGTTTCAACTGAAGAGATTTCATCAATTTGACAATTCTTTTTTACTCTTCTCGTAGCAACACATTCAGCGAAAGTCATCACTCATCTGGGTATGTACCGCTACCGCAACAGTTGAATATGGCCAGCAAACCTGAATGAACAATCATTCTCTCTGGATGGGTTGTGAAGTATAAAGTCAGAAAATAAATAATTACAGAAGCTTCAGGCAGTTTCTTCAGCTTCACTCAGTTTCAACTTCTCTAAACAGAGTTTCACCAGCTCAAGGCAGTCTCAGCAGCTCCGGGCAGTATCAGCAGCTACAGGCAGTTTCATCAGCTGCAGTCAGTTTCATCAGCTCCAGGCTCCAGCTTAAACAGGTCTAGATAAGTTACAAATAATTGCAATTAATTAATTAATAATAAATTTTGTGTATTTTAAGGAACGCATCTATGAAATCATCAATTTAAATTTGTTAAAAAAATAATGTATTTCTGCTGCTCAATACATATTATTAATAAGATTATATAATAAGCCGGATCATTCTTGTATGGATAAAAAAAAATATCAACCGGTCGGGGCCTCAAAAGTTAGAGAAACTCATAAAAATGATTTCTGCATACTTTTTTTTCAAATCGAAGAAAAACCACTGAAGCAATTTTGATTCTCCTGAAGGTCCTTTTTGGTAAAAAAAACATGTTTTTGCTTGTAACTTTTTATTTTTCACAGAATGCATACCCATATCTGCTAAAATATTAAATTTCTTACTCATACCAATATTTTGACGCAAAAAAAAATTTAAAAATTATGTTTCATTATAACTCTTATTGACCACCAAAATTGGGTTTTTTTTGCTATTTTCAAAAACACATTTTTTTAAAACCACTGTAAAAGACACATTTTTTATTGGATTGACGTGGAATTGTTATTGCTGGAAAGGTATTAAATTCTTCTTTCTTACTGTGTATCGCTTTAATCGAAGCTATGTGATTGAAAAAAAAATGTTTCCAAAACTGGACTATAAAGCAGTGAACAAATGAAATTAATTGTTTGTATGAAAAAGAGATGAAGTATAATTTTATCAGATTTCTAAAGTCGATTTCACACATTCTGTCAGTTTTCGCACATAGCTTTGGTGAAAGCGATACACAGAAAGAAAGAAGAACTTAATACCTTTCCAACAACAAGAATTCCACGTAAATCTAATAAAAAATGTTTCATTTACAGCGGTTTTAAAAACAACGAAAGCGGAGTAGATATTTTTGTTCTTGTCAGTATTTTTATATTAGATATTTCTTGTTAGTATTTTTTTAAATGTCTTCGCAATATTGTAATTTTTTAATTTTGAGTATAAAAAACCTTAACTGAAGTTACATGAATTTTTAATTTTTTATTTTATTTTTACAACTTAAAAAACTTTTATTCAACACTTTTAGTGTCTTTACAAATATATAAACTTTTTAATTTTTTTAAAAAATTTTAGTTTTGTTGATAATTATTTTTCTCTTACTCCTTTTTTAACATGCGATAACACATAAAATTCATAAAAAACAGGCAACTTTTAAAACTTGTAGCATGTTTGTTAATAAAGGATTTTTCAATAAGAGCGCTACAAAAGTTTTTTTAAATAAAACAAAAACGGTTTTGGATATCAATGAAATTCTTTATTCCTGTGAAAGTACGTACATTCGATACCATTATGTATGGAACTCGATTTCTTTTGCATGGCCACCATGGGCACGCTTGCAGAAGTTCAGATGCTGAACCCAATTTTCGACGGTTTTTAAAGCATAAATCGACCGATACTGCTGCAATTTCACGTTCAATATTCGTACGATGTACATCAATCGTCGCTGGCTTCAAGACTTAACGTAGCTCCACAGGAAATAGTCTAACGGCTTCAAATCGCACGACCGAGGCGGCCAATCGACTGGCCCATTTGTTGAGATAACACGCTCATCAAACTATCTCTTCAATAAATCGAGTGTAACGTGTGCTGTGTGACTTGTGGCACCGTCCTGTTGGAACCACATGTCATCCAAGTCCATATCTTCCAATTCGGGCCAAAAATAATCGGTAATCATGGCGCGATAACGATGGCCATTCACAGTACCTTGCAGGCCTTGATCATCACGGAAGAAGTACGGCCCAATGACGCCGCCGGCCCATATACCGCACCAAACCGTAATTTTTCGGGATGCAATGGTGACTCATGGAGTACGTGTGGATTGTTGTCTGACCAATAACGCATGTTTTGCTTATTGACGAAACCATTCAGCCAGAAATAAGCCTCATCGCTGAAGATGATTCTTCGATGAAAATCCGAATCATTTTCAAGTTGTTGCTCAGCCCCATTCACGAACATACGACGCTTCTGGTGGCCAAGCGGCTTCAGTTCTTGCGTCAATTTGATCTTGTAAGGATGTAGACTAAGATCTTTTCGAAAAATTCGCCACAACGACGTCAGAGAGATGCCCAACGGTTGAGAACGACGTGTGAGAGGCACATTTGGGCTTTCTTCATTTGGACTAAAGCCTCAGCGGCAGCAATATTCTCGACACTACGGGCACTTCTTTGTCTCACTGGCACGGAAACATTTTGTATGTGCCGGTGGATTTAAATTTTTCCACTAGACGCTCAATTTTTGATCTGGTAGGACGATTATGACGACCATAAATTGGACGTAGCGCTCTTAAAGTTGAGGCCACTGACTTCGAATTTCGGTAGTAAATTTTAATAATTTCGACTCGTTGTTGGTTCGTATATCTTTCCATGATGAAATGGCAAACCTTACTGAAGAGAAATGTCAAGAGAGCGGGAAAAAAATATGGCGTCGTTTGCTGTCCCTATCGGTCTACTTTTGTAGCGTCTCTATTGAAAAATCCTTTATTATTTAGTTGATAGTCTTACCTTAAAATCGGTATCAAAACAAGCCCATTCTCTGCCATACATGTTTTTGATTTTTGTCTATGGGACGAATCACAGTGCGAGGATTTTTTCACTGGAGATCCTCAGGCGATGGAAAATGTGTGCAGGATTGTCTTGTTAATTGGATAAAGTAAATTAACTCTTGACCTGAGTCATGTAAATCTATATAATTAATAGGATAAGGTTTTTTTTGTGACTTCAACTCCTCCCAGACCAATAGACCGATTTTATCGATTCAGATGTCATTTAATCAGGTTTTGGCTGAAATTGTACAAACCAATTTTAAAAATTGTGATTTCACTTCAAGGGGTTCCCAACCTTTTAAAACAGAAATAAAATTTTTGTGCAAAAATCCGCTATTTAATCGATTTGAAATTAAGTTCAAGAAGAGCTTATAAATTGATCGAATTTTAATTTTGCTATAAATTGATGTTGTAGGTGTTCTGTAAGTATTTTTAATTAATTTTTTAATTATATCTAAGTAGTTATATTTTTTCTAAAATCTATTTTAAAATTCGTTTTTATTTAAATTAGTTATGTTTTATAGCTTTAAAAGTTAAGCAGCGATGTTGTTGAATAGTAATAATATTTATATCTGTAGTTATATTAGTACTAGTGTAAAAGCCCGTCCTACGACGGGAAGGAACCATTTAGAGTACAAAATGCGACAAAAAATTTATTGGATTTATATACAAAGGTTTTTATTTGAAAACATGTTTATTAAATTATTTTTATAAAACTTACTTATATACTACATTTCTAGTAAAAAATTCTTAAAATTTTAACCAATTAACCTTGTCCCTTGCCATCTATAATGCTTAGTTTTACATCATCAGCCCGCTAAAATTGCACATGACTAAATAGCAGTTCTTTTAGAAAAACTCCTACTTGCAATATTTAACCTTGAAATTTATTTATGGTCATTGAAAATGTCAGTTTAACTGGAAATTGTCGCCTCCGGAGAGTGAAAGACAAATCTGTGTTTGTCGGGGCCAAATCAATTGTAGGTATGAAAACTATTTAATGTTCGCCAGTACGCCTGTCAATACCTGTGCGATGATTAATTAAGTTTTAAGGTTTTCAAAACTAACCACCTTCCATTACAGATATCTCTTTTGGTATTGAAATTTCGAAGAAGTATTATAATACTTCCAATATCGAGGTTTAACTTACGCAGTTGTATTCCTGAAGGATAAAATTCATTCAAAAACTCGGCAGGGTAATTTTGTTTATCGTTATCATCACTGTCTTCAATTTAATCCGTGCTCAGATCTCTCATTGTGTCACCAACTAAAATATTTAGAACTGGCTCGTTGGCTTCGTTCACATCGGAATTTTTTGGGCACAGAATAGCAATTTTGGAATAACGGTTGATGTTATTCGGACTCAAAGTATCGCCAAAAATCTATTTAACCCTTTCAATGGATTTGTCCATTATATTGGACACTTCGGAAAACTTTTTTTTTTTTTTCCAACGCCTTTTCTAAAATCAAATAGGTTGGTACTATGATATGAAGTTGTGCCAACATGACAAAAATAATTTTAGGGAGATATATAACGCTTAATTTAAACAAAAAAGAAGTGAGTATTGTGATGTATTGAGTATTGTATGTGATGTAAGTGAGTATTGTGGTGTGCAAAGTATTTTTTTTTTTTTTATAATAACATTTGCATAAAAAACGCATTTGCATTTGTCTCCGGTTGTTTTAGTTCAACTAAAATATTATAATACAACGTTTTAAAACGTCGTGGTTTTGTCCATTATATTAGACAGCCTGCCAAAAGCAAAGCAGCTTATGTGAAAATCAGAGGGATGTTTTTTAATATTTTTATTGCTTAAATGATGGGAATATAAGCTCAAAAAAATTGTCCACGATTATTCTAGTCAAGCCATTGAAAGGGTTAATAAGCGAACCTTTACAAACAAAATAATCTGGAATTTCTATGATATCTTCATCTCGATTTCCTAACTTGAGTAGCCAATCGCTAAAACTTGAATCAGAAGACCTAACATTGTAATTTAATTCTAGCAATTCCAATTGACACCAACGTCACTGAATGTAATAATTGCTGTTCAGTTTATGCAGACCGAATAGGTTGCGGTTCTGTTAATTAAGAAGCACTGTAATAGCTAGACATGATGTTTGACGTATAGTAGTTGAGGAAAATGACGATAGTCTTCAAGTACAAAGATTTCCAATACATAATTTAATAACAGGTTCTGGTCCATTCCGAACAGGTCTTAAAAGGTTTAGTAAGTACAAACATTTCAAATGGCTAATTTTAAAACAGGTTCTGCTCCAGGCTGAACAGGTTCGAAAAAGTACAGTACGTACAAAGATTTCAAATGGATAATTTTACAACAGATTCTGGTACAGGCTGAACAGGTTTTACTATATAGAGCAAAAGATTTAGTTAGTACAAAAATTTCAAATGGATAATTTTACAATAGGTTCTGGTACAGGCTGAACAGGTTTTACGATATAGAGCAAAAGATTTAGTTAGTACAAAAATTTCAAATGGATAATTTCTGGTTCTGGTCCAGGCTGAATATGTTTTACGATATAGGGCACGGAGCAGGACGCTTGTCTTTTATATATTAAGATAAGTCCGTCTTCGTATTTTGACAGTTACATTTAAAATTTTAGTGTCAGATCATAAGTTTTAAGGATTCAGATGATGATATTTTATATCATTATTGAGACTGAATATATCGTTATTGAGGAAAAAGTTGCTTGAATAGAATATTATAAATTAAACGTCTATAATGTTGCTAACATTTAATTTTTATTGAATTGCTCGAATTCGGGCAACAGGTTTACTAGTTGCAACTTATTATCTTAAAAAATCGTTTTGAAAATTTAGTTGTTTAGTAAAATAGTTGAGTGCAAGTCCTTTAACTTCTGTGGTGCCACAGCAGTCTTGTTTAAGAAACAATGCCTAAAATTTTGCTTGCCTTTTGACATGTGTTAAATATTTGAACAGTTATTCTTCCACTCTGTTAAGTTTGTGCAGATTTTTTTCTCTTTTATAATAAAATGGCGAAAAACAAAAAAAATTATTAAAGCAATTTATGGTTCGCATTAGTTTAATGACAATATTTATGTCGAAGAATTTTCAAAACTAGCTTAAACTACTTTTAAAGGCATGACATTTAGAGATTTTCTTCTTCTTCGTCTTTAAAAGTTTCGAGAGCAAACTATTGTCTAGCCTAAGTTATAGTTTCTTTTAAATGTGCGCCAAATTAGTGCTTATGTGTAGGCGTTACTTAGATTTGTCGAATAAACTATGTTTAAATTAAAATTATTTTTAAGTATATTAAAAATATTTATGGTAAAGTTTTAATATTTCTATTATTTTATAATTCTTAAAAAACATATTTTTTAAGAATTATTTTTAGAGCTTGATGCCAAATAATTTGTTGAAGTCAAACAGGCTGCTACAACAACAATGTTCTTTGCAGAACAAACCGAGCAGACTAGACCATGGTTTCGTCGGACGCTACTCCGACTCATCAGTAGTCTCTGTGGTTTATGCAGTCCACTTGCTTTGATAAGTTAATAAGCTTAACCGCAGGAAAACCAAAACGGAATTACCCAAAAAGCTTTTCACTTGTTCAAGCAGTGTTTTTCTACTCTTTTGCTAGTTGCAAAATTTCAAAAAATTGACTACATTTATTCTGCAAAGATTTTGTTGTTGCGCTTTTTGTTTACTTCTTTATCACGTGTCCATCTAGGTTCCAACATTTTGTTGGTATTTAACCATAGAAGGCGTGAAAAAGGTTTTTTTGAAAGCAGATGTTTATTATATGCGCAAGCATATAATTTGTCATCATGTTTTCGTAGGTTATGCTCGCACCAGTTTACATGACTTAAAAAATTGTGGCATTTTAATTGTTTATATTATTTTATAATTCTTAAAAAACATATTTTTTAAGAATTATTTTTAGAGCTTGATGCCAAATAATTTGTTGAAGTCAAACAGGCTGCTACATAATATTTCTTCTTTCTTTATTTCTTGCAGAAATCTGACGATTTTATATTAAAGGTAAGCTAAAGAATTTATATGTAGAATGATTAAAGTATCAGTAAAGCTTCATTTAAAAACAAAAATAATGCGCTTTAAAAAATTAATTTGTTCGAGAACTTAAATATAAATATATTATAAAAAAAATTTGCAAGTCTAAACTTTACGTTAAGAAGCGAACAACTATTTCACTTAAAACTAGTAAAGAAAACCAGATATTTGTTGTGTGAAATATTTAATATATATATATATGTAGTTTGCTTTAACTAACTATTATTTGTTCAATCATGCAAACTAAACAATACTTGATATTTTTTTTCAACACATTTAATTGAAATAATTTTAATTTTTTTGCTGTTTATTTTCTCACTATTGCCCTTCGTCACAAGCAACCTCCTCCTTGTATCTCAAATGTTTGCTTTATCGCTTGTTAAATATCTCTGATTATTTTTTGCAATATTTATTTTTGTAAAATATGAAATACTTCTTACAGCAATTAGTGCCAATAAAATCTACACTCGTTTGTTTATCTATAAATTGCAATTTTTAATTAGTTGCTAGCTGCTGGTTAGCGGGTACAGTTTTTGCAAAATAACAAATGCAAGTTCATGCAAGTAAATGTGTTTAGTCGTAGTGTTGGAGCTGGGAAGACACAAGCAAAATACCAGGTGGTGATGTAAGCGTAATTCTAGTGCTTTGTACTCAAACTCGTTCATGAAAAATAATTATATTTTATAATATATAAATAAGCTAAACCATCAATCTGTGTTCAAGATTAAAAAAAAGTACCTATCTCTAATTTAATAAGAACTATTTTCACTAATTTTAGCTTTATCCATCTTCTACCTAAATATGTAACGAACAACATTTGCTGTCGTCTTTGCTAAAATCTATTTAATTTGAAATTCCATCTAAATAGTTGGTATCATTTCATAATCAGTTGCCCTACAACTGATATTCATTCATTCCCCACCGTAGTAGCTGACCTCGTACAACTGACAATACAACACTTGAATTTTGTTGTGCAAACAGATGATGATGACCTAAAATGTCTGAGCAAATATTTTCATAAATTTTATTGAGAGCAACAGAAGACGAACGACACACAGTCTGCTAAAATTGTTGTGCTGCGCTGCAACAACGTTCAAATCCAAGAAACGCTTCGACGCGTAGCTAAGTATGTATTTCGAATGATTTCTAACGCCAGATAAACTAACTTAACTAGATTGAGTTGTTGACTGTCTGTCTTTGGGTAAAATATACCAAAAACACACACACACACACACACACACACACACCCTCAAACACCCTCAAACATGAAGTTTGAATTTCTGTTCATGTCACAGTATATTTAGCTATTTATCTGTTTGTCCGACTGTCGGTCGGTCTGTCTGTCTGTCTGTTTGTTTGTCTTTCTGCTGGTATTTCATATATTTCTCTGCAATTTTGCAGTTTTGAGTTTTGAGTTTGTAAATTAATTAAATTAGAAAATAGTTCAAGTGCTGTTAAAAAAATGACTTAAAATTTTATAACTTTTGCTTAATTTGAGTAAATATTTCACTGATTGACCCAACCAATACCAGCTTACCAAAGCTTACCAACAAATTGCTAGAGCATATAAAGCTTTTTATGCATGCCAAAACGGATATCCCGTGCTATTAAAGTTGAAAAATGTTGATAGCATTATTTTATTGTTTTTCGTTTGTTTTATAGAAATTGTTTGTTTGAAATTTTTATTGCCACCAACTAAAGGTTTATTCATAGTCAAAAATTTAACACCATCTAAAAAAAAGCAAAAAAAAAAAATAATACATTTTCTCTCTAGCTCGTTTATCACGCCTTTCAACATTTTTATTTACACTTTCTGCTTTTTACTGCTGCAACGTTTTTTTTCATAAAATAAAATTTAGTTTTATTACCATTTCATTAATAAAAATGCGTTATTGTCTTCTTCACATTGTTTGTGCAAGCTTGGCACATAATTCTGGGTGTGAAAAAAAAACACGCCGTATAGTACCTAATTTTTTTTTTTTTTGATTTTGTTTACCATCGTTGTGCGAGTACTGCTCATATATAATCCGGAAATAAGTCATTCTTCATGATTTTTATGAATGGCATTTTTGTGTGCGATTCTACTCTTCACTTCTCTGCTCTCGCCTACACTTCGCCAAACTTCGCCTTTAGCGGGCCAAGCCCAATCATGCTGAGTAAATAATGAGTACATAACAAATAATAACAACAGCGTTGCCATACTTATTATTATTATTTTTTATTATTATTATGATTGTTATGATTTTTTATTTTCAATAACACTTTATACTTAATTATCATCATAAACTTTAGCTGCTTTTTTTATCATTATAAGCAGCAGTTCTCCAGCAGTCTCTCTCAGTTCATACAAATTATTGTCATCATTTCCAACAACCACACGTCATCCATTGTTTCGTGCCGTCCACTTTGTTCTGTGGATAAATCAGTGCTTGTAGCAAGCAGCACGAGTGGAACGCGAACGTGAGCACACCCGGCTGCACGACAGAGCATAAAGCTTTAAATGTCAGCCAGTGACCTGTTAGTGCTGGATTTTTCTGCATATGTTCGCAATATTCGTTGCATTTTTTGTTATTTTTTTTTTTTATATGTAACGACAGTCAGTGGAAATTTAAGAAATTAATTTTTTGTTGCCTTTTTGGCGTAAATATCACTCAAAGCGATTAAATTCTCAAGTCTTAAGGATTTGTCAAGCTTATGGCGCCAAGACGATTTTTTACACAAAAACTCTTGTGTATTTCGCGCTAAGTTGAAAATCTTATTAAATCTCAACCGTAACACTCAAAAGCATCTTTGTAATTTCTTTGAAGCTTTGAGCAAAATCGCTTTACTTAACATAATTAAAAAAAGAAAAAAACAAACGGTAGGTGACAGCTTAACATGACACAAAATACACATGTTATCGTGTGTATTTTTTACTTCTTCAAAAATTCTTTTGATTCTACTGGTCATGAAAAAAAAGGCATAAAGATTTTTCTAACCTCAAAACAAAAAAGTTATAAATATCTGCTTACATGAACAATTTTTATCATATTTTCTATATCAACTCTATGAAGTGACATCTTTAAAGTTGTTTTAAGTAACTAAATATCACAACTGCTATATTATCTCTGACAAAGTAATGGATAATGGGTCAAGTAATGGGTAATTTTGACTAAAAATAACCAAGTACTTAATTTTTGGCAACCAGATAAGTTATAAAAAAGACAATAAAAAGCAAAAGGTAGCTCGAATTACCCGTGCAGTTCGAAATACCCGTTAATTACCGAAACTAACTGGATACCCGACTCGAAATATTCGAAAATCGAGAGCTCTAGTAAAAACTGAAAGATTTTATGTTTTCGTTAAAAATTTTTTGTTATTGTGGGATTTTCGTTGTTTTTGAGTTTACAAAAATGTTTACAAAAATCGTTTTCCAAAAAACAGAAATGAAATTGAAAACATGTAAACTCAGTATTTTATGCAATTTAAAAACTATATATGAAGAAGTGTAAAATAACCTTCTCAAATGTTTACAATGAAAAATAAAAAAAAATCTTGGAACAAAATTCTGAGTGCAGTGATTCTGTAAAAATTCTACTGTTTGCTTGAAATAAAATTAGAGAGAAAATTATTTGATTTCTTATGTTCTAAACGTGATAGAAGTCACACTGTGGGGCAATACCTAGTTCAAGTTATTTTGTGACCTCCTAATTCATGTGAAAACTAACATAGGTTCAAGATTCGGATTCCCCAAGGTATTACCGAATACTAACATTTTTAGTACATATCTTTTAGTTTATTTTTTTATATATTTTTCTAGCCTTCTGACCGAGTTTCGTCAAGATCGGCCTGCTTTGGCATGTTCCTCCTTTAGTAAATCATTTAAAAAATTAATATTGCTTCATGGGATGTACCCCCTGAAGTCTTACTTATTTCGAGTATTTTTAGTATACCTCTATATTTTTATTTGCATAGTCTTATGACCGAGTTTGATCGGCCAACTTTTGTATGTTTCTTCGATGCAAAATTACGAGGGTCTGTTACTCTTGAAATAAAAAAAAAAAAATAATTGACCATTTCAGCCCTTACCAGGTTTTGACCGAGCCTCTTATAATCAATTGTGTTGTGTGTGTTATAAAATGTTTCCGCCCAATTGACCGAGAACTGGACCTACATGTTTTATACCAACTCCGAACGGCTTAAGTTAATGTTCTCAAGAAGCTTTACATGGCATTATTTACTCTCTGAGCTTTGCCATTGTCTGCAGAGAGGCGGTGACCGATCAGAAAAATTGTATATTGCTAAGTCACATACTTAACCTGCATGCCACGGTCATCACATATACTATATACTCCTACACGGTTTAAAATCTTGTACTAAATTTTAGTCACTCCTGTACTGTATATATTATGACACCTAAATTGTATTAAAATTTAAACCACGTCAAATACTAAAACTAAGTTTTAGTCTCGCATGAGTTAAAAATTTAAATGTTAAACTCCTATCGAATTGGTTCTTAAATTTTGTAAACATTAAAGTACGAAAATAGCAAGCGCAAAAAATTTGATTCCGTGGCCTAGTTGGTTAAGCGGTTGTCGATTTGATTTGATGAATCTATTGACCCTGGTTCGATCCTCCGTCAAACCGTTTTTAAATTTTTTTTCTTTTGTTTATTATAATTTTATATTATTAATTATTTAAAGTTTACATTGAATTGTGCCACATTTTAAATTTCTGCCACAACCTAGGATCGAACTGCGGTCTGCGGCAACCATCACTTAAGAGTCGCGTGCTCTAATCTCGGGCAAATCTCTTGCTTGCATGAACAAAATGAAAAACAAAAATACAAAAAAATCTTTTATTGTCTTTTAGTTATTTTGTATTCAACTTTAAACCTGAGCTACTAAAATTCAAATTTAATTCTCAATTTTTTAAATTTAAGTATAGTCTGAACTAAAAAAATGTCTAGTATTTTGGAAAGTATAAATTCTAATAAAAAAAATTATTGAAAATAATGCATTATTCTAACAATTGGTTTAAAAATGACTCCAAGATTTTTTATCATTTAGTTATTTATTTGTTTTAAATTTAATACCTGGGATACTAAAATTTGTATTCTATTCCCAATTTATTAAATTTAAGTACAGCCTGGACTAAAAAAAAATTGGAAATGTATCAATTCTAATAAAAAAAAAGGATTAAAAATTATGCATTAGTCCAACGATTGGTTTAAAAATAATTTTGAGCCGTGAACCCATCTAATATAATGTCATGTTCGGTAATAAAGTAGTTATCAAAGCCAGCGCTTAAAAAACTTAAGTTGCTTTTGCTTTAACTTTGCTGTGCTTATTGAAAATCGAACAGCAACAGCAAAAGCAGCAGCATTAAAAATAATTTTTAGTGCTACGAAAGCAAAAAAAATATTTTATTGCTTTGCTTTTCAGTTTACTTTTCTTATTTGTCGCAGCACTACGCAAACAGCAATTCGTTTGCTTTGCTTCGTTTTGCTGAGGGATAAAAATACTTTCAGCAAAACAGCAAAAGTACAGCAGAACAGCAACATTTTGCTGCGGTCGTGCTACCGACAGTTTTTCAAAGTAATAACTTACATACACGACTGCGCACAAGTGCACATATTATATAATTATATAAAAAACATGCAAAAAGACATGCGCTTCTGAAACGACGCAGCATAGAAACGACGAAGCAGAATCACGAAAGCCAAACGAACACACAACATCCGAAAGCAAAGCGAAACTCAGCTCCTTAATAACTGCTGCTGTCGTAGTGCTGTGACAAATTAGAAAAGCAAAATGAAAAGCAAAGCAATAAATTAATTGATTTTGCTTGCGTAGCACCTTTCAGTAAAATAAATTCTTTTTAATGCTGCTGCTTTTGCTTTGCTTTTCAAAATTCACACAGCAAAGCAAAATGAACAGCATAACAATGTTTTTAAAAACTGTCGGTAGCACTACCGCAGTAAAAATTTCGTTGCTTTTGCCATTCTGCTAAAAGCAATTTAAACCCTGCTCATAGCCAAAAAAATGTTTTCTGTAATGTCGTTGCGATAACGAAATTCCATTAAACCTTGATCAAGTAATGATATCGAATTAAAATTCAGTCTCGATTTCCTTACCGATAAGTGGTTTTGTGTAGAAAACATCCAATTTTCAATATCGTTATAATAACGTTTTGAAAATCGTTAACGATACAAATAATAACCATAAGATATCGCCTCGATATCGAAACGATATCTTTGGGTTTGTTGGGTGACTTCATTTTTAGAATTTTGATTTCAAACCTTTACACTCAGAAAAATATCAACTGTACTATTAACAGTCGGCCGCTGTTATTTCAAAACACTGTTTGATTGAATGATTTGCGTTTAAGTAAACAATATTCTTTGTTGAATGAACGTTTCAAAGTATTTTTGTGCTGTTAAAATCATCTGTTGAAATATTTTTGTGCTTGTATTGAATTGTCAATTTTTTCTAAGCAATAGTTTTTATATGTGTTTTGCTATATTTATATTATCGTTGCCAGTAGCTCAGTGGATGTGCACTAGACTGTCATGCGGGAGACGTGGGTTCGCACCCTAGCTGTGTATCAAAAATTGTAATTTAATAATTGAAATAATAATAATTCTGTTTCATTAATTGTTTGGTCAAAAATAACCTTCAAAATTTTATTTCTTACAATCTTGCAAAAAAAAAAAAATTGCAAATTTCGTTTTTTATTTAAAAAAAATATTTTAAACAAAAAAAAAAAATTTTATTGGCCTTGCCGGATTTGAACCGTGGACACTCGAGTACTAGACGCACACGTTAGCACACTCGGCCATACATGAACTTTCAAACCAGTGATCAAATTTCAATTAATAAGTTTTTATACAGTTTTCGTGTTCCATAGACCAACAGTCAACCGACTGTTGATTTGAAAGTTTCATTTGTTGGATGGTATTTAACAGTGAAATCTGTTATTTCAACCCATGATTTGTTTGATAAAACCGCATTTTTTCCCTGAGTGTACTTTCAGTTTTGTTAAAATAAATAAAAAACAATAGAATTTCTAAATTGATTTAAAAATTGACAAGAACAGTTTATTTCTATGCAAACCTTAACATGCATAGAACTTTCGAAAAATCTTTAAATCTTTGTCCAATAACGTAAATTCTTTTGAAGTCCATAACTTGTTGAAGCTGATAACTCATGCAAAAAAAATTTTGTTCATTTGTAACCATTTTCAGAAGCTTAAATTTTTTCCCGATATGCGCTTTACATGAAATGCGACATAGCTGAAAGTATGGAACATTCGTTTTCAAAGAATATTAATTCTGATGATTGCCTTTTCAAGCAAATGAAACAGGACTTAGCCAAACAGCCTACAGCATATTTGATGTCATTCAATCAAGCCTTTTAATTGCCTTGCATTGGTGTATAGTAAGTGTGTGTGTGTGTGTGCGTGTGTGTTTCTATGGATCACAAAAACTTCTGCATATGTCCACAAAAATATGGACAACTCACAGTTGTTGCTACTGTTCTACTTGATTGTGTTTGAATTTAATTTAAAAATTCTAACAAATCATAGCATAATTTTGGGCTGCTTTAATATTTTCAGATTTTGTTGTCTGTTAAAAAACATATTTTACCAGAATCTATATTTTTTTTATTGCTCCAAGTTTACTCCTTTACCTCTGCTGCACAAAAGAAAACCGACATTACCGTTATACAAGCAAGTTTGTATAAGTACACACAAGCGTACTTATTTTACTACATTTACTTTTATTGAACTTATATCAATAAATTTATATATATTTTCGCATAATGTGGGGAAGTTTAATAACGGTAAATTCTTACCAATGCCCTCGAACTAATAATGTTCTTTACAGTCGCATGTTTATCTTTCAGTCTGCCCGTCTGTCTTCTCGTCCGTCATACTCTATAAATATAGTATATGTATGTAAGATTGTGTATGTATGCGCCCTTTTTTAAAGTGTCTTTTTTTTCTTATTTATTTGTTTGTTTTCACTAGCATGTGGCTGTGTAAATGTGTGGGTGTGTTGCTGTCGTAATGTTGCTGCTCTGAGAAATTTTCATTGAGTGATAAAATGTGTCCTTAAAATGTCGCTTCAATGTCGCTGCAGCAGCCAGAAGAACTCGAACAAATATCGAATTAGAAAACTTTTGAATAACTTTTGATTGCTGCTTTATTGAGTTGATATTACGTACAAACTTTTTCATGATTTTCTGTTTATTTCGCTGATGTTTTTTGTGTTTTTTGTACGCACACTGTAAAATATTTTTTAAAAATATAAGTTTTATGCATAAAAGACCCTAATTGTGCATTAATGGTGTACAGCAAGCTGGGAAGATGATGTTATTTTTTTTTTCAAGTTTTTCTTTTTCAAGAATTTCTTAAGTAGATTGACTGACGACAGTTCATCTTTATGCATTTAAGTTAATTTCTGTTGTCTTGTGCTTGAGGGACGGACTAAAAGGAAAGGCAGAATATCTTCAAGTGCTGCTCATGTTATACACAGTGGGACTCCGATGATATATTCGCAGCATGATATTAAGTTTCAAAACTTGAGGTGAAGTTGAAGATTCGTTAGATATACCTTCTCCGCATGCTTATAAGTATGTGTGTTTTCGACAGAGCAGAAAAGAAATCAAATTTTCTCAAGTATTGGTAATACTTCAAAGAAAATATAATATAGAATGCTTTTAAGTGGCGTCGCAGCAGGTCTTAAGCAATTCAAATAGCATTATTTTGAGCTGTGTGTGAGATGGAAGCAATGTATTGCATACTTTATCAAATTAATCTAGAAAAAATACAAATGTCTGCCCATAATATATCTCACTTCATTCATGTGTGCTTAAATAAATCTCTGTGTTTGAAAACTCTGGCATTCTGCATTCAAACTTTCTGGCAGCTCAAATAAATTTAGCCGCCCATTTAAAAGGATTTAATTGTCACGCTTAACAATACCAATTTGCCACTATATCACTTTGTATCCAATACTACTTAATCCCAAGAATGCAACACTTAAATAAAACAATTTAATCTGACGCCTTGTATCTTGAAAAAGTTTTGAATTATTTTATTATCCTCACACCTGAGCCATTTAACACCTAATGCAATAAACGTCAAGCATTTTAATCTTAATTATGTTATGTTGCTGTTGTTGTTATTGTTGTTGTTGTTGTTGTTGTTGTTGTTTTTGTTGATGTTGGCTTAGCCTCAATGTTGCCCTAATGTACCGCATCGCTTAATTGCACAATTAACACCAGCTGCGGCATTCAATCCACTTTTAATTGTCACAAATTTACACACCTACGCATACACTCTCACATGGCTGACACCAAAACTCTCACTAACCCTCCCCACATCACTTAAGCACAGTCACAAATTTATCTGTTCGATTTAAGCCACCGCATTGATTATTGTGGATCTTCTGTGACAATGATGTAAAAACCATTCACCGAAGTCAGTCATGGGATTAAAGTGCACCACCGCAACCAGCAGCCCACAAATACCGCTACTGCGTATTCATTACAAGCGGTGGGTGGTCGTCGTCGTCGTCGTCAATGTTGTGTGTGTGTGTTTTTGTGTGTTTGTTGGTTGCACTTTGCCTCTCAGCTGCTGCTGTTCCACTGTGTTCCTGCGTCGGCTGAAAATTGCAAGCTATGCCAATGACAAAATATTGCATTTTAACGCTTTACTTACTTAAGCCTTAATGCCTGCTGGCTGGCCATTAGCATGATGCGTCAAGTGAGCGGCACCGTTAAATTTTGGATGCGTGCCTCCAGCGACGCCAAATGGGTAAAATACATATTTTAGTCATTTATATGGCTGGCTGAGAAAATTTATGGCTTGTGTTATTTATTAAATACATTTTAACACAAAAGAGTGTGTGTATGTGAGTGTGTTTGTGTGTCTCTGCCTAAAATAGAAAAAGAACACCAGAGTGCAAGAGGGACACAGTTTAATCATACGAAAAATAGTGTTAAAGGCAGTCGACAAAATATAAACCTGCTATCAAAGTTAAACTACTAGAAAAAAGCACACACCCATAGTTTACACACATGATTTATTTGCCAACACTTTTCCTACTAAAGCTTATTCGTTTCGAAACAAAATACCGTAAAAATTATGGTTTCCAATTAAAAACATGTGTTGTGTAAGTTATGTTTATATTTAATATTTTATCCACCCCAAAATAGGTGTGAAATATTACTAAAAAATTTTTTTTTCTCATGCGCCATACAACATACACTAGGGACTAACATGAGTTTTAATTATTTAAATTGGTTTTTATGAACGAAGGCCATGATGCCATCATCATCAGTAAACAGTAGCTTATGTTGTAAGGTAAGGGTGTTTATTATTTACCCTATGTTAATTACGCAAAACTACATACATATCTTTGCGGATGTAATTGAAGGTTTTCGTTTTATTTGTCTGCGTAAATTAGTTTGTGTGTAGAACAAGTTTAAACTTAACAGCAATTTCATCTTTTACTATGCGTTAGTCGAACATCAAGAACATCAAGAAGTTGCTGTGAGTTTTTTTTCGTTTACAAAAACAGTATGTTTTACTTTGAACTTTAAACCAAGGATTCTAGGTGATACACTTATTCAGTCAAGACTGTTGTGGTACGCAAATGCTGTTATATACACTTAAAGAAATTTTTCGTTTACCACAACTGAAATTTCACCAACTATACATCGTTTGCGAACTGTATTTGCCGCAAACAACTTAATAGTTGTCATCAACTCCAAAATATGCTTGCTTGAAACGAAAAAACATCAAACTTAATGAAATTTTATCATTGTTTTGGAAGTTCAAGTTTAGCCGAGTGCGCTAGCGTTCGAGTCTAGGAAATCGATTGCCCTGGGTTCACTCCCCGACAAGAACACCAAATATTTTTTTTTATAATTAATGTTTTTTAACTAAAACTTATTTTGACGGTTATTTTTGACAAAGCAGTTAATGAAACAGAATTAGAATTTCAATAACTAAATTAAAATTTCTGGTAGTAGCACAGCCAAGATTCAAACCCACGCCTTCCGCGTGACAGTCTAGCACGCTCCCATTGAGCTATTGTGAGACATTGTGTAGAATGAATTTTCATTTGTCATTTGTCATTTGTCATTTGTCATTTGTCATTTGTCATTTGTCATTTGTCATTTGTCATTTGTCATTTGTCATTTGTCATTTGTCATTTGTCATTTGTCATTTGTCATTTGTCATTTGTCATTTGTCATTTGTCATTTGTCATTTGTCATTTGTCATTTGTCATTTGTCATTTGTCATTTGTCATTTGTCATTTGTCATTTGTCATTTGTCATTTGTCATTTGTCATTTGTCATTTGTCATTTGTCATTTGTCATTTGTCATTTGTCATTTGTCATTTGTCATTTGTCATTTGTCATTTGTCATTTGTCATTTGTCATTTGTCATTTGTCATTTGTCATTTGTCATTTGTCATTTGTCATTTGTCATTTGTCATTTGTCATTTGTCATTTGTCATTTGTCATTTGTCATTTGTCATTTGTCATTTGTCATTTGTCATTTGTCATTTGTCATTTGTCATTTGTCATTTGTCATTTGTCATTTGTCATTTGTCATTTGTCATTTGTCATTTGTCATTTGTCATTTGTCATTTGTCATTTGTCATTTGTCATTTGTCATTTGTCATTTGTCATTTGTCATTTGTCATTTGTCATTTGTCATTTGTCATTTGTCATTTGTCATTTGTCATTTGTCATTTGTCATTTGTCATTTGTCATTTGTCATTTGTCATTTGTCATTTGTCATTTGTCATTTGTCATTTGTCATTTGTCATTTGTCATTTGTCATTTGTCATTTGTCATTTGTCATTTGTCATTTGTCATTTGTCATTTGTCATTTGTCATTTGTCATTTGTCATTTGTCATTTGTCATTTGTCATTTGTCATTTGTCATTTGTCATTTGTCATTTGTCATTTGTCATTTGTCATTTGTCATTTGTCATTTGTCATTTGTCATTTGTCATTTGTCATTTGTCATTTGTCATTTGTCATTTGTCATTTGTCATTTGTCATTTGTCATTTGTCATTTGTCATTTGTCATTTGTCATTTGTCATTTGTCGTTTGTCATTTGTCATTTGTCATTTGTCATTTGTCATTTGTCATTTGTCATTTGACATTTGTCATTTGCCATTTGTCATTTGTCATTTGTCATTACTATTATTCTTACTCATTTTACTCTTACTCTTACTCTTACTTTTACTCTTACTCTTATTCATTTTACTCTTGCTCTTACTTTTACTGTTACTCTTACTCTTACTCTTACTCTTACTCTTACTCTTACTCTTACTCTTACTCTTACTCTTACTCTTACTCTTACTCTTACTCTTACTCTTACTCTTACTCTTACTCTTACTCTTACTCTTACTCTTACTCTTACTCTTACTCTTACTCTTACTCTTACTCTTACTCTTACTCTTACTCTTACTCTTACTCTTACTCTTACTCTTACTCTTACTCTTACTCTTACTCTTACTCTTACTCTTACTCTTACTCTTACTCTTACTCTTACTCTTACTCTTACTCTTACTCTTACTCTTACTCTTACTCTTACTCTTACTCTTACTCTTACTCTTACTCTTACTCTTACTCTTACTCTTACTCTTACTCTTACTCTTACTCTTACTCTTACTCTTACTCTTACTCTTACTCTTACTCTTACTCTTACTCTTACTCTTACTCTTACTCTTACTCTTACTCTTACTCTTACTCTTACTCTTACTCTTACTCTTACTCTTACTCTTACTCTTACTCTTACTCTTACTCTTACTCTTACTCTTACTCTTACTCTTACTCTTAATCTTACTCTTACTCTTACTCTTACTCTTACTCTTACTCTTACTCTTACTCTTACTCTTACTCTTACTCTTACTCTTACTCTTACTCTTACTCTTACTCTTACTCTTACTCTTACTCTTACTCTTACTCTTATTCCTATTCTTATTCTTATTCTTATTCTTATTCTTATTCTTATTCTTATTCTTATTCTTATTCTTACTCTTGATCTTGCTCTTGCTCTTCATGAGAAATTAATGTGCTCTAATAAAGGACATCATTTGCCTGAAGGAACTGTGCAACTTTTCGACTATATCATTGAATGATAATGTTGATTCAAAGGCAAAACTTTTAAAGGCAAAATTTTAAAAGGCGTAAAATTTCATGCTAACATACATGCTTTGTGGTAATGAAATTTTTCAAAACAAATTGGAATGTGGAACAATTTGTCACAATAAATTTCCATTAGCTGAAAGTATACGTGTGTAACCAATTATAATGAAGTACGTGAAACAATTTGGCTTCGCAAAATACAAAAGCATAAACTTTTCAAAGTACGAAATACTTTTCTTGTTTGTTTATACAAAGCAAATTCAAGTGAAATTCTTTCAAATTCTTTGCAATCAATGAATACTACAGTATCAGCTGAATAAGGAGTACATTTTTTATTACTTCAAACTAATCGAAAACTGCTGCCGGCTATTGATATGAATATTGATTGATTTAATGAAAATAATAAAATTTGTATTTGTTCATGCTTTGCGGTAAAAATAAATTTTATGCTTTTACACGTAATAAATTTAATTTTAATTCACACAAAGTTACAGTGTTTTTTTTTTTTTCTTCTTTATTTCCATTGAAAAAGTTTTATTTATTTTCTTTACCACTTTTTCACTTTATAAACACGCCCTTCTTCACTTGTATTTTGATAGCAGCGAAAACGCATTGATTCTATAAAATATTGTTGTTGTTGTTTGTTTTTGTATACGATAACTTCGAAATGTGTTTCGCACACCCACACATACACACACACGCACTCTCTCCTACATACAATAGTTCATTTATTTTACGCTACGCTATATTCACTAATATCGGTCTTGTTCGATATGAAGTTGCTTGATTTACGATATGTTATGTTAAGATTGTTATTGTTGTTTTTGTTTTGTCAGCACTGTTTGTGGTGTTTGTTGCTTTTGTTATTTTTTTATTGTAGCTCTTGCACCTCGGTTGTATTTCTTTCTTCTAGCTTTTTATTAAAATAAATATATCTACAAAATATACAACAAACTTGAACTATAGTCAGCCAGACGTAAAAGCATTTCTACTTTCGCCGCTTCCCTTTCCAAAAAGCTTTTCTTTTCTTGTTTTTGCTGCAATTGTTATCGAAATGTGTTTTTTGTTGTTGTTGTTGTGTCGCTGTTGTTGTTATTCTAGCACCATGCTTTGGTTAACTTCATCTTGGGGCTGATAATAGTTTCGAGTTTTTTCTTCTAATGCTTCTCTATGTTTTCCCAACCCACCACCCCCACCTCTTTCTTCAGCACCCTCTGATTTTGTTATTTTGTTGTTTCTATTTGATTTTAGATGAATTTTTGTTGTTGTTATTTTTGCCCTCTATTAATTTTCCTATGCATTATTCCAACACTATATTTTTATAGTTTGTTTTTCTATATTTTTCTCTCCTTCACTCTCAACATACTCGGTGCTGCTGGTTCTAATGTCATATTGTTGTTTACTTTTGTTTTCTTTGGCACAACAAATTGAATGCGAATCCAAACACTATGCAACGCATTGTTGATAAAGTTGAATGCGGCGACTAAGTGTGTGTGTGTGTGTGTGTGTGAAAATACTACCGATTGTTGTATTTGTGTCTGTTCTATATGATGGTTTTGTTATTGTTTTCGGTTGTTGTTGGCCAACAGTTTTGGGGGCGTTGGTCTTTGGCCCTGTTATAATATTTTAATGACTTTTCACACTTCATTATTTTAGTGGGTTGACTGGATGCGGATGCGGATACGGATGTGGTATGTATATGTGTGTGTGTGAGTGCGTTGATCAATATGATGACAATGAGCATGATTAAGTTGATTTTATTGTTCGTTATTGTTATTGTTGTTGTTTTTGTAGGCCAAATTGCCGCTTATGACATTGCTGATTGCTCGCTCTTATTGTTGTCATAACATTATCTCCACTCATAGCCCCTCCCTCTAGCCCTATAATACTCGCACATGACGCTTTATTTAACCACAATTTTAGCAAATCCATCGCTTTGCTTCCATTGTATTTATTTATAATTCACATCTTTTGATTGTGCGTGCATACATGTGTGTGTGTGTGTGTTAATTTTTGTGTGTTGATTTTGTTATAAGCCAAAGATGTGATAACATTATTATAATTTTACCAGACAATAGCACAGTTGTCACCAACATTTACGTCACATGTTCGAAAATATTTCATTATCTTTGCTTTAATAAAGTTCTCATATGTCTGTTTATGTATGTTTTGTTTTATTTATAGAAAATCGATTGAATATCCAAAAAGTTATGTCGTTGATAGGTTGTAGATGTATGTTGCTATGTTTGGTAAACAACATATTTTCTTTTATCAGTTACGTTATGATGGGTATCGATTACACAAAATATAATTTTCATTAATAACTTTCTTTTTTATGTAACAAATTTGCCATTTCAGACCTTGAAAGGACTTTGACCAAGCTTCTTATGAACAATTGTGTTGTGTGTGTTATTAAATGTTTGCACACAATTGACCGAGAACTGGACCTACATGTTTTATGCCGACTCCGAACGGCTAAAGTTCATGTTCTCAAGAAGCTTTACATGGCATTATTTACTCTCTGAGGTTTGCCATTGTCTGCAGAGAGGTGGTGACCGATCAGAAAAATTTTTTATTGAAAAAAACTTTTCGCCGCGGCTGGGTATCGAACTCGGGCTCCGAGCATGCTTAGCCACACACTTAACCTGCATGCGACGGTCACCACGGTTTTTATGTTACACAACAAATTAATTAACGGTTTAAGTATACTTGGTTAAAAAAAGTACATTAAACAACCGTTAAATTGACATTTTTAGTTGACAAAAATCGTCCGACATTAAAAAATGTTAAAATTGATAATACCCTAATGTACTTTTAACATTACGAAACCTACTTTTAAAAATGTATAACTGTCACATAATAATGTTATTTTAACACTTAAAATATCAAAAAGTATCAGTACATTAATGCAGATAAAAAAAAAAATCTTTTAAAAAATAATTTGCTACGAGTGGAAATCGAACCTGGGCTCCGGGCATCCAAAGCCACACTCTTAACCTGTATGCCATCGTCACCTGTATGTCTGAACGGTTCAGCTCTTAAATTAACATTACATCTGCTTGTTGTTGACATCTTCATTTATAATGTTAAATGGATATGAAATACTATCAATTGTACAGTAAAAAATGATGAACTAAAAACATTTTAAATGTTATTTTAACATTAATAATTGATATTGCAACGTAAAACATTACATTATCAATTTGATAGTTTTCTTATCAATTCAACACAATACATGTTAACTTAACATTTTCTTACGTAAAATCCACATTTTCTGATTTACATTAGAAATAACATTAAAAAACGTTAATTTTACATGGCAGCTTTTTTCTGAGTGTATGCTTGGTTAAAAACAGAAATTTCAAAAATTAACTTGTTTAACACTTTTAAAAAATTTAACCGTTTTCGTCCATGAAGTCTTAAATCGATAGTTTCAACAATTTTTATAGCAAAAGCTATAACGCAAAAAGGTGTGTCCCAATATAAGAATTTCGGGATGCAAATTGGCCAGTCTGTTTAATTATGCATTACATGTATATCCACATCCATATCCTTATACATATCCATATTAATCTCTTACTCCTTATAAATATCCATATCCATATCCATATCCATATCCATATCCATATCCATATCCATATCCATATCCATATCCATATCCATATCCATATCCATATCCATATCCATATCCATATCCATATCCATATCCATATCCATATACATATCCATATCCATATCCATATCCATATCCATATCCATATCCATATCCATATCCATATCCATATCCATATCCATATCCATATCCATATCCATATCCATATCCATATCCATATCCATATCCATATCCATATCCATATCCATATCCATATCCATATCCATATCCATATCCAAATCCATATCTATATCCATATCCATATCCACATCCATATCCATATCCATATCCATATCCATATCCATATCCATATCCATATCCATATCCATATCCATATCCATATCCATATCCATATCCATATCATATCCAAATCCATATCCATATCCATATCCATATCAATATTCATATTCATATCCATATCCATATCCATATCCATATCCATATCCATATCCATATCCATATCCATATCCATATCCATATTCATATCCATATCCATATCCAAATACATATCCATTTCCATATTCACACCCATATCCACATCCATATCCATATCCATATCTATATCTATATCTATATCTATATCTATATCTATATCTATATCTATATCTATATCTATATCTATATCTATATCTATATCTATATCTATATCTATATCTATATCTATATCTATATCTATATCCATATCCATATCCATATCCATATCCATATCCAAATCCATATCTATATCCATATCTGTATCCATGTCCATATCCATATCCATATCCATATCCATATCCATATCCATATCCATATCCATATCCATATCCATATCCATATCCATATCATATCCAAATCCATATCCATATCCATATCCATATCCATATCCATATCCATATTCATATCCATATCCATATCCATATCCATATCCATATCCATATCCAAATACATATCCATTTCCATATTCATACCCATATCCACATCCATATCCATATCCATATCCATATCCAAATCTATATCTATATCTATATCTATATCTATATCTATATCCATATCCATATCCATATCCATATCCGTATCCATATCCATATTAAAATCCATATCCATATCCATATCCATATCCATATCTATATCCATATCCGTATCCATATCCATATCCATAACTATATCCATATTCATATTCATATTCATATTCATATTCATATTCATATTCATATTCATATTCATATTCATATTCATATTCATATTCATATTCATATTCATATTCATATTCATATTCATATTCATATTCATATTCATATTCATATTCATATTCATATTCATATTCATATTCATATTCATATTCATATTCATATTCATATTCATATTCATATTCATATTCATATTCATATTCATATTCATATTCATATTCATATTCATATTCATATTCATATTCATATTCATATTCATATTCATATTCATATTCATATTCATATTCATATTCATATTCATATTCATATTCATATTCATATTCATATTCATATTCATATTCATATTCATATTCATATTCATATTCATATTCATATTCATATTCATATTCATATTCATATTCATATTCATATTCATATTCATATTCATATTCATATTCATATTCATATTCATATTCATATTCATATTCATATTCATATTCATATTCATATTCATATTCATATTCATATTCATATTCATATTCATATTCATATTCATGTTCATATTCATATTCATATTCATATTCATATTCATATTCATATTCATATTCATATTCATATTCATATTCATATTCATATTCATATTCATATTCATATTCATATTCATATTCATATTTATATTCATATTCATATTCATATTCATATTCATAATCATATTCATATTCATATTCATATTCATATTCATATTCATATTCATGTTCATATTCATATTTATATTTATATCCATATTACTATATCCATAGCTGAAATGTAACACTAGTAGTATTCACGAGAAAACGAAAACGCATTTTTCTTTTTCTTCTTCTGTCCTGCAATACTTTTACTTCATCCCATCCTATCACTTAAAAATCGATTGAATCCTTTCAACATTTGATTATTGTCAGTTCAAGTAAATTTTCCCTTAAATTTTCCAACACACTTAAACTATTTACAGTTATTAGAATAAAGAACTGCAATCATCAAGTGGCTAACCAGAAATTTTTCCCATGAACGAGTTAGTCAACCACTTTTGTTTATTTTAGCAACAACTCGAGTGCATTTCTTTCAGTTCAAGTAATTGAATACTTGAAAATTTTGCAAACATTTTGAATTTTAAAATTTTCAAACTAACTAACTACCATTGGTTACATTGCGCCACAATTTTCGACAATGACCCAATTAATTTAAATTTACTCTGCAAGCAAGCAACAACATGTATGAAAGTGTTGAAATATGCTTGGATCCAAAGAAACTCTCATATGCGGCAAACAAAGAATATAAAGAAGAGTTTCGCAAGAGCTTCAGCAGTTTGCAAAATGAAAATATATAAAAAAAAAAATAAAAAAATATATGAAAACTTAAATTCGTTTAAAAACAAGAAATATTCTCTCCAAAGTTCACAAAACAAACTTAAGAACGTTTGCTTCAATAAAAGCCAAAACCACTAACTTGTGACTAAAATACTGTGAGTGCGTCTTAGTGGTTTATAAGGACTAACTTAATAAAATATTCATGACATTTTTAACTACTGGCATGCATGTTGTTGGAGTGAGAGTTGCTGGAGTGAGCGTGGAAATGGCATATTTTTTGGTGGCACCCACTTGGAGTCAAAAACTTTAACATTGAGTTGCAGTATCTGTGGCAGTTTTCAAAATTTTTTTGCTCTAATAGAATTTTTTATTTTTTACTGCATATAACTTTAGGGACTATCGATAAAAATATTATAGAATATTAACGAGTAACACAACTTTTTGTTTAACTTTCTGAGAGTTTTGATGGCATTGCCGTTGGTGTGATCATATTTTTATTTTATTTTATTTTTGAAATTATTTTCATACATTGTCTAAAGTGTTTCGGAAAGGCAACGGATAAACTGCTGTGGAACTCTGTAAATTGTTGTGTTGTATTTTTTGTTTTTTTTTTTTTTTAAACAATAGCAATGGATGCTCTTTTTTGATACAAGTTTTATTGCTTTAGAAAAGTTTGGCCAACTGTTACTGTAGTAGTTTAGGTATCGATGTTATATTTTTGAATGGCAACTTTTTTACAACAAATTGTTGAAAGTTTGGCATTTTATGCTTAGCCTGTTAAGTTAAAAAATATACGTCTAATATTGTAAAATATTGCGACATTTATAAGGTTTTTGGTTGTATGGCTTCGTTTTTCGATGGCATTATTAACAGATTATTATTTGTTTGACAAACCAAAATAAAATCGACTTAAATGCGCTATACATGCTAAAATGAAATAAATAATGCAAATTAAAATTTTTGTGTACAACAAAAATGTACACCATTTTTTTAAAAACATTAAATAGTTAGAGTGTTTAAGGCAATAATTAAAATATAAACATAAAGTAACGGTAAAAATTTTATAACTGCACTGAAGTTAAATTTTTAAGATTAAAAAAAGAAAACAGCGGAAATTTATTCAAAAATTTTAAAGATTATTAACTTTTAATTTCCGAGTTTTTTCTGTCTTGTTATTTGGTTAAAATTCACAATGAATAACTTTGAACAATATTAAAAAAATTCATTAAAACTGCTGTTGCAAAGAGCTTCACAGTGATTGTTATCTCATTACAAAGAAAATTAAATAAACTTTTAGAAAAAATAAAAAACATTAAAAAGCCATTTAAATTCTGCTTAAATATTTACTTGCAAAGTCAAATTTTTGAATTTAAAATAGTTTTGTCACAGTATTGTGAATTGATAAATACATTAAAGTAATTTTTTTGCATAAAATTTATAATTTTAAAAAAATTAAAATCCGTTCTTTCAAGGAACAATTCGTTGTTTTTTCTTCGATAATGTTCTTTAGCTTAAGTTTTTTCATTGCAAATTTCGGTAGTTACTAAAAAATTCAAACCTGCCTACTCATTACCAAAAAATGTAACGTTAAAGACCACATAAAACTGTTTATATCTTCAAAACAACATAAGTTAGAAGAAAAGTTTATTCACATAAAATGCAAATCTTGTGGTCTTCTTTTATGTACACATACAAAATGTGTTGATTTAATGGAATATTTGCGATATATTTGCAGAAATATGCGTTTGAGTGTAACGTTAAAGAAAAAAAAAAAAATTTACAATATGAATTTAAAAACAGGCACTACAAGAAACCAGATTTCTTTGTGACTCATACCATATTTCATTAACTTTTTGCTATAAATCCTTTTTATTTTTGAAATTTTTGAAGTTTTTCAAGTTTAAAGTTTTTTCAAGTTTTAATTTTGTTCAGGTCGGACAACTGTCTTGTTCAATCAGAAACTTTAACATTGTTGTGTTGAAACCAGTCGATCACGAACTTTGAGTATTTAAGTGTTTCCGGTAATAATCTTGCATAAAGATTCAACGAAGTTGCATGTTGTTTTCAGTAAATAGTAGCATCACGTTTTAGAGAATGACCTTTTTAATGAATTTGTTCATTTTACCAAGAAGACTTCATACCATGAAAGGCACTCTCAAACCATTGAGTCCGCCACCATGCTTGACTGTCTTTTTTGTATATTGCGGTGAAAGTCATCATTCCCAAATAAATTTATTTTTGTCTCATCAATCCATAGTAAGTTTTTGTACTTTTTGATTTTCTCTATTCCACACCAAGACTTTTGCGCTTAAGCGAAATGTTTCCCCCTTTGTAAATTTGCCTTTCTGAGCAGAGTAGTTTTACGAAAACTTTACGAACTATTTCTTCCTGTAGATTCTTGTTGCTCAATCGACGCTGTGTAGTTTCCGCTGAAACTACGTTATTAATTGTAGTTATGGCATAAAAGGAGCCCTCTTGGGGCTCAAGTATTACGAAAAATTTTTGGTTTTAAGGGTCGTTTTTTTCTTACACCTAGGTCGTTCTGTTGATTTGTTGGTCTTAACAGCATCACAAACCTACTCAGTTTTGAACCAACTCAGTGTTTCTGCGATGAATTTGAACGATTTTTTTTTACTTTCTACTTTTCTAATATAGAGGACTAGCCGGTGTTCCTCCTAAATAAACTTCAAGTTCATAACTTATCATATGACCAATATTTTGCAACTGATTTTGTAAAATGTTTTGTAAAATGATAACATTCTTTATGGTCCTGATACTGTTACAGTCAATCACGCGCAATTTAAGTTTCGTTGATTCCATTCCGGTGACTTCGATGTAAAAGATATCCATCGCTTTCGAAGGTATACTGTTGAAAATGTCGATCATATCATGGAAATGGTTCATGTAAGTACTATTTAAAATGCCTAGTAGCTAAGTATGGCATAAAAAAAAATTGCATTTGAAACCACTTGAATCTACTAAGGCTGGATACAAAAATAAGCTCTACATAAGCTCTACGTATGTATGGAAGGGAAACATTAATTAGTTACGAAAACGAAAACGGTCGTAGCCGGATCGCGGAAAGTCTTCGCATTCTGTGGCCACACAAGGATTGACAGTCAATACAGTTTTGCTGTGTGTTTGGTGGGACTGCACTGTCTGAAGAAAGCAATCGCCCAGAAGCGGCGAGCTTTTGTCAATAGCAGAGGAATTCATCCCAATCATGAAACTTTTTCTGCCGGGAGTTGTAAATAGGAGTTTCCGGTTTTAAGATAGCACATAAAGATATATAATTTTTTTTATTTTACACTCATGAATATTGGCTGTTGATAAACACAATTGCATTAAAAATTTCCAAAAAGTATTTTAACTTTATCTTAAAAATGGAAACTCCCATTAACAACTTCCGGGAGAAAAAGTTTCATGATTGGGCTGATTGTGTTTGGAAGTTTCACCAAGTGATTATCAACTGTCAATGGTGCATCATTTTTCTGGTAAAAAATTCGACTCAAGAGAAGCTTTTAAAAATTGGTCGTTGCAGTGTTTTGCCAGTACACGCAGGGGGAAAAAATGCTGTTATACCAAACAAATCATGGGTTGAAATAACAGATTTCACTGTTAAAGACCATTCAACAAATGAAACTTTCAAATCAACAGTCGATTGACTCTAACAGCCTTACCAATAACGATCTGCACACTTTCTCTTAAAATCGGTTTTACTTAAAACTGACTACTTTTTTAAAGCTCCACATTTTTTGTTTGCTACCAATAAAAATCGAGTCAAGCATTATTTTGCTAAAATAGGGATGTTTCAAAAAAGAAGAGAACACTGTCAATTTTGATTGAAAAGCAAATGATTTTTGTCGCTATTCGAAAAATAAAACATTTCAGGCAAGTAGGAAATTGAGAAAAAAGTTTCTTTTTAGGCTTAACCTTTCCGCTTTCCAACCTCGTATAAATGGAAATAAGCATTGCGTTAGTTCAAGAGAAGAGTATTAGATTATTGGGAGGTTTGGATTGTAGAGTAGTTTTGGTGAAGCTGTGTTTTAAATACGTGCAGCTCGAAGCTTCCAGGGAAAACACTCGCAGAGAGATTATTCCACAATTTACTAGCAATTGAAGAACTAATTGTATCAGAAATGGTATGTTCTATTGGACATCAAATCAATAATAGTATAGAGATGAGCCTTGAGAGCTGCCAGAGTGAGTGTAGAAAACAAACGAGCGTCAGCCTATGAATTTCTCTTGAACATTTCCCATTGTAATACCTGTACAGAAGGCTTAGGTAACCAACATGGGGTCGATGCCCAAGAGAGTAGAAAGAGGAAGAAACGGTCTATCGCAGAACGTTGATTTCGGTCCAGAAGCACCAAATAAGATCCTGAAGGCCCTGCCCAAATGTGCGAATTGTGCTCCATTTTTGGGCTAGTATATGAGCTTTTCCTCATCAAGCGAAGATCAGCTGGAGTGAAATATGTCTTGCACCGTTCTAAAAAACCTAGGTACTTGGCCGCTTCTTTCGAAACATCAAATATATGATCATTCCAACGAAGATCAGATTGGATCGATATCGACAGAATCGACAGAACGTTAAGAGTTGCTGACTCCACAAGATCTACGCCATTCATATTGACAAGAGCTAAGGGGCAATCTACACGCATGTGACTTATGAATTTAGAGCTAACGTCTTAGAATGAGGAGCACAAGGTGGTCCCCAGGGTATTGTGCCTTGATAGGAAAAGTGTCATGGACAGCTCCAACAACAACATCGAAACAATTGCGCAGAAGGACAAGACATGGAGTGAAGTTTCTGGCCTGTTGGCTGCTCATGGATTGTCGGCTCCTGCAAACAGATGCAAAGAGGCCTGTTATCTTAAAGCTAGCAGCCAATAGAGTCAGCACATTTTATAAGCTATCGTATTCTACCATGCGTGGTAGGACAAAGCCATACTTGGTATCCATTGTAGATATGGCAATGGCAGCGGTAAATGGTTGTTATGATGGCTCTTATGAAGACCAGGCCTGCAATGACGGCGATGTAGACGGCAGGATTTCTCTGCCCATAAATAAACTTTCTTTGTCCATGATACGTTAAATTTTTCAATTTTGAAATAATTTCAAATTATAAATAAATAAGTCAAAACATGAGTTGAATGTCAAAAAAGTAGCCAGTTTTAAAATAAAATACATGGAAAAGCTATGTATTTTCTGAGCTGGCTATTTTTTAAATTAAAAACTGACTTTATGTTTTTATTGGTACCGTTTTTGCTTAATGTTCAACATTTTTGAAAATGTTGTACATTAAAATCGTTTTTTGGTAAGGCTGTAAGTCTATAGAACACGAAACCCATATAAAAATGAACTTATTGAAATTTTGGAAGTTCATGTGAAGCCGAATGCGCTGACATGTGCGCCTAGTACTCGAATGTTCTGGGTGCATATTAGAGTGTATCGAAAATCTGACCCCCAATTCCGGTACCAAAATTCAATAGTACATGAAAAATCCTGTCGATTGGTATACTTTTTTTTATTTGAACTAATTTTGGCGTCCCCCGAAATGCATTTTTGTGCATTTTTTATCAACTTTTGTACTGAAGACCCATTATGGGTTGATTAACAAGAAAATCAAGCTTTTTAAATTATCCATTAATGGGTCTCCAGTACAAAAGTTGATAAAAAATGCACAAAAATGCATTGCGGGGGACGCCAAAATTAGTTCAAATAAAAAAAAGTATACCAATCAACAGGATTTCTCATGTACTATTGAATTTTGGTACCGGAATAGGGGGTCAGATATTTCCCATACAAGTCGATACACTCTAGTGCATATACGACAAGACCAACAAAGATTTTTTTTATATTAAAAATATTTTTTTTTTAATAAAAAATATTTATTTTTTTTTAATAAAATATATTTATTTTTTTTTAATAAAAAATATTTATTTTTTTTTAATAAAAAATTAAATGTATAATTTTTTAAGAATGTAAGCATACTTATTGAGAAGGTTATTTATGACCAAGCAGTTACTGAAATATAATTAGAGTTTCAATTTTTAAATTTAAATTTTTGATACTTACACTTCTAGGATTCGAACCCACATCCTCCGCATGACAGTCGAGCACACACTACCACGATAAGATAAATGTACTTTGCTCCAACTGGTCTTCACACGATCTACATCTCATATTTTTGACCAAAAATGGAATTTAAGTCGCATATTTTTGGGCATGGGTTAAAAATCTTATTTAAAGCTTCTGCACCGAATTTAAGGTCATGCAATATATGTGCTGGGAATGAAGAATTTGTTTAAGGCTTGTACTCGTGTGTAAGCTATGTTCATTCTTGCAGCTCTAATGCTTCTTTAAAATAAGTTTGCATTACCGAAAATTCGCTTTAAGTTCGCATAGTAAAATCTTCAATGGATCTACTATACAAGTATTTTCTCATCTTCCCAATAAACCCTAACACTATGCTCACGGATGTATGACCTCAATCTTGTGCTTCAGCTTTCTAATGTCGAAATGTTCAGTCAATAAAAAAAGCAAAAATTATTCTTGTTTATTCCATAACGTATTAGCTTTTTTCTTTCAATCTGAATTCTCGTAGAGGCACTTCTTTACTAAAAACAAAAAATGGTTTTATTTTATGATGTTGTAAATATGCCGTTACTTCTTTAAATTATATCGTCATTATTACGACGCCCCCTACTCATGAAATGCTTGCTTCATGATTTTAGCAGAATATTTTAAATCGATTTAATGCGAAACTTATATTTTTTTTTATATGAAGTTATATTGGCAGAAAATTAAAATCGCTTTATTCGCTGGAAAATATTTTACATAATCGAAAAAGTTGTGCCCTTCAACCCCGCCATTTACAACCAAGGCATCAGCAGCGTGTGTTCTAGAAGGCTTTGTTGTACTATTCTTAGATTTTCTTTTTCGTTTGTGTTTTTTTTTTTTTCTTTTCTTTTATTCTCTTTTCATTTTCCAGTTCATTTCATCTAATTAAAAGTTAATTTGGCCATTTTTACTTTTGTACTCATGCTATTCAAGTCGTTTGTTTTTCGTTTCCCTCTGAATGACTATCGTTTCGAGCATCGATTGATGGATTTTTTGCTCCCTCCCCTCACTTATTCTTACTCTGCTTCTAGTACTATACCTAATTGGTATTTGCTTGATTATTTGCTCTGGTCATTATACACACTTGCTTAGTTCCGATCCTCTCAACTCGAGCCAACACGTAGTCGTCTTCTCTTAGAAACACACACACATACACTTTCACCTCGACAACTTCCATGAACTCTATTTTTATTCACACTCTATAAAATTTCAACATTCATTCGAAGTGCAGTTATTCAAAATGAGCCGATTACAAATGCCAAATCATTGAGTTGAAATGGTCGACTTTGGCACTTGCTGCTGCACACAAACTCACATAGTCAGTAGCACACAAATACTAACACATACCCTCAAGCTAACACATACTCATTCATACAAACTAATATTCCGCACATACATACAGACATAAACTGCTGTTAAATATTAAATATTATTTCGCATCACTTTTTGCTGTGACGCGCAAAAGTTTTCGAACAAATATTTTCAAATGTTGTCAATAAACATTAAATTTTATTTACTTTATTTTTGTCGCAGAGAAAAAAAAATAAAAACGTTGTGAAAAAAGTTGTGTACATTTTTGATTCCGATAACAACATTTGATGTTGGTGGCACCAAATGGTACAGCTTAAATTTTACTGTTATTTTAAGTGTTTCTACATATTTTGAGTAAATTATGCATAATAAGCAAATCATAGGGGAATTTTCAAAAAAAGTTTTTCCACAAAAACAGTTAATTCAATTAGGGAAGTTTTTACGGTTATTGCATAATAAGGATGTATTATTTATAAATATGTTTGATGGGCCCTGAAATGGTTTACTGAAAATTTTATTTAGGTTTATTTTTGGCGCCGTTAAATTTGTTTAAGCCATTTCAATTTAAATTAAAATTTGGGAGAGTTTTTCAGTTTTTCGAATTTAAATGGGATATCTCGAAATCGGAGTGAAGAAACCCAAATATAACCATTTTTTACGGTTATCAATAGAAGACGGAATTATCGAGACGCGTAGATAGAGAGTTCGTTCATTCGATATGAAAACATAATCTTAAAATCAAATTTTAACAACACTATATTTACATTGAGTACGGTTGTGGTTTATGATTGTGATGAAAAACCGCAACAAAGCAAATCTTATTCTATGAAATGAGCTATAAACAGAGTGTCCCGCAACTGAGTGCAACTATTTACGGAGGTGAAAGGTAATGTCAAGTTGAGCAAAAATCGTATGGGAGGAGGGGTTCTATTTTTACATTCTTAGGAGCTATAGGGTTAATTAGTATTTCACGATTTTGATTTAAATTATTGTTTCTAGTACAAAAACTAACTCACAGAAAACTTATTTTGAGACTTCATTGTAAAGGCAATAAAATCAACATTCTAACGGTATATCAACAAACATCACCGATCTAACCGTTCCTGAGCTGTGCTCGTCTGAAGATGAAATCAATCGGTGGAATCATAGCATCATCATATGCTGCGTTTTGTAGTTTGTCGTATTCTTCCTATTCTAAAAACAGCGATTCAGAATGAGTTCCTAATTGAAATGGGATTGATTGTAGATGTACCTTAGGCGTGGTTTGGTAACTCCAATGATGAAAAGATTTTTCGCGGACTCGAATTTAGCAGCAACCATTTTTTCAATAATAATAATAATTGTTGAATGATACTTTCTTTAAGGAAATTTTAACAGAAATTATAATTTTAAATAAAAAATATAGCAGTATTTTTTTTTTAACAAAAATGACTTTAAACTCAAAAATTATGAATTTTTTTGCAAAATTTCCTGATTTGACCACAATAACTTATATTTTTCACTAAAATTTCTATTAGTTATGTATATCGTTGGAAAGTCCATGAAAATATCTTTCTAAAATGTCTTTGAAGAATGTTCTGCATCAAAAACTTTCGTTGCTAGAGCATTTTTAGTGAAAAAATCTTCTATAACCTACATATTAACCTATAGCTGCCCAGTGGGTCAATACAGACCTCCACTTGCCAGACATTTTTTGCTTGTTTTTGCATTCCCTAAAGTTTAAAATCATAAAATAATTTTGTCCAACTAATTTGTTCTGGATACTCCACTGTGCATTGTTTATATTTTTTTAATTTATTTTCTTATATTTTTGTTTATTTTTATGAATAATCATTGGATCAAATTATTTTACAAATTTTTAAAATATTTCAATACTTTTTTATATTTTGAAAAAGATTTATAACTTTTTTTTAGTGCATCAAATTAAGCTTTTAATTCATAAAAATAAATAAAACCCAATAAGAAAATAATTTCAAAAATATCAACAAGGATAAAAATAATAAAAAATTGCTAAAAAAAGTGTCGCCCGAAAAAAGTGTAGGATTCGAACCCAGGCCAGGCTGCATTTTCTGGGAAAATTCGTTGAAAAACGAAATGATCACAAAATAAAAAAGGCGTTTCAAGTTTATTGAAAATATTATCTTATATGTTGTTTCTAAGATAAAGTTGGCATTTTCGATACATTTAAAACTGTGGAACATTTAAATATGCGGTGGGATTCTGAGTGGAGCTCGGTCGCACAGCTACTAATGTAAAGGGTGTTTTTTTAAGAGCTTGCTGATTTGAAATTTAAATAAAACACATGCCAAATTATGAAATGCCAAAAAAAAAAATTTTTTATTTGGTAGATAATTTCTTGGCATTTAACATTTAAATATAATTTCGGGCATATGGCCACCACGACTATTTTGCACAAAGGTCATTCTGGAGGTCCAATTTTCGACCACCTTTTCAAGCATTTGAGGGCGTATTTTAGCAATTACACGTTGAAAATTGGTTTCCAAAGCGTCAACCGTTGCTGGTTTATCCACATAAACCAATGACTTCACGTATCCCCACATAAAATAATCAAGTGACGTCAAATCACACGAACGTGGAGGTCAATTCACCGATCCATTTCTCGAAATAATGCTGTCGTTAAAATGTTCTTTCAATAAGTCGATTGTTTCGCCCGCAGTATGAAGTACCATCCTGTTGAAACCACATTTCGTCCACATCCATATCTTGAAGATTTGGCAACAAAAATTCATTGATCATGGTTCTGTATCGATTTCCATTACGACGAATCGTAAATCTTCGACACTGGCCTCAACGACAGCAATATTTTCTTCTGTATGCACTCTTCTCATTCTTCTCGTTGGCTTGGCATCCAAATGGCATTTATGGTGGTCTCCGACGGACGATTATGTGCACTATAAAATTCACGAAGTGCTCTATAAACATTTTTAATTGAACACTGTTTTTGAAAATAAATTTGCACGATTTGGAAGCGTTGTTGTGGAGTTAACCTATTCATGATGATTTGCCAAACAATATTGAGTAGAGACGTCACTTTAAACTGTCAAAACAACTGTCAGACAATAGAGTAATCCATATTGAAAAAAAAACCCTCATAAAAAACACCATTTATTATGCTCGAACAGTACTATACTACCATTATATTCCGCTCTCGTTCTTCGGCAAGTTAGGGATAGTGATAGTGTTTGAGTCAAAGAACCAAATCCGGAATAGATAAAGTGTTTGAAAGCGCTTTTAATACGGTTCGTATAAGGTACTTTTTTTTTCATTTTTACGTTTTTTCTATTGGCAGAATGTCTTTCTGCCTTTAAATCAAGCCTTTTTGTAGTGATTTCAATATCGTGATCCTATGGGGGGTAGGCGTGTCCAAAGGCGGACTCCAGGGTATAAAAACTCTTTCACTCTGGCATAGAATAGCATTTCTTATAGCATTTACAAGCAACACGGAGAGAAATTTGAGCTGAAAACAATCCCAAATCAATTTATTTTGGGAGTGATTCTGATTTAAGTCATAATAAGCTTGATATCAAGCCCTAATGGGATTGTTTATAAAAAAAATTAATACGCTCATTTGTGCCTAATTTATGACATATTGTAACTGATTTAAAAAACAATAAGCTCATTTGTGTCCAATGCATGTCATTTATGGATTGTGAATAAGACAAGTTAATATGCTCTCATATGTCTAATCTTAGAAATTTTGGGAAGTGGCATTTTTTTAATTTTAATAATACAAGGCAAAAGATGACAAAATGTAAAGGCCTAAGGCATCAAAGAAACCGGGAATATGATGACCAGAAGCAAATTCAAAATTATATTTATTGTCCAAATCAGATATTTGATCCAATTCGGACAGCAAAATATAATTTTTGAATTTATGTTCTGCACTTTTATACTAACAGCAACAAAAACCATCAGAGCATTATATCGTTCGGCTGCTCAGTTTTTGATGAGCAAAAACAACAACAACAAAAATTTATTTTTTATGATCAAGGCCAAGATTACACGTATTAAGCACAATTGACGTGCTTATCAAAAAAATTTTCATGCCCAATTTCTGGCATAAACTACGAACATGAATAGCATGTTTTCAAATGGTTTTGAGCACTATTGAGCTGATTTCAGTTATGAACGTTTTGAGCTTGATTTTAGCCCATTCTTTTCTCTCGGTGAAAGCTTCAAGTATCGGTTCAAGTATTATTTTATAGCACACAAATGTCGAAATTGTTAAACTTTCTTTAAGTTTTTTTTTCACTTATTCAAACAAACTTTGTTTTACCAACTTTTTCACAAAAACGGTTAAAAATTCTTATAATTTATAGAAAACAAAATTATACAAAGATTTGAGTTTAAAAAAAAAAAAAAAATTGTGAATTTCATTGTTTACCTTAGTTGCAAAGTAACAACTCTGGAAAAGCAATATAAAATGTGTGATTTGTGATTTGTGCTGAGGAATATTTGAACTTTCGCCAATAGGCTTAGCATTTGCACCACAGTGCATTGCTTGAGATATTATTGCTGTCATTTCCCACCTAAGTTTATTACCACGCTCCATCCTACCCTCGCCACTCCACAACACATATCCTCAACTGAAAACTCTTACAGCTTATTCTACATCTGTCCGAACTGCATGCATGCCTGAGCCCACAAAATAAATCTGTTCCGCTGAACACCGCAATCTTGTCTCCTCTTCCAGCTGCCTCTGACAGCCTCTGGCTGGGCCATTGCAGGTTATGTCCTGTTGTTAGAAGTAGTTAAGTAAGTAATTGCTGCATCCACATGTTGATAATCGGATTCTGGATTCTGTGCGTGGGTTGTTATAACAAATTTACCTTTGGTTTTTGTGTTCGGGTTTTTTGTTGTTGTTTCTACGATATGTTTTTTTTTTTTTGTTATTTTAATTTGCTTGTTTCTTGCTGGTTGGGCACAGCTTTGAGTGTGTGTGCGGTGTATTTGTTGACCACACTGCAACAAACAACACAAACAGCTTAACTTATGATTTTGACTTAACGTTAGCTAACCTCCTCTTTCTCCTCTTTCTGCTCTTTGTTACAGTTTGTGAACGTTCGGAAATGTGGTTTGGTGTTAGCAACATTGCAAGAATTCAGCTTGGCTTAAAATACCATAAAATTGTTGGATTGCATTTTTCTTCTACATTTTTGTTTTTTTGTGAGAAATAAAAGATTATTTTGATAACTTGAAATCTGACAGCAAAATCTGAAATCTGGTAATTCTTTCCAATGCAATGAAAACATAACATAACATTTGTGTTTCTCTTGCATGTTTTTTTTTTTTTTTGGTCATGAAGTGCTGAACTTGTCAGTTAAACTAAAGTAGCTGCTTTTTGGAAATACAGCAAATAGCAAGCGTGCCTTAAAATTTTCTATCGTAAAAAAATGATAAGAGAAAAAAATAAGCTTGAAGAATATTTGAAAAATAGAGTTGACATATTTGACATGTTATTTGAAATAAAGGATTAGTGGTATGAGAAGTCTGGGCTTGTTCTCAATATTACAACACATACATAATAAGCTTAACAGACTTGACACTTTAAAAATTGTACACATTTTTGAACTTTTCAAAAAAATAATTTTTTGTAAGGAATTTTTTTGTCCTTACTTGTAATCTCTCATCGAAGGGATGTGCATTGTTCTAAATGCTTTTCAAATTGAACTCAGAATGATGTGGAAAAATTAACATCTTCATTAAGTTGAGTCATTTTTTTTTTTTTTTTTTTTTTTGAGGCAAACAATACCTGATGATGTCAAGAACACTTGCTTATGAAAACTGAATTTATAAACAATTAACTTTTGTCGTTTTTTTTCAAGCTGGTTGTATTTGTTCAAGCTAAAAGGTTGTTACAATTTTGCAAAAACAGTGGTTAACGTGTTGATTGTACCTTCCTTTCATACGTTTTTTGTTACAAGTTGGCACAAAGGTTATAACCCGCTTTCCTAAAGCTATTGATAAAATTTAGTTCAATAAAATTGTCAACTTTAAGAGTCATAGGTTTGGTAGGGTATGAGGGGTTGTGAACCGTTGACAATACAATCAGAGGATTCTTAAGGTCCACTGGTAAACCTCCAATTACCGTAATGATGAATATCCAAGCTCATTGCTTGTCTTAGGCCCGTTAACTGATCTCAGTTTTAAACAAAGTTAAGCTGAAACAATGTTTAAAATTCCTTAACCTCAGTTTAAATTTTAACGCCGATACCTCATCTCAAAAAATCTAAGTTTAACTTGGTGAGTCAAGTTTATATTTAAACACAGAAGTTCTAGGTTTAAAAAATTTAAACTTAGATTTTGTCAAAACTTCTCTGAGAACATTGGAAATATTCTCAATAATAAATAAAAAATAAAAAAAATCATACTTCAAAAAATTCAAAACAATAAACAAAAGAGAGAAACATATTTTAAGTTTTGAAAAAAAAAAAATATTCCAATGATACGGACAATTTGCATTATTTTATCAAAAATTTTTTAAATATTTTGATGTTCTACGTCAAAATTGTAGAATTTTTACTACAGTGCCGCTCAAATATGTTTTTTAATCTCAGTTTAAATTTTTAAACAGAGTTTAAGTAAACTGCGGATAAAAATGAGATAAGTTACGAAAATAATTTTAACTGAGTTTAAAATTTAAACTCTGTTTACGAAATCTGAGTTTAAGGAATTTAAACTTCGGAGATCAGTTAAAGGGCCTTAGAGAATAATGTTTTTAGTTCTGACCTCATTTCAATAAGCCTTCGAAATATAGATGGGGGGGGGGGGGTCTAGTTTCAAAAATTGTTAGAACAAAAAATAATTGGAGATATTTTGGAAACAATTTTTTTACACTTTCTACATGTATACATATTTTTTTTTTGGATCAACCAGAAAATATTTTGAAATTTTTCCTTAGACAGAGTAAATTTTTGGAAACGTTTAGGTTCAAAAATAGCTGAATTCAGCATCCAACATGCTAAGTATCCATTATTTGCTATAAAATAAATTTAACATTTTTTTTTGCATCTTAAATTTATAAATTTTTATGTTTATAAGACTTTAATATTAATTATCGAACAAATTTATTTTTTTTTAATAGCTGCATTCGAATTGCCAGTTCTAAACTCGCTTGAGAAAAAGCGTCTGCTCATTTTGCTTTTATTTGCTCAATGGTTGGCAACACTTTTGTTATGACAGACAACATCAATAAATAAATTAAAATTTTTTTATCTGCCAATAAATAAATCGACATAAGAAATTTTGAAATATATTGAAAATATAACAGTTGGCTGCTTGAAGGAATTTAATTTTGTTTTTGTACTCACATCACATTTTGGCAGAATCTATGACATTTTACGCTATCCCATACACAAACCAGCTAAAAAATAAGAACTTGGCATCGCAACTTTATTCAACTTAAACGGTAGTTGACTTTCTCTATCCCCAACTAGCTGGAGACTTTGTTGTTGTTTTCTCATACAAATTTTGAAATAAGTGACATTAACTAAGTATAACCTGGCGAATCGAACGTAGCTAATGATTGATAAACAAAAGAGAAGTTAATATGCAGTACCAAAACTGGAGAGATAATTAACCAAATTAAAAACTATTCAAGCCTATTTGTTGAGGTTACAAATGACTAAGTTCACTAACTTTAGTTTAAAAAATGGCTAAGTGCCCTACATTGGGTTTCAAAAGCGGCCAAGTCTAATAATTTTTTTTTAGGATAAATTCTTTATTTAATAAGAAATTTGACTAAAATTTTTTGTAAATTTTCAATACTTTATCAAACATCACTATATTAAGGGTATTCTCTATGTTTCGGATATGCCGTTGCATGTTGCAAGAATAGGAAATGTATTACCCGTTCAATGTTTTACCCGTACAAGAATAAAACATATTCTATTCTTGCACCATGAAACGGCATATACTAGGCATAGAGAATACCCCCTATTCTTATATAAAAATTTGAATGTACCTGTACCTGTTTATCAGTTTATCGTGTTTATCTTAAAATGGAAAAAGTGCACTTGACCATTTTTAATTTAAAACCCTCATTACAGGGTTTTATCCTTTTGCTGATTAGCATTTCTATGGCTTAACTGTTAAAACAATATAAAGCACTCTTTCCTTTGCAATATGTTTAAGTATTTTTGCGTTCTGCTATTTGAAACCATCAGTGTAGAATTGAATTATAACACTAGGCTTACAAAGACAAGATTGTCTGAAAAAATTCTGTGTTGAGTGTTGAGCCCATGTTGCAAATTAATTTTGATTTTGACATTTTTTTTAATGAAAAATAAATTTATTTTTAATATCACTATGACACAATTTGAGGGTCATTGACTCGAAGGTGAGCCCAACCGTTCTCAAACGAAATCTAATATTTTACATCAATAACAAAAGCTTCAATCCTTTTCGCTCCAGAACGTCACAATTTCTTTTTACAGTGGATAGAAATGTGAAATTTTTGGTCAAAAATCGAGTTAATAGAGTAACTTCGGGTAATGTGATATAGGTATTTTTAAATTTATAATTATAAGTAACTTTTGTAACTTAGCTTATAATGCATTACACAGGATATTTTAGCGTAATTTGGAGCTTTTTCAACACAATAAAAAAATGGTCATGTAACTCTCCTTAATAAAATTGGCGGGTAAATTTATATACCACGTTCAGATAATGTGATATACCATATATACAATTATCACATTACCCGTATAGTGTTCAATAGCAGTATCTATTGTTTTTTCAACCAAAATTTTAAAAAAATGTTATATTGAAAATAAAAAAATGTTATTTTAGTTTTAGTAATTTAGTTTTAGTTGTCGTTGTTACAATTTTATTACTTTAGTGGAATTTACATTAAAAAAACCAAAAATACAAACAAAATCAACTGAATACAAATACACATGTTAAAACTTAAAAAAAAAAACAAAGTATAAAATGAATGGAATGAACAGATATGGCATGAATATATGGTATATCATATTACCCAACTTTGGCTATATCACAAAAGCCGTATTCGGTTTTCAAAATAATAAGGTAATTTTTGTAAAAAATACACTTTAGAACATGAAAATCTCAACTCATGTGTGGCTAAATTTATTCCAACAATAACAAAGTTATCTATTTCAGCTTACAATTCTGCTTAAGATATTGTAATTCACTCGTAAAGCGCAAGCAACAAAAAATATCGACAACACCGATAAAACAATTTTACAGCAATGAGAGTAAAAACAGCGAATGAGAGCACGCATTAAATTGCAGCACGTCTCTTTTTCGGTTGTCGTTATGTTCACGTGTTTATTCTTGCCAAAAATTGTGTATTTAACAGAAGATGCAGGTATATCACATTACCCGACCATATCACAATACCCGAAGTTACCCTAAAAATGAAATATCATGTGTTAGTTAGACTTAATTTCGGGCGGTTCTTGTCTTTAGCAACCTGTACTAAAATTTTTTGAGCAATATTTTTCCAGAACATATTAACCCTCGAACTATCATTCGAATGGGTAATTTTGGGCCATGCTTTGAAAAACTCTCTCAACGTTAGAAGAAGATCAAGGGTGAAAACCTTTTACAAAAATATTCTCAAGAAAATTTCCTTGAAGGTCAACGTAGCCAATTTTGGGAAGAGACTTAGCAATTTAAAAATGATGCACCGGTACTCGATCTGGCTTCTTATGTGTTGTGTGCTTACTCTCTCCGCTTTTATTAATGATATGATTTTTTGTAATCACATACATGGTTGCTGGAATGTTTTTTAAAAAAAATTATTTTTGGCCAAAACCGTCAAAAACTCATTAACAAGATTAAAACAACATATCAAAAGTTCTGTAGGATCGGAGTACGACAGCTCATTTCGGACTCAATTACGATTCCGAAAAAAATCGTATTTAAGTACAGGATTGATAATTGAGGAATTTCTTTAGAACATAAAATTTTTTTTTAATATTCTGGTAGATTAAAAATCTGAATTCGACTCCAATAGAGATTTTTTAATTTTGGTTACGAAACGGTTTTTTAAAAATTGTCCTAGTCTGATCAAAATACTCACAAAAACAAATACTTAAAAAAAAAAAACAAATTGGCCATTTCAGCCCTTGAAAGGACTTTGACCGAGCTTCTTATGATCAATTGTGTTGTGTGTGTTATTAAATGTTTGCACACAATTGACCAAGAACTGGACCTACATGTTTTATGCCGACTCCGAACGGCTAAAGTTCATGTTCTCAAGAAGCTTTACATGACATTATTTACTCTCTGAGGTTTGCCATTGTCTGCAGAGAGGTGGTGACCGATCAGAAAAATTTTTTATTGAAAAAAAACTTTTCGTCGCGGCTGGGAATCGAACTAGGGCTCCGAGCATGCTAAGCCACACACTTAACCTTAAAACAAATACTTATTTTCTTATTTACTAAAGTACTTGTTTAGCTAAATCATACCGAAAAAAAAGTGAAATACAACACTTTTTGGTTTTCCACTTTAATTCACGCGGCTTGCCTCTTAACAGGAAGTGAACAAATATTAAAAAATAATTTTTATGTTTGAAAATTTCTCAATTCTTCACTTCGAAAAATAAAATTCAAAAACATTGAATATTTTTTTTTTAAACACGTGTCTAAATTCGAAAGAATACCAAAATACTTTTTATCTCTTAAATGCTTGAACTATTTAAAAAATAAAATAGTTCGAAGGTGAATTTTAAATTAAAACTCTCTGTGATGCTGTTAAAGCATTACGAAAAATTTTAAAATTTTTTATTTTTAGTTTCAGAGAAGAAGAGAGAAGGGTAGAGGTCTTTAAATCAAAAATAAACTTGAACTTTTAATAAGCTTATTTTAACCCCCATGACAAGCGCTCGCTCACGCACACATAAACAATAACAACAGTATAAATATATGAGCCACATAAACCATAGCATGTATTTATTTTTTTAATTTTTTATTTTTGTTTTTTTTTTTTTTCAGCCATTAAAATTGATAACCGAACCGAATGTCTAAAAAAATTAATTAATGACACGCTGTCATACAAAGTGTGCATGAAAATGATTTGTGAGCGAGCGTATGAGTGTTTGTTTGTCTGTGTGTCTGTCTGTCTGTGTGTGTTCGTGCTCTGCTTGGCGGCAAGTGTTATCAATTCATAATTTATACTAAATGTTCCAACCTGCTGCTAACTAAGGCGGCACATCGTCGTTAATGACGCGCCAAAGTAATCCAGGCGAACGCAACGAAATAAATATTTGTTTTGTATGCTAGCGAGATAATAATTTGCTCCACTTATTAATGTCGCTGCTAAATAAATAATAGATGCTTTATTTTCTACTAATACTAATTTTTTTTGTCATCCTTCCTTCTTTCCTTTGCTTTGCAGATAATATAAACGGCGACTAGAAGTGGCTGATGTAAGCTGACTGAATGAATGAGCAGCAGCAACAGATCAATAGAGTGTCAGTCGCCGAATGAAACGGAAGTCAATTTATTGTTTGCCGCTTGTCATTGTAACAGAACATATCAATTAGAACTTGCATAAAGCGCCATACAAATGTGTGAACAACAACTGACAAAGAGCGTCGGTAAAATAGCACAGCAAAGGCATAGTATACAGCGTTGCCAGATCGTAGAACAAAATGGCCATAGTGCCTTGGCAAAGTGTTGAGTATATAAAAATTTGGAAACATATCAAGTGGCGAGTGAATGACAACAACGTTGTGGCAGCATTTAAAACTAATTTCGAAAAAACTACTGTGAACTATAAACGTAAGCAAGAGAAACTCACTAAAGTTGGTTTGAAATTGGCTTGAATTTATATAAGTTTATGTGTATTTCTTTACATTCACTGCGCTAATGTGTTAATAATTAAGTACTAAAGCAATTTTTAAACCTCGTAAGTGTTAAGTTTTTATTTTTTAACAAAACAAAAAAGAAAAAAAAAAAAAATTATAAAACGTGCCGTACTTAAAATTGAAAGCTTTCTGTTATGCTTTATATAAGAAGAGAGAAAAAGTTTTAGAAAGAAAAAAACACAAGAATTTTTATTAAGGACCTGTTTCAACTGTTGGATTTTACTTATTAGACAAATAACACAACACATACTTATTATAACAAACATAAACAGCAACAACAACTCTGTACTGAGTGCCATAGTACGCAGATTTATATCTAAATATAAACAAGGATTATTTAACTCTAAACATATCTCCGGCTGCCACTAAAAAGAATATTAAAAAAAAAATATAAATCCAACAATTACAACAGCAAAACCACCAACAAATGTTCCAAGTTTAATAAAAGAAAAAAGAAAAAAAAAAACAACGCAACACTTGTCACTTAAAAGTGTGCTCAAAACATAACTGCAACAATTGCTGCAACAACAACAAAAGAAAAACTTAAGCAATATTATGACAATATCAGACAAAACCGCCTTATGGCATGTTGAAAAAACAAAAGCTGCTGCAGCAATAACAGCAACAACAAAGGCAACAATTACATTGCCAACAACATTGTCAACAATGTTTAAAACTAAAGCAACAAAAGCAACAACGCGTGCGACAAGTAGCAACAGCTTTGATGATGATGAGCAGCTGCTACAAAACGCTAACAACGACAATAGAACAATAGCAACAATGAGCTCACCGTTACTTAATGACACCTTCGAAGAAGCAACAACAGCAACAGCAACATCACCAACATCAACAGCAACAACAACATCACCAATAGCAACAACATTGTTAACGAAAACAGCACAACTAACAAAACAACTACCTGGCAAAACGTACAAATATGAAAGACTTAAAAATCAGCAGCAACAGCAACATCCACAGCAGCAACAACAACAGCAGCGCCACTCCAGAAAACAGCAGCAACAACAGCACGCCAATCAGTCAGCAACAAACTCAAGCGCCATAACATCCACAACATCATCATCACCAGCATCTTCACCATCACCTACAGCCGCCTATACAACGTTACAAAATGAGCGCCTAACAACAGCAACTAACAACACTCAACAGCAACATAACTATGCAAAAATGCTGTCTGCTCATAATGCGTCAATAGCAATGGCAGTAACTCCAACAAAAACAACAACAACCACAACTCCCTACAATGCCAATGTGCTGCCTGACAAGTCGCCGCAACAACAACAACAACAACAACATCGCTCCGCACTTAAAACAACGAATGCCGCTTTAATCAGTGCCGAGCATGGCAGCAGCAACATTACAAATTGGAGCCACATCAACGGCAACGGCAACAGCAACAGCAGCAATAATTGCAACAACACTGGCAACGGTATTTGCCACAATGGCTTACATTCCAGCACATATGCCAACAACATCAACACCCAAACCTTCCCGTCATCAAAATCTAGCTCGCTGTTGCTGCCAGGACTGTCACAATCACAATCGCCCTCATCATCCCCGCCATCATCCTCGTCATCATCATCAGCAGCAGCAGCAGCATCATCATCATCATCATCGTCTGCTTGTAATTGTTGCAGTAATTTTATTGCACGTTGTTGTTTCGGTTTGCCGCTGTTGAAAGCAATCAATGTGCGTCGCTGCGTTTTAGCCCTGTTCGCAATAACTGTTGTTACCATTTTTTACTACACACACTATGTTGACACGGGCGTCTTTGTGGGGTAAGTAATTGTTGTAGTTCTTATTCTTTTTACTCATGTAGTTGTTGTTGTTTGTGGTTCTGGTTTAACCTGATTTTGCTTTTTTTTTTTGTGAACATCTTTCGTTTCGAGCCTTTGTCATTAACCCAGTGTTTAGCTTTGCTTAATAGCGGTTAAAATGTTAAATCTTAAAATAATTTGTGCACTAAAAAAAATTGTTGGCAATTCAGAAATATTTAAAAAAAAAATAATAAAAATATTCTTTCAGTAGAATACCATTTAAGATGTTAAATTCACTCAAAAACAGTTTAATTCGCCATTGAACAGCCTGGAAGTCAGGCCTGACGTTCTGAAAAAGATCACTCATTCATTTTTAGTTGATATTTCTGCAATTGAAATTGAAATATAATTCAGTTTTACACTTCAAAGTATTCAATTCTTAACTGAAATTTGACAAAGAAATCAAATCTTTATTTTACAGCTTAGAAATGAACCACAAATTTATACCTCAACCATGGCATGGTGTTCAGACCAGAAATCATAGATAGAGATTTAAAAAAGTTATATCGAATTTCAGATCTGAAAAAGTGGACATTTGTAATGCACAATTCGGGTATATTTTCAAGAAACTGTTCTCGGCCGAGGTCATGACTGTCATTTGCTGTCGGAAATATATTATAACAATACTTATTTTCGGTACCTACTTTTTTTGCCAAATCATGACTTGCTAGCAACTGATTTTTATACATAAACATTGACAAATCTCTATCATGTTTCTTACTTTCGAAAAGGATTTCCAAATCCTCTAGGTAGGCACTCCAACATTTTTAAAGCAAAATATTTTAAAATTTGCCTCTTTAAAGTTAGACTCGAATGATTTATAAAACCATGCCAACCAATTTTTCTTCTAACTTTTATTGTTTTGAAGATATAACCAGTTTTATGTGGTCTTTAACGTTACATCTTTAAGATGAATCAAATAAAGTCCAATTGATGAAAACACAATTTTGCCTTGCACTTCTAGGAAAAAAATTCGTGGTCTTTAACGTTACATATTCGTACATTTTTGCCCTAATTTGAATTTTGTTTGCTCTAATTTCGCGTGACACTGGCGAAATAAAGGTTTGTATTGTAGTGCGACAGAAACAGACTGTTTAAAATTTTTTTTTTTTGTTTTTGTATTTGAAGTTACTCTCAGTTCCACAGTCAGAACAAATAATATTAATATTAATTATGTTTTCTGATGGTGTGGTTTATAAATGATCGGAATATAGTTGCTGTAGAGTGAAATTAAAAATATTGTTCACCCGCTACTCCTACCAAAAAAAATTTACCAAATGTGCAAGATAATATGATATTTATTATAAATAATTTTTTAAAACACACTTCGACCAAATCGGTCTTTTGATTGCAAACATAAAAACTCGATTTAAGTTAATTAATAGAGGGCTTCAAAGTTATGAAGTATGGGTGACTCTCAAAATTCATTTGGTGATAGCCTTCGAGATGCTTGGTAACGGTTCCAAAATACTATATTTGTTTTAAATTTTATTTTTTTGATTTATTATGTAGTAGTTGAGATTTGGTTCCAAGTACAAGAACGGAGTTCTTGACCTTTGTAGAAAATAATTCGAGCCAAAAACATCGATCTATAACGGTTTAAGATCCGACTCTAAATACCAACGCTATCACTTCCTGAGGCAAAGTTAATAATTTTTGCGAGTTTTAAGATCTGATGGGTATATGCTAGAACGGGGTATTTGAGTTCAAAGTCCTTTTGGACAAAAAACATCGATATATCATACTTAAAAATGCAAATGGGCAACCCTACAAAAAAAAACTATTTTTCTGCGAAACAACCATTAAGAAATTCCTAGATCGTAGAAATATCAATTCAAATAAGTTAAATCAATGGATTCACGTTCTAACCTTTCGTTAATTCTAACTACTGAAGTTAAAAAAATTTATCAATATTTATGACTTAAAGACTTATAGTTAATGGCAGAGAATTTTTTTAATGGAATTGCTTAATAACTTGAACTCACTGAGGCAAAGAAATAGTATTTGACTCGGATTTAAAGATTGGTAAAGATTTCCGCCTCACATTGATCATCTTTCACAACCTTCATCAACTACTTGCTTCACCTGATTTTTCATTCTTTCCCACTTAGGGGAAGAGTGGCATGAAAGAGCCAGTTTTAAAAAAGTTACAAAATATATAAAAATAATTAATAAAATTATAATTCTTGTATCAAAAGTATTTTCTCATTCATTTATGAACGTAATACCATGAAATATTTTCCAAAATCAACAATATTCTTGGACCTGTAGCCATTTATAAAAAACATGAAATTCGGCTCTTTCATAACACATGAGCATTGAAAGAGCCAACCAAAGTTTTGAAAGAGCCATCTTCTTATTACAAGACTTAACACGAAAAATAACGAATATTTTATTAAAAATATTAATTGTTATTATAAAAAGTATTGTTTTTACAAAAACAAATTATATAAATAAAAAAATTCAAAACTAAAAACAAAAAATAGTTAAAAAACTTAAAAATATTTTTAGCAAAAAAATTAAATCGCTTTGAAGAAAATCTATAATAATAAGACCTATTTCAAAAACAAAATAAGAGGTTTTAAACACTTAAAAACATTTTTGACAAAAATAATTTAAACTTCCTTTACGCTTCTTCATACCACCGCAACCCAGCTCTTTCAAAACATATTGTCCAAAGAAACATAACCTCAAAAATTAGTATGAAATCAAGATTTTTCCGGCAAAATAAATATGTAATTGGTAGGCCTAATATATCCATAAAATTATAGTATAATAATATTACTGTTAGTTTTAAAGGTGAAGACGTCACAAAACAAATAAAATGTTCTGAAAAACTTACTTAATGATGAAGAAATCCAAAATACGATACACCATAGTCGTTTATTATCAGTGAACTGTCAAATGTTCGAGGGTGCCATATGGCGAGTATTGCTTCTTTAACATTATAATTTAAGAAGCATTCGTATGTAACCTACCGCGTAAATCAAGATGGCTCTTTCAAAACTTGGCTCTTTCATGCCACTTTTCCCCTAACATTTTCCTCTCCTCATTTTCGAACCAATACAGTAGTGTTGGCTGTATAGACGTAACACTTGAAATTTTTGTTTTAAAATGAAAAAAAAAAAAACTTGCATTGCCCGCTTCTAGTAGTCTGCAAGTTGATTTTGGCCACTCCTTTACTTTTCGACTGCCTATGGTTTGAATACATTGATATATCAAGTTAATGGTTTCTCTGACTATCATTTCTACTTTATTCAAATATTTCGCGATCTCAACAATCGTCAATCGTTGAGAAACTCTTTGTTTCTTTAAGAATTTTTGCCTAACTAACATGATATTTCATAGTATTAGTCCCATAATAGAACCCTGCGGACACCAGCTGTGATTCAGTACTTTTTACTTCCCTGTTCCTTATTATTCTTAAAGATCCTTGCCACAAAAAAGCTGACTATAATTGCTTAAAGGCAGCTCGGAACTTTTTGTTTCTTGAATCTATGTAAAATATAACTCCATGCTTGAGAAGTAAAGCTTTCGATTTTCGCTTACGTTGTTCCTTTAACGCTACCGTGAGGAGTTGGCCGGTTTGTCTTTTCTATGCTCTGATATCTGTTTATTGTATGCTTTGATATATTCATCTCCCGCGACAAGATTTTCTGCTTTTGCAGCGGTTTTAGCTTGATTCGAGACTTCACCGCCTTGATTGCTCGTGGTGTTCTTACACCACGGGGACGCACTGTGGGCTAGATGATGTTTCTAGCGCGAATTAAATAAAAAAAATCAGCATATAGTTTTTTCAATAGATAATATATGAGAACTTAGATAGCAATAAAAATTTCCTTACAATTTTGTTTTACAATGTGGTTCCGTTAACTTGGTTCCGTTAACTCGCAACACGTGTTGCAATTTTTACAAAAATTGCAGTTTTCCGATTGTGAATTTTAGTGATTTTTTACTTAAAAAGTGCATTGTTTATGAAGTAAGCATTACAAATTTTTTATTAAAAATATCTTTGTCCTAAAAATTCAGAAGGGTATTAAAAAATTTGCAGGTATTTGCAAGTCTTAAAACATATTTTTTCCTAATCTTTATGATTTTGGTTCCTAGAATCAAAAAAACATAGATGCCCCTACCCGCAATTTTGACTTTTATCTTATATTATAGAAGAGGACCCCGTATGAACCTCCACTATGAATGGCTGCTTGTGAAATATTTTAAATTTTATTATTTTTCTTCACAATATTTTGAATTCTTGTGTTTTCTTTTTACTTAATATTTAAATTTAACATACCATTAATATAATTCTTCTAACTTTTCTTGTTATGGCTGAAACTTTATGTATCAAAAGATTTTGGTATCTTTATTTTTATAAAATTATGTATTTACTAGTTCTTTCCCGTCAAACATGACGGGCCCGGTTTTAATAAAGAAAGAAAAAACATGAAATATTGATCTTTTTTTGCTGATTTAGAAATTAGCGATGGTCACATATTCTATTTAAAGTTGTGCAAATAACAAATTTTAGTTTCAAATATTTATAACATACCTGGAAGTAAAAATTAAAATTATAGTAGGTGCGATAAGTTTAATAAGTTTAAACATTTTTTGTAAAACTGAAAATTTCGAAAAAAGTGAAAAAGTTTTTGAAGTTTCAATAAATCACAAAACAAAAAATTGCCTAAAAATATGCTTTGAAATTTAAAACAAAAATCAAGCGTTCCGCACTCACATTTTACGGAATTATGTTATAGTAATAAAATTTTAGTAAAAATTTGTTTATCTTTTTTTTTTAAATTATATTTCATCTGGGTTTAACGTACGAAATTATAAACAAAAAAAAAAAAAAAACAAAAAGATTACAAACTCTAATTTTTTTATTACTATTGAATTAATTCGCGCTATAGTCTCACTTTAGACCACAGTGGGACGGCCGATTATTCCACCAGTATCCTAAAACAACGGTACACAAAATTATGAGTGACTCCGAGTGGTCGCAAGGTCTGAATGATATCGACTCTTTCCATGCCACATCTTTTTAGACCAACTATAACAACACGATTTTCGAGCGAGCCCCAGTCCATGACTATAAACAACTGCCGCCTAAAACTTTTTTGCGAAAAAGAAGAACGATAAGATAAGATTTTGTGCACCAACGAGGATTTAATTTTTGGCATCAGTATTGCTCTAGCTGTTAACACAGAAAAATTTTAGAAAAAATTTCTTAAAACAATTTTTTCAAAATTGAGGTTGTGATAGAGTAAAATGCACCCCCAGTCCCCTATTTTTTTCTTTCAGAAATTTTCATGCCCGGACCGAAAATCACCCAGGCAACAACAGATTTTGTACCTTCATACAAATCGACTCGCCCTAATATGAAGGTACTTGAGATTCATGCATTTTTGTCACTTATCTCATGAACTGTTCTTGTTCTCCTCGTATTTTTATATGAATTTTATGAATTATATTCACAAAAATTATAAACGATTCACGTTGAACGTTATTAACGATGAAATTTATTCACAAAAATTATGAACGTTTCACGTTGAACGTTATGAACGATGAATTTTATTCTTAAAAATTATGAACGATTCACGTTCGCCTTGTATTTTTGCATGACATTTACGAAATTTTAAATTAGTTCATGTATCTTGTACGCAGCAAGTAAGTAAGTAAGTAACCTAGATGTTAATTCTAGGCTTATAAAATATTCATGTTCTCTTTTTTTTTCTTTTGTGTACTTTGTACAATGATATCATGAAAAGTTCATGTGACTCATGTAATTGGTTTCTGAACCAAAACTCATGAATGCAATTAATTCATGGAGATTATATAAAATGTTATAATTATTGTGTACTTTTTTGGTTCAGTGCATGGTAGGATGGATTTTGAATGATAGGTATCGTTTTGCACTGCCAATGACTATTCTAATAGCTTGGATATAAAACCTCCATTGATTGAAGTTGAAACTGATTTGTTAATCTTTCTCTTGTTAAAAGGGATTGTGTTGCATTTTGATATCTCTCTTTATAGGCAATGAATTAACATGTTAGGTTGAACTTTTCTCTTCTTTTCATTATTGAAATCCTTGAGAGTTAACTGTTTCTAAAATTCATCTATGACTCCATAAAGTTTTTATATTCCAAAAACATACAAATTGTTTACAATTTGTTTTATTTAGTTAGTTGAAGCGTTTTTGCACCTCATGAGCATGTCAATAAAAATTCTTATAACTTTCAACCTGAAGATCTGCTAATCGCAAGCGTTCGTTCGGTTTGTTTTGTATCTTTGGCGCCATCTTCTTCTGATATTTATAAAAATGGAAGATAGCAACCAAAATTCCTTGGGTTTATTTCTGAAGTTGTTCGTTTTTCATTTAATTGTTATTCGGCTACTGCTGTTGCTGTTGCTAAAATTCAAAACAATTTCAGCGAAATAGCGTTGCTGCTCATCAGCAAAAGTCGAACGCTAACTTTTAATTAACTTCCGAAGTTGAAGCCTGAGCAAACAGTTTCGATCATACATGAACAGTAGCAGTAGCAGCAGCAACAACAACAACAACAGCAACAGCAACAGCAACAGCAACAGCAACAGCAACAGCGCCTGCAACATGCACAAATTGTTGTTCTGTTCTGTTCTGTTCTTTACACATGTTGTTCCCACATTGCTACATTTTGTGCGCCACACTTGCTGCCTTGGCATCCTTATAAATGCATTTCATCATCTATCCATCCATCTATAGCAGAAATGTTTACAAATTGGCAAACTTTGCAAATTTAGCTGAAAGTGATTTTGTGTGAATCGATTTTTGTTTGGCTTTTTTTCTGTGTTTTTGCTTGCGCACATTAAGTATTAAACGAGTGCGAAAAAAATACAAGAATAGCAGTTTATAAGAATATTATTGTTTTTATTTCTACACAGTTGCGAACAGCTGCCCCAAAACCGTTTTAATCAGCATCAGCATCAGCATCATCTGCATCTTAATATTCATTGTTTTTTTCGACTACCCCAAGCATCTTTATCTACCATCAGCCATGCTGCCACCTAATCGATTTTTAATGCAATATATATGCATCTCCTCTAAGCGAAGTTTGTAACAACAACAATAATAGCTACAGCGAGTTGCCAACTGCTGTTGTGATTGCTGGCTGATTGTGGATGCAATGGCAACACGTGTCACTCACTCACTAACTCACTACCTCGCACACATTCACACACTACCATGTAACGTTTTTGACAGCAGTCAGAGTGTGTGTTTATTTTGGAGCTGACTACATTTGTATTTGTTTTGCGTATTTGTGCTGCTCCAATTTCCGCCAAGCGCACAAAATTCCACGAAGTGGTGCTCTACGTTAGTTAAACTGCGATAATAAAAAAACAAAAATAAATAAAACCGCAATGAAACGATTTTTAACAACGCAAAATTGGCTGCATTTCAAACGTGCGCCACTTGGCTGCTATGAGTTTTACAAAACTTAACCCGTAGTTAACTAAAAGACAGATTTTGCACATTTTAAAGTTCACTATTTATAGAGCTACGAGAGCACTTTGGTTGGAAAAAATAGTTTTTCGGAGGGAAAGTTAAAAAGAATAGTTTGGAGTCGATATCTGTACACATGAAAATCGAATTCGCTGATCAAATGATTGGTTACATGAAGCATACTGGTTCTAGATTCACTGCTTCCTGGGTCTGTGCCGTGAAAATTAAGGCCAAAGAGCGAAATAGACTTAAGGTTGAGCTGGTTGGTATTAAAGGATATAATTGTATAAGTCTATGCAGTTAATGGTTTTGCTTACTAGTTGATGAATAAAAAAAACATTGGCAACTTCCCTTCGTATTGCAAGAATTTGCATGTTAATCAACTTCAGATGTTCGGCATAAGGAGGTAAATGGAAACTGTTCGAATCGGAAAGATCACGAAGAGCGAAATGAATAAATTTTGAGTGAACGGCTTTGATTCACAGTGAATGGGTGTTGTAGATGGAACACCAAACCTGGCATATTCGAGGATGGGTCTAACAAAAGAAAGATAGAGAGATTTTGTGACGTGAGGATTGCATAACTCTTTGATGGTTTTGCAATGGAAGAAAAGAATATCGTATATAGTACATTTAAAAAGTTTTGCAAAAGGTCTGCAATTAGAAATATAATTTATAGGTCCTTTTTTATGCAAAAGTATTGCGTATGATTTCTTAGCAAAACTGACTTACAAATATAAGTTCAAATTTAGTCGCAAGTCGAAAGATACCTCATAAGTTCCTTTGAATATTTGACTTCGTGTTTGAATTAACCTCAATTTACTTTCAGGCAAACTTGACGTGTTGAAAAGTGAAAAGTTTTCTAATGGACCCTTGTAGTTCCATCAAACACACAGAATTACCTTCCTTGTTGTCAATAACGTGTTTGACACCGTTCTTAGAGCTTCAGTTTTTCTCCACAAGACCTTTTTGGAAAATGTTCGTTTTATTTCGACAGCGATCGGAGATTGAATTCCGGTCCAATACAATGAGTTTCATTTCACACCAACTTATGATAATGTTTTAAAAATATTTTGTAGCCGACATGGCATGAAGCCGTCATGACGTAGCGGTTTTTATACCCTAAACCTGAAAGGTCAGGGTATATTAACTTTGTGCAAACGTTTGTAACGCATAGAACGAAGCGAGTCCGGTATAGAAAAGTATATATATTCTTGATCAGCGTCACCACGTAAGTCGAGCTATCTATATCCGTCCGTCCGTCTGTGTGTTGTCCGTAAACACAGGATAAGAAGAAGGAGTTTAGATAATTGCGTAAAACTTGGTACACATGATCACATAGACTCAAGCATCTGCACTATTGAATATTTTTGGAATCCGCCCACGGACACGCCTACCTCCCATACAACGCAAAAATTTTAAACTGCATAACTCAGCTCATATTAAGCCTACAATAATAAAATGTAGTATGTATGTGTTTTCTATCAACACAAAGATGTCTTCGAAAAATGGTTGTCATCCCATCACGGACACGCCCACCTCCCATACAACCCAAAAATTGAAAACGCAATAAGTAAGCCTGTGTTTAACCTACAGAGCTTAAATTTGACACATATGTTTTTTATTACAAAACAAAGATGGTTTTGAAAAATGGATCTCATCCGCCCACGGACACGCCCACCTCGCATACAACCCAAAAATTGAAAACGCAATAAATGAGCCTCTGTTTAACCTACAGAGCTAAAATTTAGCACATATGTTTTTTATGACAAGACAAAGATGGTTTTGAAAAATGGACGTCATCTGCCTACGGACACGCCAACTTCCCATACAACCCAAAAAGTTTTAAACTCAGTAAATAAGGTTATGTTTGTCATATAGAAATTTAATTTGGTATATTTGTATTTTATACCAAAAACTAAGGTGTGTTCAAAAATTGGGAGTAATCCGTCCATGAACACGCCCACCTCCCATAGCGAAATCACAATAAAGGCATTAACTGTGAGTTACAGGAATAAAACTTGGTATTTTTTTGGTAAATTTTTCATCAACATTTAAATGCATATCAAATATAGGCTCCATCCGGACACGCCCATTTCCAATAATATTATTTTTTTTTTTTTGTAAATTAGGTTTAGGGTATTTCATAGTCGGCCTAGACCGACTTTAGACTTTCTTTACTTGTTTTTTTTTAATATTATTCATAATTTTATAAATTTTTCAGGCATGGGTGAACCAGAGCGTGAAGCATATTTTTCTTCAACATTTTTTATTTTTTTCGGATTTTTTTTTTATTTAAAAAATCTGAGCAAAAACGAAAATATATCAAAAAGTCGAAAAATTACCTGAAAATTGGCAAAAATCTTCATATCAACCCAAAGATATGCACCTTTGAACATTTTTTTATACGCCTACGTCTAACATGCCCACTTTCCATGCAACCCACAGTGGTGAAAACTGTTTGTGAAGATGATATTTGAACTACAAAAAAAAAACGGGGTATATTTGTATTTTTTCATAAAAAATTAGATCTTTACAAAATATCAGCGTCATACACCCACGTACACGCCCACTACCCATACAACCCACATTAGTGGAAACTCTACTAAGAGCTTGAGATATTTGAGCTCTACACGGTGAAAAAAAATTGACTTAAATCAAGCTCAAAGCGTTCGTAACTGAAATCAGCTCAATAGAGCAGAGCTCAAAACCATATCAAACGCACGTTCGCAATTTATGCCAGAAATTGGGCTCGAAAATTTTGTTGATAAATACGTCAATTTGTGCTTAAAAAGTGTAATCTTGGGCTTGTTTGAAAAAAAAATTATTTTGTTGTATTGTTTTTGCTCATCAAAAAAATTATCAACTGAACGAGGTAATTCTCCAGTGGCGTAAATATGGGGGGGTCCACGCTTGCTAACATCAGTTAGTTTTTGTTTCTGTTAGTATAAAAGTGCAGAAAATAAATTCAAAAATTATATTTTCCTGCCCGAATTGGATCGGATGGATCTAATTTGGACAATGAAAATATAATTTATATCATGATTGTTTGTCATCCTTTCTTTGTTTTTTTTTTTTTTTAAATAAAATGTTTTAAATTTTGTATTTATGTTTATTTGTGGCATTTGACATATTTTGACATAAATTGGGCTCAAGTAAGCATATTAATTTTTTAATGAACAATCCAAAAAATTGCTTATATTGGACGCATATTAATTTTCTGATACATGATCCAAAAATCACATTTATTATGCTCGAATGGCGTGTTGATTTTTTTCTAAACAAACACGTTATGGCTTGATATCAAGAACATTATGGCTTAGCTCAGTATCACTCCCAAAATTAATTGGTTTGAGATTATTTTCAGCTCAAATTTATTTGTAAGATGAAACTTTTGTATATGTGTATGTTACATTAAAACTAATACGCTCACTATTATTCCCATACTATTATTTTATATTGAAAAAGAAGGTTTAGGGTATTTTATAGTCGGAGAAGACCCGACTTTAGACTTTCCTTACTTGATTTCTTAAAAAAACAGTAAAAATAAATTACAATGAAAGGGTCCTCAGGTGTCACTCTCCGATTTGAATGAGCTTTGGATATGTGATAGAGGACAAAATTCTATGGTTAACTTTTTTTTATATCTGCTGAATTCAAGGTTTTTGGTTTTTTATTAGCTTATATAAGATAAAAGAAATTATATAAGCTAATAAATAACTAAATTTTCCCAAAAACCAAAAACCAAAACTTCAAATTATTTATAATTTTTTTTTCTTAAATCAAAAATTACGACTTACAAGGAAAGGTCCCCAGGTGACAGTCTCCGATTTGAATGATTTTCGGATATGTGATAGAAGACAAAAATCTAAGGTCGACGTATTTTTTTATATGTGCTCAATCGATGGTTTAGGGTGTCAAATACGCGTTCCAAAATCAGCGAAAATTTCTTTTTTTTGCTTTACTTTCACTATTTTCCATGGAAACATTTACAAATTTGGTACCAAACGAAAGCTCTTACAAAACCACACACGATGGCATCAATTTTACATAAGAAAATTTTGTTGTAATTTTGTTGTTGTAATTTTTAGTAATGTTTAGTCGATATCATAGAAGTATGTTGACACAATTATTTCATATTAATTTATGTTGGATTTAAGGCAATTTTTAAACTTACCTTTTTTTTGTTTTTTAAATTTTTTTACTGTGTATATTAAAATTTTTGCTTTATTGAAATGCATTTATTAACTTTAGAGAAAAAATTTTATTACACTAAAAGTACCCAATATGGGTATCAAAAATTTTATTTTCTTATGGCCTTTTCTTATGTTTAAATATTTTATCAAAAAAGTTGACATTTCATAGGGCTTCCATACAAAATGTGTGTTTTTTCTTGTAAGTGTCATCGCACCAGTAAACAATAGTTTTAATCATCCAAAGTACCAAATATGGACATTTTAACGATATGCAAAAGAAATGGAATGCATTTTTTCATATTTCTTTAAAAAAAAAATTTTTTGATTTTTAACAGTAAAAATCATAAACATCTTCATCTAATTTCAAAACATCAACTTTGTGAATGAATAACTCATCAGATATGAAAATAATTTTTTTTATTTAAATTTTTTAATAAAAAACAATAATTTTAAAATAAGTTCACGTCCTTCAAAGTGCATTTCGGGTTAAATTCGATTTGATATGGTTTTTTTAAAATAACATTATATTTTTGATAGATCTTTAAAAAAGTACCACTCACTGCAATTTTTTAGTAAATATTTTTTAATTCAAAATTTGTGTTATTATCTCTCATTAATATGGTTTACTGTAGAAATGTATAAAGAGATAAGAATTATGTAAAATATTTTTTGTTTTAAAATTTAAAAAATTAACAAGGGGGTACCCTTGTGAAAAGTGAATATTTAAGTCATTTTTAATTTTGTGCTTAACATCTGGTATTTAACACAATATTAATTAAAGCACATTAATAAAGGGTGAGATTCAAAATTTTGAATTAAAAAATAATTAACAAAAACTTGCATTGAGTGGTACTTTTTTAAAGATCTATCAAAAATATAATGTTTTTTTAAAAAAACCCCTTTGTAAAATTTTTTGATTTAAACTATATTTATTTTTTCAATTTTTTTTTAATATGAGTAGTTTTGACTTCAATTTGCAATTTTCAAGGAAATTTAAATTTGACAAGTATTTAAATTTTATAAATTTATGTTTTGTGGTAATAATTTACCGTCTTCAAATCGGAGAGTGACACCTGGAGACCTTCCTTGTTAGATTCAAAACTTTGATAAAGAAAATATACCAAGTAACATCAACCATATTATTAGTTAGTTCGCCTATTAAAATATATGTTTAATTTCAGAATATAAATTCTTATATAAACACGTTTCTAATTTTTAAAATCAGTGACCCAAGCCATATATACTAAAAATTACAATTCTACGATGACAACATCTTTTTTATGTCTACTGAAATGACATAATTTAAAGTATGGGATGAAACCACTGCGGCGTCGTGTAAATTCACGCTAGTATTTAATAAATCCTTTATGGCTTAACTGAGGTTTTGTAAATTTTATAAATTTTTTTTCTACACTCTGACAAGCAGTTGTTTCACAGTGAATTTATTTAAAACGATTATGGATTAAATAAGGACTTAATAATTGCAATAATTGTAACAGTTTATTTTTTATTGATATTAAACATGTTTTTTTTTTTGTTAAATTCGTGTTTGCCTGCCAAACTTAATCCATAAAGCCGACATTTAAATAATATTCATTGAATCAAACAGTTGTGGCCTCATAAAAATGCAACAAACTGTCAATATTTAATTATGACAAAAACAGCCACATTTATTGAAATGTCAATTAATATTGCCGAGTATGATTATTGAAATGTGTTTTTTTTTTTGTTTTATTTCAATTTCCATTTATTTGCATAAACGACTGTATGTATGCTGTCAAAGTAAAAATATTTAAAAATTTATTTGTGTTATGTATTAATTAATTAATTTTAAATTCACTTTATTTCATAGTAATTAAGCTGGATTTCAGCTGGTTAATTATATTTAAAATAAAAATTATTTAAAAATTCTTCAAAAAGTTATGCTTGTGATGTGAGTGATCTAAAAGCGCTTAATTTTAAGTGTCTTGCAGTTGTTATGGGCGCCGAATGCCAGAAACAACGAACCACAAACAAAAACTAACAAACAACAAAGTATCTCGAACTAAATTGAATATTTTGTGTATTCCTTGCATGTTTTGCACATTTATGGCAAAGAAACATTTTTAAAACGAAAACGCGTACATGCTTGCAGCGTTGCCACATCCGCAATATCAGCGAAATAGCAAAATACTTAAAGCTTTATCGAGCATTTCCTGCATTCAGACCAACCGACCGACCGAACGTCTTGATAAGACAGTCAGCTAAAAAGGAAATAGTTTCAAGTGTTGTTCCTTAAGAATTTTTGATTTCGTGAATATTATTTATTTAACGGCTTCTAAGAGAAAAAAAAAAAAAAACATTCGCTGTCTGTCTCAAAACTGTGGCGAGCACGTTTTGTGTGTGGCACAAGTTAAACGGGTTATTCGCTTTATGGCGCTCTGCAGCTTATTGCTTATGCAGGCGTTGCCAGCTATAATAAACAATTTCAATAAATTATCCTGCTTTGTGTCTTGTTTTGTCTAATATTTGTATTTTATTAATGTTGTCAGATAATTATTTCTTTGATATTGGCAATAAATATTGATGAAACATAAATATTTACATATATTTCTATTGTTTTATTTTACTATTAAATTTAATGCCAACACAATAACTCCTTCAGAGTTGAAGAGATTATATCTAAAAGTCATATTTCACTGACAACAAATCCTGTGGTTGTTGTTGTTGGTGTTGTCGTCGTTGTTGTTGTTGTTGTTGTTGTTGTTGTTGTTGTTGTTGTTGTTGTTGTTGTTGTTGTTGTTGTTGTTGTTGTTGTTGTTGTTGTTGTTGTTGTTGTTGTTGTTGTTGTTGTTGTTGTTGCTTCCACAACGTTTAACCTTAGCTCTATTTGTTAGCGTTAGTGTTGCGCATGCAACACCAACATCCGTCCGTCCATTCGTCCTTCTATCTGTCTGTCTGTTCATCCCATTATTCTTCGATACATTTTATTTATGCTCAAATTAATTTCAAATGCATGAATTTTCGCCTTGTTCGAAGCAGTCAGTCAGCCAGTCAGGCAGCTGTTGTTGCTTTTATTTTTTTTTTTTGTTCTATTGAATTTTTTTTTCTTCATTCCCAGCCAGTCTTTGACTTATGTTGCTTCTCCAGAGTTGGCGCAAAAAGCACCGTAAGTCTTGCACACAGCAAACATTCAGCAAAACGGAACCGGAAGTTTTCACTGAACAGAAATAAATCACAGCCATGTTGTGGCAATAATTTTCTTTTTGTGTGCTGCTCCGCTAGTTGTTGCTGTGGTACTTGCAACGAGCTGTGCGTTGTTTTTACTGTTGCAATACAACAGTTTTGCAGTTTGCATTCGTCGTCGTAGCAGTAATTTTGGCTAACTGCACTTTTTTTTTTTGTGCTGTGCTGCCTGCCTGCCCGGCTGCTTTAAGCTAGATTATTGCCCACACGTCCATATAAACACGCACACCTCTCAAACTCACACGAAACCGTCAGACTTCCATGTTTTTTTTCTCTCTTTTTCGCTCTCTCAGCTAACCACAAATCGTGCTTACAAGATTTTGTGTTGGATTTCGTTGGTTTTAAGTGTTATCCGAAATAATAGGAGGTGGAAGTTCTTCTATGCTTTACTTTAATTTATGAGCTTTTTCACAAAATGTATCCATCCTGAAGTTCATTTAGTTGGAATATGTTGTTTTTTTTTGTTTTTTTGTACTATATGTACTCTATCGTTTGGTTTTTGTTGTTTGTTTCGTTGCTGTTTTTGTACTTTACACATTGTTGCCAAGATTATGTCATAAAAACATACGTGGTAAATTCGGCACGCCAGTAAATCCCTGATAAAATATTTCATATAATTAAAAAACATTGTTTGCTACAAAAAAAAAAAAAAACACCATCTTTCAGAAGATATGATGGAAGAAAATAGAACAAAAAAGTTTTGGTAAGGTTGTAAAAAAAGTTGTAGATACAACTTTTTTAATATTGGTTTAATACGCAGCTAACCCTTTTCCTCCTGCATTTTATGCTCTTTGTTTAGGATACATTTTTTTTATATCTTAAAAAGTTTCGGCTATCTTTTAGAGAAGAGTTGAATTCCTTTACTCTAAGTATCTTTACGCTTGTTTAAGAGTTCCCTTAATCTCAGTTTTATTACAGTTTAATAACTAAAGCCTGACAAAAGCGACCGCTTAAATTTGTAATATATATTCTAATAATACGCTGTCGGCTGTGTGAATAAACAAAAGTTTCGTCCAAATCGAAAAATGATAATATCTGCCAAAAGAAAAAAAAGCTTTTCTTATAAAACGCAAGTGCCACGCTTCGCAACTTATATCGCTCAAACTGTTCATTCTCGTCAAAAATGTTCATCCTGAAAGTATGCACAAAAATACGTGAAACTACAAAATGATATTTCATCTTTGTTGCAATGGTGTAAGACTAGCCAAGTAAATCTTAATTTTGAAAAATGTAAGGTGCTTACTTTTGGTTGGAAAAAAGCTCTTATTGTATACGACATAAGTATAACACTACACGGTTAAAAATCTTGGGCTAAATTTTAATCTTTTTTGGATTACATATAGGACACGACCAAAAAAAGATTACTTTTTAATCCAATGAAAAGTTTTAAATTTCCCAATCCAAAAAGAATTTTTTTTTAATCCTCAAAAAGTTTAAAATTTTTTAATCCAAAAAGGAATAATTTTTAATCCACAAAAAGTATAAAATATTATAACCCAAATAGGATTAGATTTTAGTCCAAAATAAGTTTAAAATATTGTAATCCGAAAAGGATTACTTTTTAATCCACAAAGGTTTAACATTTTCTAAACCAAAAAGACAAAAGTTTAATCTTCAAATAGTGTAGAAGTTTGTAATTTGAAAAATTTGTATAATCCAAATTTGAGTTGAAGATTTAATTAAAATTTAACATTAATTTTTTATTTTTAATTTTATTTTATTGTTTCATTATAAGAATAATACTTTTTATAAGATCACTGTTTAAAAAATCAAAAATCAAATGTGGTATTCAACTTAAAGTTATGTTTTGTTAGTTTGTATGGCTGCTGTACGGCCGTTGCCTGACTCTGTTCACCCGTCCTGCACGTGCCCGCTGTTTGACCGTTGTTCAGACTTTCTCATGCATTTGTGCTAAAATTATGCCTTGTTCCGCCTGAGTTCAGTCTGAGTTCAACAATTTTAATTTTTGCTTGGATGTGGAAAATTAAGTTTCGATATAAACAAAAATTACCTTTTAGATTTATATCTGTGTAGAAGCAGCTGCAGTTCCTAAACTGTTGCGGAAGATCATCAACGTGAAGTTGAGCACCATCGTAATCTTTCAGAGTTATTTCATCTGAGACTTCTTTGTCTATGTCTGATGGAACTACAAAAAAAATTGTGTTAAAAAAGTATAAAAAAAAAACACACAGCACAACAACAACTGGAACAGATATTCAGCTGCATTGTCTTTTCAAATTGCAATGTGCATTCATATAAAAATACATTAAAATACTTACTTGAAAAAAGTATTTCATCCGAAGTAAACTCGTCCGTATCAACACTACGGATTTGTAACTTAAACGTTTGACGATCTTTAATTTTCAGGAACATTTTACTTATATTTGCTGATTCAGCATCTGCGTACAAAATAAAGCCAGCGTTGCTTTAAAGAGTATGATTCAGTACATAAACAAATTTAGAAGTAAGTACTCAAATCAATCATAGAAGAGGATTATGACTGATAATTGTAAAAAATAATAACCCTTATTATTTACACCTTTACGGCAGATCTCATACAAAAAGGTGTTGTTTTAAAGAAAATAAAAATATCGTAATTGAACAATAATATCTTGATATATAAAATCGTTGATGCGTATGTATTTAAACGCATTACGTCTGAACCACTGAAGCTATCCATCTTATATTCACACCGTCGTGTGTTCGTGTAGTGCTCCAGTTTTTTGTTTGTGTTGGCGCTAGGGTAGCTTGTTTCAAAAATTCTTACTGATAGACTGATTTGGCTCAATTTTACTCCATATAATCTTTAAATAAAAATAAGATCTTTGGCAAATTTAGGGGACGTTCACACAATTTGCCTGATAAAAATAACAAATTGCCCAAAAGCATGAATACCCTTATTATGTATTATAAAACACTGTTTAATGTAATAATGAATATAATAATATTTTTGTTCAGATTTTAATAAACAATGTGTTTCATTTAATTCAAAATAAACTTCGGATGCTTTAACAACATTAACAATTATATTTAGCGTAAGTTTCGTAGTAGTAGTAGTTTTCAATCTTAGGTAACATAAATAGTTTTTCCTGAAAATACTACCTTAATGCAAATTTGTAGTCCAAAAATAGTCTTAAACTTAAACTTTTTTGGATTAAAAACAAATTTAACTAAAGTATGGAATAAAAAAATAGTACTTTTTGGATTAAAAATTTCTTTAAACCAAAGTTCGGATTAAAAACTCGTCCAACATTTTTAACCGTGTAGTGATGGTTTTTGCAGGGTGAGTCAATTTAAAGACCTCGGTGTCTATTTTGACCATACATTTTCTTTTGACACTCACTTGGAATATATTATCGCAAAAGTGAACTCCCTATTTGGGTTTGTGAAAAGGATTTCCAGAAATATTTTTTTATCCTTTTACTCCTAAGACACTCGTTTTAAGTCTGGTAAGATCTCTACTAGAGTATACTTCAGTTGTGTGGGACCCTATTTATGATTTTTCGTTTAACCGCATTGAGAATATTTAAAAACGATTCACAAAATTTGCCTTGAGAGGTCTATACTTTAGGAAGCTATGCTTATTTATTGGTTCCGCTGCCTTCTTTTAGGTCTTAGTAATTTAGCTGATAGAAGAATCTTTAACAATATACTGTTCTTTAAGAATTTAATTGATGGTAAAATTGATTCCCCCGCTTTGGGGTAAGACTTCCCATTTCAGCGTTTAAAGGTATGTTTTGACCGTCTGCGTAACATGTGGCCGAGCGTTGTCATGTTGCAACATAACCTTGTTGTGCCTTTGATCGCACTCTGGACGTTTTTGCTTCTATGCTCGGTTCAAACGCATCAATTGAGTTCGGTAGAGTTACCCTGTGATAGTTTCACCTTGTTGTAGCAGCCTATAGTATACCACGGCCCCGCCAAATACAGATACCAAACACAGAGAATTAGGTCACTGTGTATTAGGTTTATCACTGTGAATTAGGTTTGGCATCGATTTTTGCTTATGGCCGGGTGGCCCAGTCCGCATGGATTTTAGCGCTAAGGGTTATCGTAATGAACCCATTTCTCATCATCATCAATATAAATTGAGTTCGTCTTGTAAGAGAATGTATTTAAAAATGGAATCTATTAAAGTTTAAATGACCACCTGCGAATGACGACCCGCCTGTGACCTCAGATAATCCCATTGCATCCAATTGGCCATAGAATTATCCATATTTGTCCAAATGTTCCATGTAACCCATAAAAATTCCAATGACCCGTCTGTGATTTCAGATAATCTTATTGCATCCGATTGGCCATTGAATCATACAGGTAGAAAATTCCAGCATTACGTGTCACGGTTGGAAATTGAAGCATTACTTATCTAGATGAAAATTCCACCTTCAAAAAGTACGGTCTAAAATTTTGCTGATTAATTCGTCTGTTAGTTCGGAATCCAACCATTGTTTGATAATTTTTTCCTTCGAATTTATAGGGTGTTTCGAACACGTAATTTTAATTAAATTCACCTAAATTGACCTAAATTCAGCGTAATTCGCCGCCGTTTCATTCGTTTCATCGGTTTTACTACCCGTTTCGTTCGCCGTATGTTATATACGCGGCTAAAGAAGTCTCACTTCAAAAATACAACCATCAAAAACCCATTGGAGAATTTTGAGGCAAATAAAAGGAGAACAAAATTGTTAATTTTAAAAAATTTACCTCATTTAGGAAAATTTACCTCAATCTGGCAATTTGAGATTTACCTCAATCTCACCCAGCGCAGGGCTACCACTCAAAAGCATATTATTTGGCTTATTTCACTGCTACCAGAGTTCCGTTAAGGATTACAATACATGTCCATTAGACCGTATCGAAATAATAAATGTCGCCGCACACCAGCTAATTCAAAGTGTTATTGAAAGAAAGCTTCGAAAAAAAAAATTTAAAAAACAATATTAAAAAACAATATTAAAAAACAATATTAAAAAAAAAATATAAAAAAAATATTAAAAAAAAATATATAAAAAAAAAATATAAAAAAAAATATTAAAAAAAAAATATTAAAAAACAATATTAAAAAAAATATAAAAAAATATTAAAAAAAATATAAAAAAAATATCAAAAAAAATATAAAAAAAATATAAAAAAAATATTAAAAAATATAAAAAAAATAAAAAATTTTTAAAAAAAAAAATTTTAAAAAAATAAAAAAATTTAAAAAAAATTAAAAAAAAAACAAAAATTTTGTTAAAATAAATTAAAAAAAGGATTAAAAAAATTAAAACAAAAAATAAAAAACAAATTAAAAAAAATATTAATAATATTATTATAAAATTATTATTATTAATATTATTATAAAATAAAAAAACCCCCTACTTTCGGTCAAAAAAATTTTTATTCTAAACATTCTTTCAATAATGCTTCAGATCAGCTGGTTTGCGGCAACATTTTCTTTTTGCCTATAAGGCGAGACGGTCTAATGTCCATTCCCCACATATTTTTATAACAAATTTTTTTTCTCCCAATATATTATGATGCCGATCTCCAAATTTTCGGAGGCCTTCCATACAAAATTACGTTCATATGGAATTGTATGCATCCGCTTTCACACTTTCACCACTTCTAGTGTGTTTTTCAAGGTCAAATTTGTATAATAAATCCCCAATTTTTCCACCAACATTTTTTCTTAACATATTTACTCTTTATATCCACCGCTTCGGAGGCTCCCATACAAAAGTAGTTTTTACAAATTGTATTTCAGCTGCTGCCGTTGCTATCAGTGTGTGGCCTTAAGGGACTCCATTGTATATCCGATCCCCACTTACATATTATTGCCAATATTTTTTCTCCACATGCTTACACACATCTCCAATTCTTCATGGGCCTCCATACAAAAATAACATGCTTACTTAAATAGATCTTAAGATCTTACCAATTCTTGTAAAGCACTTTTATGTTTTCATCTCTATAATTTTCTCTAACATAATCTGCCCCCTTTTTGCCCTTCTTTGGGATTAACCCTCTTACTCCTTTTGAGTTGACACCAAAATATTTTCGCAGTATGACTTTGAAAGGAGTTTTCATTTTCCATCAATTTAATTAATTTTTTTTGTGCGATGGGTAATCCTGGCAATACATGACCTTAACTGATGGTTCCTGGTGGTCTTAAAAAGTTAATTTTTAACTTGTAATTTTTTGTTTTATAGAATCTATTTTATTCGAGTGTAAGTTTCTTCCAACTTCAAAATTTGAAAAAAAAAATACTGTTCGTGCACTTTATCAGACTTCTATCCATTTGAGAAAACTGTATTATATATTAAAAAGGATTCTTCTACAATTGTCTGATTATGTGTAATAAATGTTTTAGCTTTCAGCGCTACTAAAAGCTTCGGTAACAGTTTCATAAAGCTTCGGAAAGTAAAATTGGAAACCGGCCGGGGTTATGCACTTGTAGAAACTTTTGGCGAACCTTTTTTTGTTTTCTAATAGAAGTTACAAAATTATTATTATCTTTAGAGTCCTAATTCAAAGTTTTCTATAGTTTTTATATATAGTCGGTGATCGGTGAATCTAGTTTTTGGAAAAATATGAAATCTTAGAAATAGTTATTTTAAAATATATTCGATGTTATAAAAGCTTTTTTCTCATTTTGTAACAATTCAGTTAAAAATAAAGTTTCCATACTAATCCACACATGCAAACTAAGCTAACACGTATTTAATTTTTACTGTTTCTATATTATTTCAATTTACCATAAATCTACTCATCTCTATTAAAAAAATCTCTCAAAAAATACACTCTTATGTTTATTATTATGTTTATAAACCTTACTTGGTTTTGCTTTTGGTTTTGGCATTTTTGCTTTCAACTTAAAACAATATATTTTTATTTCTTCACAGATGTTAGGGTATAAAAATACCTGTCAGTGCCTTAAGCCGATTGTGTTTGTGGCATTTTTTATTTACCTTGCCACATTTTAATCTAACTGTTATAACAATATAGATGATTTCATATTCAAAATCGTGCTCACAATACAGCACATTATGAACTTGTGTGTGTAACATAGTGTTTCACAAAAGAAGAAACAAAAACAAAAAAAAACAAAAAAATACCAAGGATGAGTTTATAAGAACCAAACCATTGCAAAAATAAAACAAAAATAAAGTAAATATTTTACAAACATGTTTTCCCACATTGTTATCACATCAAAAAGCCGTTAATAAGAATGAAAACAGAACACATATGTACGTGCTGTGCTCCGTCGAGGGTTGTTAGATAAATGTAATGCATCATACAATTTGAACACAGTTAGTTTATTTAAAAAAAATACTCTATTTGAATAAAGTGTTGACATGTACAAAATTCTAGGGCGGACTAGATAGATGAGGTATTTTGCGGTACGTACTGTTTTTTTTTTTTATAGAAAAGAAAGATGGGCCAAAACAAAAAAAAAAAATAGAACTGTCTTTTTTTGTCGCGTTTTACTTTTAGCTTTTTAGAAGAAACACATACATAAAGTACACATTCATAAAGTAAGAGCGTTTACAAGAAAAATATCAAAAATATTATTTATAAACCAATATTTTATCCAATAACGATAAAAACCTCTTTAAAAACTTCATAAATGAGAAACCTTAAATAAACACTTGATAAAGCAATTTTTAAATTTTTACTCTCATCTGAGCACAAAAACTATTTGTGCTCAATTTTTAAAAAAAATTTTAAACTTCTAAATATATAAAAAATAAAATAATAAGTGATAATTTTTTCAAAACAATACGTCGATTAAAAAATTTTTTGATTGTTTGAATGTCAAAATATTGATAAAATTGTGCAAAATAAACCAAAGATTATTGAAATTATTTAATTCACAAACCATTATTGACACTTCATACGTAATTCATACCGATAGAGTTCATATCAAAAACACAAGTTTATTAAAAAGAAAATCTGTAAAAAAAATTCAAAAACAAAACAAAAAAAAATTTTTAAACAATTAAAAAAAAACATTTTAATTAAAAAAAACATACCAAAAAACCTTTTTAACTAATGAACATTTTAAAGCTATTTTATAATATTTTTTTTATGAGTTTTTTTACTGTTTTTTTATGAGTTTTTATGATTACGATTGAGTTATATAACAAATATAAATTTATTAAAAAAAAATTACAAAAAACATATAAAAAAAAAAACTCGCATGTAGCAACGTACACGTGGCAGAAGTGAAACTTCCTTAACAGTAAGAAATAAGAGAGATTTTAGTGTGAACTAGAGAGAGAAAGTATCTGAAAAGAAATTCAATCAATACGAAATGGAATAATAATCTGTTTATTCAATATTTGCATCCATCCATGGGCCGTATCGGCTATGGTTTTTATCGAAAGTGTCACATATTAAATTTTATCTCTTTGTTTTTTTTTTCGGACATAAATAAAAGTTATTTTGAGCCTTATAGTTTTTTGGGCAAAAATAACAGTTACTTTTGACTTTTATTTTATCGGTCGAAAATAACAGTTATTTTCTGCCGTTTATTTTTTCGGTCAAAAATATTAGGTCAAATGCTTGATAATTTTGACCGAAAAAATTAAAGATAAAATAAAAGTCAAAAGTAACTGTTATTTTTCCTCGAAAAATACAAGGCAAAAAATAACACTTAAATTTTAATTTTTAAGGAATTAGTCTTAAATTTAAAAGGAACTTAATATTCATGAGGCAATGCCATGGTATATTTGAAAAAGTCTTTCAACAATTTTTTTCATTTGAAAATTGTAAAATAACAGTTATTTTCGGTCTTTGTTTTAGTTCAGTTGGTGTTTTAGTTGCTTTCGAATGTCTTCTCAACATTGTCACTTTTTGAATGCTAGATTGCATTTGCATAGTACTCGTAGAAGGAGCCTCCGCAAGCAGAGACAAATCTTGTTGATTATTGTGTTTTGCTTCCTGATCATTTTGATTGCTTTGTTGAGTGAGGGCCTCGTAAAGCAGCGAACGTTGATTGTTAAGTGTATTAACTTGGTTGGCCATTAAAATGTTGTTGAGATGATAGTTGAGTTCCAAAATACATTTTAACAAAGCATCAGTGTGTTTTTTGGGGATTGGTTTTTTGAAGATTCACCAAAATACACTGATGTTTCGTAAAAATGCATTTTGGAACTCAGCCGATGTTGCAATCACCTTACCTTCATCATTAGTTGCAAACCCAGCTGCGGCTGTATTCTTAAGAGCTCTAATTCGCTCTCTATATTCACGAACGCGTTCTGCTCCTGTTTTAGCTATTTTTCTATTTTTTTTTCCGTGCATACTTGTAGGATGAAAATGAATGTTACGGTCATTATAATAATGTAAAGTTAATGTTAATGTGATGTTAATGTTAATTATGTTATTTTCAGTATGCTACGCGTTCAGTTTTAATTACATTTTGTTTGGCTATTTATCATGTGGCTACGTGGCGTAATGGTATAGATTCCGGCTCTAAGGCAACGATGTTCGGGGTTCAATTCTCGGCAGCGGCAATAATTTTCTTAAATTTTCATATGAAATTTTCATATGAAATTTTCATATGAATGAATGAAAAAAAAGATAAACAAATATATTTAAAAACAAATTGAAAAATTCACAATTTTTTTAGACAGATAGAGTTTATATCAAACAGATGAATTAATTAAAAAAAAAATTAAAAAACAAATTTTAAAAACAAACATTTTTTAAAATAAAAAATTAAACATAAAACTTAATATAAAAAAATTTTAACAAAATATTACACATAAAATTTTAAAAAAAAAGTATTTAGAAATAAAATAAAAAAAGAAAAACAAATAAAAACTTTTCAAAATAATTTAAAAATTAAAACAAAAATTTTAAAATATTTAAATCAAAATTATTTTTCTTCTCTATCAACTGCTATGGCCTTTTATTAAAAATTTAAAAAATTTAAAAACTTTTTAAAAATTTCATTAAAATTGTATGATCCTATCTATGGGCAGACTATAATGAAAACTAAACTTTATTAATCTTCTTCTTCTTCATCGAAAATTGCAGAATATCATCATATTTTCTTGTATACAAAAGCATTAACTTAATATTTTGCACAAATTTTTTGAACTACCCTCGCTTACACGTGCGCACACATAAATGAAATAGAACAAATTTCACCAAAAAACGGTACAAAAGTAAACTTTGTTGTGTGCGACATGAAAAAAAAAAAAATACAACAACAAAAGCAACATGTCTTCATCATCAGAAAGGAATATTTTGCACATATTTAAAGCTGTTTTTTTTTTCTGTGTCTTATTTTCACATTCTGCTCCTGGCTGGTGTTTGCGTTGTAACTGTTGTCATATATTTTGTTTTTTGGCGCCAACCAAGAAAAACGACAAATATTACAATTTCATTTCTTCTGTGTGTGTGAGTTTATTTCAAAGTGTTGCAATTGTTATGTGTGCGCGTGACATGTTAGTATGCATTTTAGGCATGCTTGCAGAGCATGCATCCACACACACCCCCATATCCATATACATATATATACGCCCACCCATAACAACTTATGCGCTTTATTTTGGCTTTTTGCAATTTCATTATCAGACGACATTTGTCGTGTGTCTTTCTCTTCTTGTTGTTATTGCAATTATTCATGCTGTTGTTGTCAATGTTGCACTTCTTGTTTTTTGTTATGACAAAAATAAAACTGTGAACTATACCAGTGATAAACAAACCTACGAGCACAGCAAGTTTTTGCAAACTATAAATGAGAGCAAAACAAAAAAAAAAAATAAGCTTTCAAATGAGTTTTAGCGCAAACACGCTGCTGTTGCAGCTGCACAAAGGCCGTGCTTTTGGTTCACTGAGTTCGAGTTTCGATGGTAAAAAGCTGTACCGCAATAACAAAAAATAACAACTTACAACCATCACACAGCATAAACTCACACAAAGCATTTGCATATCGTAAACAAACATGCTATAAAATGACACGCACACAGTCGCAAAAAATCCTGCACAAACACACACATAACTTTGCACACATTTAACATTTAAATTCTCACACACTCATACGTTACTTTCGAGTAACGCTTGCATTTTTTTATGTAACCACAAAAACATACATATGTAATAAGCAACACACAAACACACTCTTATCCACAAACACAAACAAACAAATGAAGTTGAAAAGCACCAGAAATGCAAAACTTTTAAAGGTTTATGCTAATTTTTCGACAAAGAAAAATAACCAAACCAATTCCAGCCCCCAACCAACCAAAACCATCGCATCGCATCGCATCCCATTTCAACTTCAGCCTCACGCAAAATAAACACAAATTCATCTCTTTGCAACAGTTTAAAAACTTTTACACCTTAATTTAGTAGTAGCTGCCTTTCGCATCTACATCTACTAAAAGCTTTTATCTTTTACATCATTTTTTATTTGTATATTTTTTTTTTGTTTTATTATTTTTCTTTGGTTTTGTTTAGCTGGCAGACAAATCTTTTCCAGTTGTTGCAAATCTACTCTGTTCAAGTAGTTCAAGATAAACTTTAGCAGTTGTTTTAAGTTTCACTCGGAATCACTTAACAAATTAAGCTTTCAAAAATTTATTATTATTAATACCCAGTTGTTATTGTTATTTCATTAAAGTTTCCCTAAATTGTGATTATTTAGAAAGCTAAACAATTAAACCCACAAAGTTCGGCTTATATAACGCAAAAAGAATATTATTTACGACGTCTTTCAATTAAATAGCAATAAATTCATAACTGATTAAACAGGCACACACAAAGAAGTTTATGCGCCAAAGTCCTGACCCCTGTTCTCCCATTTGCGCAGTAATCGCCCAAGTTGTCAGGGACATGTGAGTCCAGCAAGTGGAGTTTCAGGTTCATCAAACATCTTTACTTTCTATAGTGACCAATCATATTATCCACTATAGTTTTTTAATAGTAAATTTTTCAATTGCCGAGGAAATTCTCTGCCACTCCTGCAGAACCCGTTCTTTGTGACTTCATTCATTTTCAAATTCTAGGTTTATCAAAATGTTCCTCTCTTAATTTTGCGTCAGAAATAGAATCAAATGGCAGCAAAACTTTAAACAGACTGACCTTATCTGAGTCTTGAAAATGACTTTTTATGTCCTATGAGTAAAATCGGAAAACATAAAACTAAATAGTTTTGTCACTTGGGTACTTTCCGAACTCCAATTTTTGGATTGGCGGACTTTTCCAAAAAAATAGGTTTTTTCAATGTTTTCCACAGAAATAAATTTTTAGTAAAAATTCAAATTCCCAGATATAAAAAAAAAATGTGGTCAATGTTTGGTCAAAATCGTTCAAGCGGTTGCTGAGAAACAGATAATGAATGACCAAAAAACTGTTTTAAACAACCGATTATAAAATAGTAATCGGTGTATATGAAAGCACTAATGAAAGCTCGCATCTTTATAAAGGTTTCAGTGAATATACCTTGGTTTTTTTATTTTTTAAAATTGGTAAATTCAAAAGCGAACAGATAGATTTTGCAGTTGATTTTTTTAGCAGCTGTTATTCAAACATAAAAAAAAAAACGAATTGGCCATTGATTAATTAGCCCTTGAAAGGACTTTGACCTAGCTATTTATGTTCAAATTGTGTTCAATGTTTATTATATTTCGGTATATTTCTCATCGAAAACTGGTCTACATGTTTTATGGCGACTCGGCTCAAAAAGCTTAACATGGCATTGAATATTCGAGGTGGTTTTCCATTGTCTTCATAGAGGTGGTGAACAATCAGAAAACAATTTATTTATATTGAAAAACCTTCTGTCACATGTGAGGATTGAACTCGGGTTGCCGAGGTACGTTCACACGCCACACACTTGTCAAAATATTCCACCTGCCAAAATATTCACTTGGTTTGCCATTTCGTCATACATCGTTTCACGCTTACATGTGGAAATAATTAAAGAATATTATCAAAATTCTGATCAGTTGTAAATAGGCCCAAGATATTTACAACTGACGAGACCTATTTTTGCCTTAAAGACTAAGTCAACAAGCAAAATGTACGTTATTGTAGCAATCACTAGCCACAGGTGTTCAATCAAGCATCAATGCATTCACAAGACTGACAGTTTTGGGCGGCTTATGGCACGGCGGTATCATAGGACCTTTTTGCTTTCGAAATGAGAAAGAGAACTACCGTCAATGGTCTTCAGTATAGAGCGTTGGTAATCGTGTTTGCATTGCCAGGGCTCCACAACATTGATATATCTGAGCTGTGTTTCAAGACGGTGCTATAACGCTCGAAGTGGTGAAGGATAAATTTGGCGACTGGGTCATCTCGCGTCAAGCGTTCATCAATTGCCCGACGCGATCATGCGACTTGACACTACTCAATTATTTTCTCTGGAGCTATGTCAAATCTTCGGTTAAATGAATGTAAAGTACACTGAGTTACAAAAAAATTTGTAATAATCTCGCTCAAAAATATTTATTGACTTAATGTAGTTTCCTCCACGTATGACTACGCGATGTGTTTATCCTTGGATTTCTTGAAATTTTTTTTTTTGTACCTCTTTGGTCACAAAAAAAGCAATTCTTTTCAAAAATAAAAAAAATTCCAAAAAATAAGATCCAAAATAAAAAATAAAAATTTTAATTAAATTTAGAATGAACAAGTAAAGAAAGTCTAAAGTCGGTCTAGCGCGACTATGAAATACCCTAAACCTACTTTTTGTAAAATACAATAATAGTATTGAAAATGGGCGTGTTCGTGAGTGGATGAAGCACATATTTTATATGCATTTCAATTTTAATGAAAAATTTACATAAATTTTAAAGTTTTTTTCTAGTAGCTCACATGTTAATTAATGCCTTTATAGTATTTTCACTCTTGTGGGTTGTATGGGAGATGGGCGTGTTCGTGGACGGATTACGCAAAATTTTGGAATGCATCTTGGTTTTGTTATAAAATACAAACTTGCCATGTTTTATCTTTGTACGTTAAACATAAGCTTATTTATTGAGTTTTAAATTTTTGAGTTGTATGGGAGGTGGGCGTGGCCGTGGGCAAATGACTTCCATTTTTCAAAATAATCTTTGGTTTGTTGTAAAAAACATGCGTACCAAATTTTATCTCTGTACGTTAAACATAAGCTTATTTATTGAGCTTTTAATTTTTGCTTTGTATGGCAGGTGGGCGTATCCGTGGGCGGATGACATGCAATTCTCAAAAACATTTTTGATTTGTTAAAAAAAAAACATATGAACCAAATTTGATCTCTCTAGGTTAAACATAAGCTTATTTATTGAGTTTTAAATTTTTGAGTTGTATGGGAGATGGGCGTGGCCGTGGGCGGATGACATCCATTTTTCAAATACGGCTTTGTTATAATATAAAATACATACGCGCCAAATTTTATCTCTGTACGTTAAACATAAGCTTATTTATTGTGTTTTCAATTTTTGGGTAGTATGGTAGGTAGGCGTGTCCGTGTGCGGATGACACCCATTTTTCGAAGACATCTTTTTTGTTTATGTTAAATACATATGTACCAAATTTTATCTCTTTTTGTTAAACATGAGCTTATTTATTAAGTTTTACATTTTTCGGTTGTATGGGAGGTAGGCGTGGCCGTGGGTGGATGACATCCATTTTTCGAAGACGTCTTTGTTTTGATATAAAAAAAATATATATCAAGGTTAATCTCTGTAGGTTATACATGAGCTTATTTATTGAGTTTTAAATTTTTCGGTTGTATGGGAGGTGGGCGTGGACGTGAGCGCATGACATCCATTTTTCGAAGATTGATTATGAGCTGATTTATAAAGTTTTCAATTTTTGCGTTGTATAAGAGGTAGGCGTGTCTGTGGGCGGATTCCAAAAATATTCAATAGTGCAGATCCTTGTGTACCAAGTTTCATTCAATTATTTCAACTCCTTCTTCTTATCCTGTGTATACGAACAACACAGACGGACAGATGGACATACGAACGAACGGACATGGGTAGCTCGACTCACGAGGTAACCCTTATCAAGAATATATATACTTTTCTATACCGGACTCGCTTCGTTCTATGTGTTACAAACGTTTGCACAAAATTAATATAACCTGACCTTTCAGGTTAAGGGTATAAACATTTTTGGGAATCCAGGAAAAAGATACTCCAACGGAGTTTAAAACAGTAAACATCGCGAATTCTTTTTGTGGGTATAACAATGATTCAAGGAATATATTAGACCTAGTATATAGAACACTTTTTTGTATGAAGATCCACACTGCTTAATGGATTCCTGCAAAATACTTCTCATCTGAATTTGTCGATTTAAGTGCGTTTCCTTAGATTTTTCTCCAGATGTCCACTCAAATATGATCTGTGGGGGTGAACTCGGGAGACTGTGCTATGCCCAATCATATTCAGCAAAATCATAAAACATTTTCTCCCGGGAGTTGTAAATGGGAGTTTCCGGTTTTAAGATAGCAGATAAGAATATCTCATGTTTTTATTTTACTCTCATGTTTATTGGCGGTTGATAAACAAAATTGCATTAAAAATTTCCAAAAAGTATTTTAACATTATCATAAAAACGGAAACTCCCATTTACAACTCCCGGGAGAAAATGTTTCATAATTGGGCTGAATAATGCTAATATTAAAATCTTCTCCCGAAGCCTCGTTTTTCAGCACTAGGTAGTAGGTTTTCCTGTTGATTATCAATATATACTGTATGGTCCATAATCCCTTTGTCTCCACCTGCATGCTTTACCGTGGGAACTATATATCTTTATTTCAGCTTGGTGTTGTGTTTTATATACACGAGAGTCTTACCGTCACACCTAAAATGATTAAATTTAGATTCGACAGCAAAAATGACATCATTCCAAAATTTCGTTGGTTCATTGTTATGAGTTTTTCCTAACTCGCGACCTGCTTTCCTGTTTTGAAATATGGGCCTTTTTCCGGGTGGATCTTGCTTAAAAGTCATTATATTTTAAAATATTGCGAATTGTTTGTGGCGTAACACTTACATCTAAGTAGTTTTCAAAATTTTATCTGGTCACCTTATAGCATAGCTGTTAAATAATGATTAGTAATCGTATTCATTAGTAATAAGATTATTTTTATTAAAAATTTTAAATAATTGATTAAGTACGATTCTTTTCTGTTTGGCTCAGTAATCAAGCGATTACGATTACAAATAATCAAATTATATTCACGACTACTTAAAATTACGAAAATAATCAAAAAGAATCAAAAGTAATCCACAAAAAAAAGTTCGATTACTTTTAAAGATTACTTTTGATTCTTTTTGATTATTTTAAGAATTTTCGATTCTTAGGCTCAAATTCTTAAAATAATCAAAAAGAATCAAAAATAATCTTTAAAAGTAATCTGATTATTTTTGTGGATTACTTTTGATTATTTATGATTATATTCGTAATTTAAAGTAATCGTGATTATAATTTGATTATTTGTAATCGTAATCAATTACTAATCAAAAATTTTACCTAAGGATTATATAATGATTATAATTCTTTTTGAAAAATAATCTAATTGATTACTAATCGTAATCGAAATTTAACAGCTATGCCTTATAGAATATTAATATGGTATTTATCGCATAGTGCCTAAAATCTTACTCAAAAAATATTCGAATTCTTGAAGTGGAAGAGCGTGGAATCGGTTGAGGTAGAGAAAACAAGAACCTCTACGCAAATATATGGCGTTTCCTTGTAACATGATCAATTAAATGTTTCCTACATTTTGCCATGCCACGTCGTTCCTTTTCACGTTCAGGGAAATGATGCTAAAAACGTGTTAATTGAAAATAAGCTACATATAAATCTAAATATATAAGATGGCACAAAGGGCACAATTTAAAAATTTCACAGTTTTGTTGTACAAACAACTCCATATAAAACTCGATTTGTCTTCATGTGACAACCATTTATTTTATGTTTTTTTTTTTTTTTTTTAACGAAAGTTACGAAAAATGAGTATAAAATGTTGATGACAGTCAATGTTGACAGCAGATGTGCGAATTATTTTATATAAAAATATCATGTGTGTTTGATGTGTATTTTTTCTCCAGCAAAGTCGAACATTCTGCTTGTTCATATATTCTTAAACTAGAAATTTATTTTTAACATGTTTTTCTTTTACTTACAGCTTAATACAACGTGACACACGACCCTCACCCATCATTAACTGCCGCATGACAAGCGGTAAACAAACACGTGGCGCCTCACAAGCGCCCGATCATCGTTCCGAAGCAAGACTGCGCATTGATCCCAAAGTGCTGGTTTTTGTAGAGACAACATATTCAGGACTGGGACGTGATATTGCTGAACTGTTGGTTTACAATCGAATAAAGTAAGTTAAATATTTATCCCTCCCATAGAGTTTAATAAATTAAATTATGTGCTGCTTAAAATTCAAAACAATTTATTTTTATTGGATACTGTGATTACTGTGTTTTTGTTTTTTTTTTTTTTTGCCGAGTTATTTTGATCAACTCATGCAGACTATTTAAATTGAGTGAATTTTTTTTTTCTCTTCTTTTGATCTGCTTACTTATATCAACCTACTTACCTCTATTTGCCTGCCCCAATTTCATTAGTAGAAGAACAACAACTCATAGAAGCACATTTTCTACATTGGCAGATTAATTGACGACTTATGTGCTTGAATGCAGCTTGAATGTAGGGAAAAAACAACAACAACAACTTCATGCAATGGCACACGCTGTACAACAAGCAGCTTTTATCAAAGTCTACTTTACAAAATAAATCTACAATATTAACCGCAGAGCCCACAAACACACACCCATAGTGGCACGCACCTTACCCTTACCATTGACTTGAGCGAACCTGATGCCACCACCAACCGAAGGAGACCAAAGCAACCACAGACTTGACACTACTTACTTAGGTACTTACGAGATATAAATACATTTCTACATACAAACCAACTTATTCACTCAGTCATAGAAATTTCGCATACATCGTGTTGTTCATACATTCACATTGCTTTTTATATTCAACTATAAACCCAGCAGACCGTTTGGCAAGAATTTCTTAAAACTAAAAAGTTTATTAAATACTTGCAACGGTTGTTCATAACATTGAAAAGTAAATAAAAGTATTACTTCGAATAATTTTTGAGACATTCTTTTTTTATATTTATTTCATATCTCTTCTGTCAGTTTTTTCTTCAATTTTTGTAAACTTTTGGAAAAATATGTTATCGATATTCCAGGGAATTATAAAATTTTTCAGTTTCAAACAATTTCCTTAAACTACATATATTCATGAAAAATTCGCAAAAATTATGCTGACAAAAAAATTAATTTCAAAGCAATTTTTTTTTTTTTAAATTAGAAATCAAAACCTGTTTATAATTCTGTTCTAAAATATGTAAAGTTATTCATTATTTTCTTATCTAAAGCCAATCTTCTAGATAAATTTGCTTCTTATTGATAGATATACAGTCAAATCATAGATTTGTGCTGGTTTCTAAAAAACTTCTCCACTAGAATGACTTAGTTTAGCTTTGTACTGAAAACTCAGACTCAAATTTTGGGTGTAACAATGACCAAAGCTAAGTTAAAACAGTATTTAAGTGCTAGGTACTCAAGAATATATTCTTCGATCCCTATTCTGGTGATTGACAATAATTGACAAGCGCAAAAATTCCTCATTCTGAAATGAAATTGAAAATTTGACAAAAATTGTCAACTTGAAAGAAATACTTTTTTTAAATTTTCAAGATTCAAAATTGTGAAGTTCATGAAAAATGTAGCATATTCCTATATCAAAAATTAGGAATACGTAAGAAGCCTTTATCTAATTGAGGATTTTATATTCCTAAAAGATAAGTCACAGAAAAAAAAATTTTTAATTAGAAATGTCATTGTAAAGCTAATGTTATAATACATCGATCCATAAAATCCTCTTTGATAAAATGATGAAAATTGTAGAAAAAAATGTATTTTAAAATCTCCTTTTCAATCAAAAGCAGACATTGTAAATTTTCAATCAAACCCAGATAAGTCCAAGCAAGTTTTCATATTTGTATTTTTCATTCAAATTTTAAAAACTTTTTTTATGTCAAAACATTGGTATGAGTAATAAATTTAGCATTTTAGTGGATTTGGGTATGCGTTCTGTAAAAAATAAATAGTTCAAAGCAAAAAACATTTTTTTTTTACCTAAAAGCACCTTCGGGAGATTCAAAATGCTTCAACGGATTTCCTCAGAGTTGAAAAAAAAGTATGCAGAAATCATTTTGATGAGTTCTTCTAACTTTTGAAACGGCGAAATCTAAATTTTGATTCAATTCTAACTTTTAAAACCAGATTTGAAATTGAAAATATAATTTTTTTTTTTTTGCACTATGAGACTATTTTTTTTCGCATAATATATCTATTCCTGTGGAGCATAATTTTGCATAATTGGTTTGTTTATAAAAAAATGTCCATCAAAATTAAGACGTTTTTTTCGATTTCCCAACAATTCCATCTTTGTGACTTATCTGGTTTTGAATGTAAACTCCTCGTTTATGTGAGAAAAATGTAAGTGCTTTTTATGAAAAAAATTACGAAATAATGGTTAGAGATATTGAAGAATATTGGTTAGATATATTGAGAAATTTTTATATATTTTTACAGAACTTTCTTTTAGTTTAAAAAAATTTGTTGCTGTGATGTAATTTCTTCTACATAATAAAATCCGTGAAGCACTTTAAAAAAAAAATCGGCGGCAAGATTACTCAAAAACTAGTAAAACCTAGTAAGTCGATTGACTTTTAAATTTATGCGTCTTAAGGAACTTGTTTTTCAGCAATTTAAATGATGATTTTTTGTTTTTAAGGTCAGAAAAATCGTTTTCACCTTCCTTTACTTTCAAATTCTAAGCATTCTTTAAATTTGGAAAACTGCGAACCACCATTTTGCTAATAACCAAAAATTTGTAATTAAAGTCGATGTCAATCCGTTGTTTTAAATGTGTACTTGAATTGTGTTCTGGAACTGTTTTGTTTTTTTTTTTCATATAGATAAAAACACATGTAATTTTAAAAAAAAAAAAAATAATAAAAGATCCCTTTAAAGACTTACCTTTTATAAAGAGTCAGCGTTTGGTTGGTTTCTTTTTAAAAATGTTGTTTAAAAGATCTGTTCAATTTTTCCAATGATTTTTGTTTACTCTTTGGCTGCCTCGGCCGGTCTTGCTCTATTATTTCCTGTCAGCTTAATTTTGCAGCTCATTTCTCATCAGACGGTGTCAAATCACAGCTCCGTTCAAGCCAACTGACATCACTAAACGACTTATTTCACGATTATTAATAACATAATTAAATTTATCAATTATCCAATTCATTTCCTCCTTCAATACTTCCCCCTTTGTTCAGCCATCATGATCTAGTAAAGGTACGGCACGACGTTAAAGCATTCGATTCTTATGCAATGGGTTCAGGGTTCAATTCGCAGCGATAAAGACTATTTTTGTATTTGTTTTTTTTCATTTCGCGCATCTTATTTTCTGTAAATACAATGAGGGTTCAGTCTTGGTTTAATTATAATAACGTAACCCCAGTAACTATTGAAACTTGAAATATTCGTTGAGCCAGTCATCCATGAGCCAGTAGAAGTACGTCACGACGTTAGAGCAATCGACTCATAAGAGATGGCCTTGAGGTTCGATTCGCCGTAATAAATATAAATACATTTGTACGCTATGCAATTTTTCTTTAAATATTTGCTTATATGAAATGTTGATATCAAAAAAATAGAAATAGAGTAACAAATATTACTTGATAAATAATATAAATGATAAAATATTTAAGAAAAACTATTAAGTATTTTGTAAGTTCGAGATACTGGTTTGGTAACTATAGGCAAATAAAAATGTGTCAACAATAAAGTTTATTTTCAATACTCAAATATTTTAAAATTTGATTTTTTAGTATAAAGTTTATTTTTTTCAATATTCAAATATTTTGCCATAAGCAAGTATCTCGTTGTTAACTAAAATCAAATCTTAGTTGATAGTAATTTATTTACTTTAAAAATGTTTTTAATAATAAATGAGACGTAATTGTAAAAATTGACTGCCTTAACTCGACTGTGTCGACAAGGAATTACAGCTAAACTCATTTTCAAAATTTCAGAAGAGCATTTTTTAGATGAAAATTGCTACCTTCTATCAGGGTACCCTTACTTTTTGCTGTTTAGATTTGATGGCCTTTAACATTCAATTTTGAAGGAACAACCATACAAATTTGCGTACTAGTGTTTTTCCTTTCGAAAAAACGCAATGAAAGTAATAACCTCACTTTGTCCTAACTCGACTTTAGCGGTTATTCCTTGTCGACCGGAATTTTGTTCAGCAACATTAATTTATGTAAGATCGGACATAAAAACTTTCGAGCTTTTTTAAAAGCCAATGTTGTTATGCTTCGTTTTCATTTTTAGGTTTGCTGGGTTATCTCAACAGCATGCTTGTCTGCCTGCTGGCACATCAGTCGACGTCATGCTTGCCTGCTGCAGCAACAAAGTCATTGTGTGTAAGTGAATAACGCAGAAAACCGCAATGATTAGGTGAAAATATTAAATTATGTTATTTTATTTGAATAAAATGTATTAAAAGACGTCGTTTGCTGGTTTTGCTTTTGCTGATGTATTATTGTTGTTGATGGTGCAGTTGTTGTTTTCGTTGTTGATGTTGCTATCGTCGGCGCCTGTGGGTGGCAGTTTAAACATGCATGACAAACTTAATTAATTTTCAAAAAGACCGCCTGTGTGAAACAGCGTTAAAATTGATTTTTAAATATGCCGACACGAACACACACACATCCGCTGTGATGTTGCTGATAATAATAATAATGTTGCTTATACCGCTACAAATGATACAAGCCGTGATACACAGGCTCATTATAAAGCATTAACCAACAACTGATAACTGATTGTGGTTAATATTGGAATAATATAATTATTACCAATGTCGATGATGATGATGATGATGATGATGTTGATGAGTATAAAGCTCACTCTATGTTGACTCAAACGATTAAGCATCACATGCTGTGTGCAGTCAGTCAAACGTAAGCGCTACGTTGTCACAAAATGTAAGTGCATGAAATACCAGCAACATAATTCTTTGTGTCACAATTATTACCAACCAATGTTGTTATGTTGCTGTTATTTCTCCTGCTGCTGCTGGCTGCTGCTGCTGTTGATGACAACTGAAGCCACATGACCTCATATAACTGGTTTCTCTTCAATTAACAATGATTATTCGAAAACCATTTTAATTACCTTCGAATTCGTCAGAGGAGTAGAAGGAGGTCGAATATATTTGCTTCATCATCAAGTTGCCTTTGATTAAATGAGAAGAAATATTGCACAAAGCTATCATCGAATTTGATTTAATTTTCTTGTTGCCGGTAGTAATTATTTTTGAAAAAAAGAAAGCTTTGAAGAAAAATATGGTTTCTGATGGCACATATTTTGAAAAGCTGCTTACTTAGCATTATGTTAGAAGAACAAAATTTTGATTGAACTAAAAATTGATTTAGTTGATTAGACTATTGCTACTTACAAACCTTAACACAATTTGTGTCATACATTCCGTAACTATTTGTAAATTGAGGTAAAAATTAAGTGAAACTTACTCGAGAACATATTTTAAAGCAACAGTGCAAAAAATGTATCTTTAGTTTAAAACCTGTGATTCCTTACCTTCACTGGCAAAACATTAAAATGTTCCTTAAGATCATTTTTAATTTAAACTTTATGACCTTAGTACATGGCAAGGAATGGAAAGAATAAAAACAGAGCAAAGTAGAGCTTCCAAATGAGTCACAAGAATATGTGTGTGTTGTATACTATCCTTAGACAATTTATTTTTTGACAAATGTGTGGATAACCGATTTCATCGATCTATTTTTGAGAGTATATCCCAAAAACTTTTGATCTACCAAAATTCTACACGACATTTTGTGTAAAATTATCTCCTGAAGCCCTTGAGGACGAAATTTTCAAAAAATAATGGAAAATACCCATTATACCGATATGTTTTGGCCGCATATATCGAATACTTTTGATCCTACAGAAATGGTGCACATGACATTTTTGTGTAAAATTATCTTAAGAGCAAAAACCTGTTTAGCCCAAATTTTCGAACAGTTTAAGTTACTAATGAGATATTTGAAAAAGATCTATTTTATCGACAGAATATCTCGATTTTATGTCTCGAAAAATTTTGACCTTCGAAAAATTTTTATTGAGATTTTGTTGTAAAAATCCTACACAGAATCTTCTATCTTATGAATTAAACTCTTTTCGAACCAAATATGTATTCTTAAAAGCCCGTTTACGAAGCACATATTAGAAAACAAACCCAATTTTACGAACCCTTTTTGGTCGTATTTCGCGAAATACATTTTGTTTAAAATACTATCTACAGAACAAAAGGCTCTCTGGATCAAATTTTTGAAAAATATCCCGCTTACGAGATATTTGAAAAATGCCTATTATAACGACCTTTTTTTTTTTGGTCGTTCATTTTAAGTACTTTTGATCCTACAGAAATTATTGTGTATGACATTTTTGTTCAAAACCATCTAACGACAATAGCCTCGTTAAACCAAATATTAAAAAAAAAAGAACCATTTACGAGATTTTTGGTAAATACCGCTTATATCAAAAAATCTCAACCGTGTGTCTCGAGTGTCAGTTTTATGTAAAATATTTTTACGCAACATAATTTTATGTACAAAAGCTGCTCTGACCTACATTTTTTAAAAACCTGGCTTACGAGATATGTATTTGAAAAATACTCATTATAGAATCCTTTTATGGTCTTTGAGTTGTATATCTCGAAAAGTTTTGGTCCTACAGAAAATTTGTGCACGACATTTTTGTGCAAAATTAAAAACCGAATAACCCCTCCCCTCCCTTCCCCCTTTGCACAAATTTTCGAAAAATCCCCATTACGTGAGATGTGGAAAACACCAATTATACCGACAGAGTATTTCGAAAAAGCTTGATCGTGTGTTTCGCAAAGTGTTGATCCTGCGTGGATTTTATGTATGAAATTTATGAAATAAACTAGCGGATGTAACCCGGTGTTACTCGGGGTTGTTCCTTGACCACAAAAAGAGGCCGATTTTCAAAACTGCTCTCATTTTAACGTTTTTAAAATTATCAATTCAATTTTAAAATTTTTTAAATGATTGTTTTTGGGGTTTTGCCCACTCCTTCCGTCGTCACACTCTGAAAACAAACTCATATTTAACTCCGGTGAAAAAGTTTCTATTTTCGATAATAGCAATTTTCTCTTTTCAAATAAAATTTTCTTCAATTAGAATAAATTTTCACATTTTCGAAGAAATATTTCTTCGCTTCTAGGAAATGGAAATATTTCAATGTCTCTTATAATGACAAATATTTTTCTCGCACTAAAAAATCTCATTTATACAGAAAAATTTTTTATAAATGAAAATTTTTTCCCATGTTTTGATAAAAAATTCACTATTAGAAGTATTTTCTTCAATAAAAACAAATTTTTTCTCAAAAATAAAGAGTCTCTAAAATCGAATTATTTTTATATGTTTTTCTCTTTAATAGAAGGTTTTTATCATTTTTAGAGAATTTTTAGGATCGCATTTAGAGAAAACCATTCTCTGGAGCGAGGTCAATACCATTTTTCAGTATATATGATGCCATTTTTATCATGTTCCGAGAAAATGTTTTCTGAGAGCAGTTTGAAAAGTCATTTCGAAAAAAATGCGTTTAAAGTTTTTCTTAGCATGCATTTAATATGCAATTTTATCTCAAATAAATTCCAATTTTAAAAAATCCTATAAGCATCGATTCGATTTTTGGATTGTCTTCGTTCAACTTCGGTTTTGGTCGATACTGTTCGGTTAATTGTTTTTCATCTTTATATAGCTTCTGCTGGTATTCCTTAAACTTCTTTTTTTTCGTTCGTCTTTGGTTCTTGACTTCGTTTACCTTTGGCTCATTCCTTGATTTTTGTCGAAAGAACTTTTAAAAGCATAGGATCTATTTCTGTAACAGATACAAATGCTTGCCAAATTTCATCAAAATCGGTTCATCCTTTTTGACGTGAATAAGCCGAACATAGTTGCTTGAATAAAGCGCCCTCTCACTGAAGTTTTCTGAAATTTAAATAGCCTCAATTCTGTTGTAGAGTCAAGTTATTTCACGTACCAACTTTTAGTAAAATCGAGGAGTTATTGATTCTTAACAATACACTACTTAAAGCGCCCTCTTGCGAAGTCTTTGTAATTTTTTATATTTTAAATCTCTTTATATATATTTATCTTGGGCTCAGTTGAACGTTCATACCAAATTTCATTGAAATCGGTTGAGGCGTTTAGGAGTTATTGAGTCTTTAAAACGCACTACTGAAAGCGCCCCTTACGGAAGTCTTTGGAAGTTTTATAGCCTATGTTATCCTATGCAGTCGAACCTTCATTCCAAATTTAATGGAAATCGGTCCAGGTGTTGAGGAGTTATTATAAAGTGCCACGCCCAAATACATCCGCCCACTTTTTAAGCTTTGCTTTATATTGGGTGCAGTTGAATCTTCATACCAAATTTCATTGAAATCGGTCCAGGAATTTAGGAGTTATTGAGTCTTGAAAACGTATTACTTGAAGCGCCCTCTTGCGGAAGTCTTTCGAATTTTGTATGGCTTATGTTTTATTTTGGGAGCAGTTGAACCTTCATACCAAATTTAATGGAAATCGGTTCAGGCGTTTAGAAGTTATTAAAGAGTGCCACGCCCACATACTTCCACCCAATTTTTTACCTATGCTTTATCTTGGGTGCAGTTGAACCTTCATACCAAATTTCATGGAAATCGGTCCAGGCGTTTAGATGTTATTATAGAGTGCCACGCCCATATACTTCCGCCCACTTTTTTACATCCCCTATGTTCTTTCTCACTATGAAAGGTACTCGGTGTCCAAATTTCAGCTCAATCGGATAAACGGTGCGCGAGCCTATACGGAACAGACAGACAGACAGACAGACCGACAAACATTTGATTTTATATATTAAGATATAAAAGCGGGAAAAACCTCCGAATTTACCCATCCGTTTTGGTCGCATATCTCGAAAACCTTTGATTCTATGTACATTCTGTTCGAAAAATGTTGACTCGATGAAAATTTTGTGTCTGACAATTTTGTGTAAAATTATCTAATAAAAGAAATACTTTCTTGGCAAAATTTTCGAAAAATGCATTTTCGAAATATTTGATAAAAAACGATTATACCGATCGTTTTTGGTCGTTGGTATATCCCAAAAGCTTGAGATATATTGTAAAACAAAATGTGTTTGCAATGAAATGCATTTTGGGGAAAATTTTCGAAAAATCCCGTTTACGAAATATTTGGGAAAAATCCTAGTATACCAAAATAACGAAAAATCTCTACCATATATTTCGGGGAATTTTGATCCTGCGTAAATTATGTGTATGACATTTCTATTCACAAAATCGAATAAAAAAATCCGCTTTGGCTAAAATTTTATAAAAAGCCCGTTTACGAAAAGTATAGATAAAAACTGATTCTTCGAACGGTTTTTAGTCGCATATCCCGATCAAAAATTTTGATTCAAAGGAAATTTCTTTTATGTTTTGTGTTACATTTTTTAAGGAATAACATTCACTTTGGCTTTATTATTCTAATTTAATTTTATTTACTTTAATTAAATTTAATTTAATTTAATTTAATTTAATTTAATTTAATTAAATTTAATTTAATTTAATATAATATAATTTAATTGAATTTAATTTAATTTAATTTAATATAATTTAATTTAATTTAATTTAATTTAATTTAATTTAATTTAATTTAATTTAATTTAATTTAATTTAATTTAATTTAATTTAATTTAATTTAATTTAATTTAATTTAATTTAATTTAATTTAATTTAATTTAATTTAATTTAATTTAATATAATTTAATTAAATTTAATTTAATTTAATTTAATTTAATTTAATATAATAAAATATAATTTAATTTAATTTAATTTAATTTAATTTAATATAATTTAATTTAATTTAATTTAATTTAATTTAATTTAATTTAATTTAATTTAATTTAATGTAATTTAATTTAATTTAATTTAATTTAATTTAATTTAATATAATATAATTTAATTTAATTTAATTTAATTTAATTTAATTTAATTTAATTTAATTTAATTTAATATAATTTAATTTTATTTAATTTAATTTAATTTAATTTAATTTAATTTAATTTACATTATTCAAGAAAATCCAAATTTTTACAAAATAACAGGGTTTCGACAACGGATTATGGTAAAAGGGGCGTTTTGAAATTTTGCCTCTAAATTTTATTTTGGGGGAGGGTTAAAGTGGCTCCTTTTAATATATTTTTATGGTACGGCGTTTAATATGTGATTCCTGCATTTAAGGTAAAGGATGTGTCTGATTTTTATGTTAAATTTTTAAAAACTTTTAAAATCTATTAAAGATAGTAAAAATTTGAAGTAAAATTTCTTTGAAAAAAATATTCCATAACTTAAAATACATAAAACATAAAACTTTTTTGTTATATAAAAAAAAAATCATAAGTGCATTTCAAATTTACATTACCCAGAATTTTGGTTTAAGCCATATTTGCTTCATATAGCAATGATTCTACCACACGCTGTCTGAATTGCACCGATATGAATAGCAATAAACTTTAGTGCAAAAAATACTATTTAATTTTATTTCGCTCGAAATCATGACAAGCTATAAAAACCTGATAATACATCAATAAATAGCTTTATCACAAAATTGTTATTAAATCTGAGCCATAAAACTAAACACAAGAGCTGTTTGTTTAAGTTATGAGTTTATTTAAAAGCTTAATAAATGTAGTTTAAAAAAAAACTGCATCATTTAAATGCAAACTATCAATGCAATAAAAAAACCGAAGCATATTTTGAGTGCAATGCAATAAAGTGCACCCTGTAGTCGTTCATATCAAAGTGTTAGGCAACACTATCAATCTCAGCTTAAGCTCAAGAAAAAGGATATTACTTTTATAAGTATTCATGTGTGTGTGTGTGAGTGTGTGTGTGTGTGAGTGTGTGTGTGTGTGGGAAGGTGTAATTGTGTGCGTTGCATATATGTATGAATGCAGAAATGGCTGCTTCACTTTTACTACTACAGCACAGCACAGCACAGCAAGGATTGACGTTTAGAAGTGAAGAAATACTTCTTTGCATACACTAGAGACAGAAAAAAGGCAAAAAAAAAAAAAAAAAAAAAAAAAGGAAAAGATGATGAAGCAGGATAAATCGGAATAAAAAACAATTTTGACAGACACAATTTTCTTAACAAAACACTAACCGTCACAAACGTATAGTAAGATGTGGGTGTGCGTATGGCTGAGTATTCACGTGTGTGACTGTGTGTGTGTGTGTCTTTTATATTGAGCTTTGCCGTTATTACGTAGTTGATAACGATGTTATTAGATAAAGTGCAGCAAGGATGCAAAACGTTGCAGACACACGCAAACACACACTCAAGCTTAACTGAAGTTTAGCAAATCAAAAACAGTTTTGTCGACGCTTAAATCTCAAGCATATATCTAGACACAAATATAAAAAATAGCCACATAATATAAACAGTCTAAAGTATGTATATATATATATACATATATATATACATATCAACAGCATAATAAACAAGAAAAATTGTTCGCAGCAAACATAGACAGCGACGCTTTTTAAGCGCAAAGGGTGTTGTGTGGATGCGGGTGCGTGCGTTTAGCTGTATTTGTTTTACTTCCGGCTGTTACCAACACCAACAGAAATTCAGCTGATGTCGTTATCTCTGCGCTGCTTCCGAATAAAGTTAACTTGATTTATGATTTTGCACGCTGTTGTGCTCTGCTTTTATCATTAAATTTAGAATTTATTATCTGCGTCTTGAAATTGATGTTAAGAAGCTGTTAATAGCGAAGATTTAAGGCTCATTAAAATAAACACACGCAGTCTAACCCATAATTCTTTATATATATATTTTTTTTCTCTCTCTCTCTCGTTTCTTTCTATGTGGAGTAGGAAATGATAAAAGACACCATTAGCAACAGAAATCTTAAAAAATATTTTATAGTTCCGTTTGGCGGAACACTTGAAGAGGACTTTTTTTTGTAAATTTGGCTCATGCCATTAGATTTCGTAAAAAAAAAAGAAACTCACAGCAATATTTTGCCAAAAATTGATAAAAATACATGTTGATGCGCTTTTTGATGAGTATATTCTAAGCAAGCATTTATTTGTTACATTTTTCTTTTAGCTCTACGCATATTTCAGTTCAGCATATTTCAGCTATAAACGAATATTATATTCTTGCCTTTATAGCGTTGCTCTAAAGGTGCACATGTCTGATGAAGTGTTTCACTTTGTCGTTATTGATAAAAATCAACTTAATTTTGCATTATATATATTAAGATATAATATCTAGAGTTTTATTTTGCATGTTAGCTTTTAGTGCTATTTTACGTTAGACATTTTTGTAGTACAAACAAACCCGCTCAAAACCGGTTTTTTTTTTGTATTTTTTAGCACCAATTCCTAATAACTTCGAAATTAACACTCTAAATAAACACAAACAAACTCTGTCTTATTTGTAAACATTATTTTTAAAATAAATTAAAATTGAAATTTGTGTGAAATGGCAACACTTCTATTAATTCGAATCGTACAATGTTGTAATCAACTTAATTTTGAAGGCTAAAGTGTTAACAACATCGGTTTTGAGTGCTCCGAATATGCCAACTTTTGTGTCAACAAAACGCAATTTGCGGGAAGTTTACTTTTCTCCTTTAATTTTAAGCAAAATGCACCGTACCGTATGAGTTGAAGCCGAGAGACGTCGAACGCCGATTTGTCACTTGTGAACAACTGCTTTTAAGGGGCGACATGACATTGGCCTTTTTTTTAAATCGACTTTGTTTTTAGAATTTTCATGGAAAAATTTGGGTTCAAAAGTTACAGCCGGATTAGTGAGAGCGCATTTTTAATTTTAATCTTTTTTTCTTTGTTCACAAACTTTGAACGCGTTTATCTCGAAACCATGTTTTTTGTACTGGTTGCGGCACTAGCGGGTTCATTTTTGACTTTAACTTTTTTTTTTAACTATCGTATGACAGGAGCTTTTTTTTAAATTTTTGGTGATGTTCCAAATTTTGACTTTAAAAATTCATAAAAAATGGAAATTTAAAAAAAAGCTCGTGTCATACGATAACCAATTTTGTTAAGATTTAAAAAAGTCATTTATTTCCAGATCGGACAATTTTTGCAACCATGAAGCCCCGTTTTTTTCTCTGCCGCATCAAAACATGCATTGTTTTTTTGAGATGGTATCCAAAAATTGCCAGTAAGATGAAAAAGTACTGACTAGCGATAGCCAATATTTTGAAAATGAATTTGAAAGAAATTGTTCACTACAAATAGTCAAACTTGAAAAAAAATCCTTCAGCAATTTTTTTAGACACCAAATGTTTTGAGCTGTCCATTTTTCAAAATGTGGTGTCGAAAACAAAAAATTTAATGTGTTTTTATTTTTCAAAATATTTATTTAATTTCAAATTAAATAAGTGGACCCGGCAACTCTTTTCCTACCTAAAATTACTTGTATCTAAAAAGATTGTGTTGACTAACCATAAGATCAGAACAAACTAATTTTTGATTATGTCGATTGGTACAGTGCTCGGTAACCATTACAGAAATAAAAGTGAAGTTGTGAAATCAAAAATGAGATTTCAAATTCAACTGAAAATTAATTTTAATTGAAAAACAACTCCACCAACTAGGAACATTCCATTGTGACGGGTGTTGCATGTACTTACTTACTTAGATGGCTCTTACAACCGTTGGTCGGTTTTGGCCTGGTCTAAGAATTTTCGCCAGCCTCTTTTGTCGTGCGCTTGCTGGCGCCAGTTGGAAACTCCAAGCGTTGTCAGGTTATCCAATGCCTGGTCTTTCCAACGGAGATGCGGTCTTCCTCGTCTGCGTTGGCCGCCGCTGGGTACCGAATCCAATATCTTTTTCGCTGGAGCTTCGTCGTTCATTCTCTCGACATGACCTAGCCAGCGAAGCCGCTCAATTTTAATACGCTTGACTATATCGATGTCGGCATATAGCTCATACAGCTCATGGTTCCATCGTATTCGGTACTCGCCATTGACGCAGATTGGGCCATAGATCTTGCGAAGGATTTTTCTCTCGAACGCTCCCAAAGTCCTTTCATCAGAGCTGCTCAACGTCCAGGTTTGTGATGCGGATAGTAGGACGGGCATGATTATTGACTTATAGAGCGTCAGTTTTGTTCGCCGAGAGAGAGCTCTGCTTCTCAATTGCCTACTGAGCCCAAAGTAACACCTGTTGGCAAGAGTTATCCTTCGTTTTATCTCAATACTGATATCGTTGGAGGAGTTAATGCTGGATCCCAGGTAAACAAAGTCCTTCACTACCTCAAAGGAGGTGTTGTGAACAGTGACGTGGTTTCCAAGACGCTATGTTACATGGGTGTTACATGTGCACACTTTTAAACCTCAATATGTAAGCTAACATAAAATAGTTTAAAGTTTTTGCAGTCATCATAAATGACTTTTATGGTTGTCTATCCATATATGGCCATCTCCCAGTGGCACGGATGCGACACTCGCACGATTATAATTACTTGAAAAACAAGAAGGAAACAAAAAGAACCGATATGTATTTTAAGTGTTCTAATGCGATGAAAAAGTGCTACATTTTATAAAAATATTGGCGACATTTAGTACAAATTAGTACAAAGTAATAAGCAATCATACAATGGAACGGATGCGACAAAAAACAAGTTTTTTAAGCTAGTATTTTAGAACTTTTTTTATATGTAATAAACATGTTAATTAATGGAGGTCAAAGTATAACTTTTCTTTGTAGACTGATGAAATATGAGAATTATCTTTTTCCTTTTTTTAAATAGATATAGCACGAATACGGACGCGACATCATGGCCGCGACAAATTTTTCCGACAGTAGTAAAATACAATAAAGATGTTTATTATAAATTTTAATGAAAATAAATTATAATAAGTTAAATTCAAGTTACATAGCAGTAATACTAATCAAAAGAAAAAAAAAATAAAATAAAAAAATAAAAAAAGCTTTTTTTTGTCACTTTTCGTGAACTTTTTTTGGGAGATGCCCACATGGAAAAACTTTTAAAATCATGGTCAGAGTTTTTTTTATAATTTTTATTAAAAAACATGTGACGGGTGTAACGTGTATTCATTGAAAAATCTAACTTCACTCTGAATGTTTGTGAAATTCACTATAATTAATGTGTGACGGATGTTACAAATATTGTGACGGGTGTTACTATATAAAAATATCTATATTAAAGTAGTCGAGCTGCATTACTAAATTAAAAATTTCTTCAAGAATTGTGTTTGTAATGTTAATCTAACAACTAAAGTGCATTATTATAGTCGAAGACACAATAGAATTGAGTAAAATAAAATAATTTAAACTTTTTCGTTTTCTTACAAGAAATTTCTTTGTTATATTGACATCTGCGCTGATCCATTGCTTACGTAGATGATATTGGGTGTATGGTATAGCGAACAACAAAACTATGACTTCATCTTTGACAAAAATAATACAGTTTAATGCAATACCTTAAAATATAAGCTTATTGACTTGGTTACGATTATCGTGGAATACACTATTCGTTCCAATATTAAAAAATTTAAAATTTTTATTAAATTTAAAAAGCTGTAGTTGCTTTTTTATTATGTTTATAATTAAAGTTGTAACCTTAAGATGGGACATAACATTCGCGGCAGAGAAAACAGACCTTTCTTTAAAAATTCATAACTCAGTCAAAAGCAAAAAAATTTCGTCAAAAAATTAACCCGCTAGCTCCGCAACCAGTACGAAAAACATGGTTACGAGATAAACGCGTTCAAAGTTTGTGAAGAAAGAAAAATGCAAAGAAAAATAAAAATGTGCTCTCACTAATCCGGCTGTAACTTTTGAACCCGTAGGAATTTTTCCATGGAATTTTATGAAATTAAAAAAACGGTCAATGTCATGTCCCCCCTTAATTACTTATTATCTGGCAGATGTTATAGACGCCATAATTTTCATAAGAAAAAAGTTATGTAGTTTCAACACTTCAAGAATTAAATGCAAATTGTTCTCGCGTTCTGAACTAACATGCGTTAGGCTACGGCTTCGAACGGCTGAATGCGATACGGCTGAATGCGTGTGTAAAATTTTGTGAAATTTTTATATAATAAAAAAGAGAAACTAAATTAAAAACGTTGTCATTTCATTTCAGATGTTCAATTTGAAACAAATAAAATGAAAATTTTGCACTGTTTTGGCAACAAAGCATTCATTTTAGAACTTGGATTTTAATATGGTGGAAATAGATACTGAGTTGCTGCAACTTTTTTAAGCGCGCAATAGTTGTCAGTGTCAAAACTACATGTGACATTTCAAAACTACATTTTGATAAAGTGTTGTGTTTTGAAATTTTAGTGAAAAATATTTTGATAAAATAGTAACATGATATTCTGCACTGTTAAATGACTTTTTAAATAATGACACATCTTTTTCATAACTAACCTTTAAAGTTTTATTTCAAAAACAGAATCGAAACAATCTTCAAACAGCACAAATTGCAAAATATTGAAAATAGTAAAACAATCCTTATGCAACCAGGGTTTTTATAGGTTTACATAAATTGTAATAGCCATAGAAATTGTATGTCATAATATCGATCAGTTATTATGATGGGCTTTTCTATTTTATGCCACTATTGTTTATCATATAAATATATAAAATCAATACATATTTTATCGCATAAAAAACCAGATAGAATATTTAACTTTATTTTAATCTGCATACAGAGCATATATTAGTATCAATTTCCGCCTTACCACTTAGTCCAGTGCGTTCCTTTTTACCCCTCTCCCTGCCCATCATATATAACAAACTTCAAACATGGCCTGGCCTGGTTCTTGTAACAATTTTCTGCAACTTAAAGTAGTTCTTCTTGTGCTTCTTCATCATCATCTTTTTGAAGCCTTGTTGATTACAGTCTACATCTTTGTTGTTGTTGCTGTTGTTGTAGGCTGTCTGAATGGACTACTATGGCTTTGAGCTCTACTGATTGTTTATTATATAAATTTGCTTTTTCATTTTTTTTTCCTTTTTTTGCTAACTTGTCTACGTTGCACTTTCACGTAAATTGAAACGTACCGCCAGCTTCCTTTTTTGTTTAAGCTCTATAATGAAACGTTTTGCCTCTTTTAACAACATGCAAACTTTGTTTGACTTACTTTATGGCTCTTCAATAGAACATCAAACAACATCATGATGTGGCGTTTACCTGCTACCAACTCGTACCATTAGTTTAGCTCAGTTTAGCTCCGCACTGTATAGCTCTGAACAACACAGCCAACCCAGCCCAGCCCCAGCCCAGCACAATCAAGATACAATCAAGCAAAACATTATTGAATTTCTTTCATTCATCCTCTTATTGGCTTGGTTTGGCTTGGCTTGGCTTGCTGCACCATCACCATCTCATCACCTCTGCATACGTCTCTGCCAGGAGCCTAGCAACACTACCTACCCACGCTGCTTTCATGAAACCCTTTAGTTTGTTGGTTGTGCTTTCGTTACAGTAGCTGTTATTGTTATTGTTCTTGCTGTTGTTGTTTTTGTTGTCATCGTCAGTGTGTGAGTTGTTGTTTTTGCTTTTTACATTTTGTTGCAAAGTAAAAAAATGCTTGTGGCAATAATTTTATATATTTTATTGTTGCATTGTCTGTCAGCCCATTTGGCAGAGCAAATATTTTTAACTCATTCCTTTGCATTTTAGTGTTCCTGTTGTTGTGGCATGTAAAAAATGGAACTTGCTCTAAAGACGTGGTTCTTTTGTCTTTTATTTTTTTTTTCATGTATGAATTTTTATAAAAGCCTTTACCGCCGCCTGCTTTCAAATGAAGCTGCGGCTCATTTCATTTTACGTTTCTGGCTTGTTTAAGGCTTTCTTTCCTTCTATATGTTGAAGGTTTTCTCTTTTGTCCCTGTGATTTAGTAGCATATCTGCTGTTGTACCAACATGTTTTATACCGATTTACTTATTCACTCGTAAATTATTTACACCAACGACTGTTGTGTTTAAGTTTCTGTTGGTTTAACTATTTTAGCCAAAAGCATTTTGGTAACGGTTTTTTGTACTCAATTTTCTTATAACTCAGCCTTACTTAAGCCGTTTGAGTAAAATAAAGTACTCCTGAGACTTTCCTAATATTCTGCAAATTTGTTTGGCACACATTAACTATTTGTAGAACTTAGTTGTTTTAAAACTTTTGTCGATGTTAAGAAAAACCACAATTTCCGTTGAAATTTCAACCCAGAAACCCTTTTGAAAACATTTCATTATAAATGTCATACGTGAGAGAAAGTAAATAAATGCCAAACGTGTCTATAACTAAGCTTGGTTTCTTGGAATCCCTTTGGGAATGTTTTTCATATTACTTTTTTTTCTCTCACTAGATATACATACCAAGATTTGTCTAACTTTACTTTACTTTTCTTTTCTTCTTTTAATTGACATTCCTTAAATAGTTTGAAAATTTATTTTTATTTAACGGGGGACATGACATTGGTCGTTTTTTTAAATCGACTTTACTGTATAATTTTGTATTTTAGTAAATATTCTTAAGATTCAAAGAAAAAAATTTCATGGTAACATTCCTACGGTTTCAAAAGTTACAGCCGGATTAGTGAGAGCGCATTTTAAGTTTTCCTTACATTTTTTTTTGTTCACAAACTTTGAAAGCGTTTATCTCGAAACCATGTTTTTCGTACTGGTTGGGGCTCCAGCGGGTTCATTTTTTGACGAAATTTTTTTTTTGCATTTTTTTAAACTTGATTCGCTATCGTATGGCACGAGCTTTTTTAAATTTTTGTCGATTGAAATGCCAAAAATTGAAAAAAAAATCTCCTGTCATACGATAACAAATTTTGTTAAGATTTAAAAAAGTCATTTTTTATCCAGATCGGACAATTTTTCCGACTCCCAGCGCTGCAATCACGAGGCCCCGTTTTTTCCTCTGCTCTATAAAACCATGTTGGAGTGATAAAAATATATTTTTTTTAATTTTTTTCTTGTTATTTGTTCAATTCTGCTTTACAATAATAAAAAAAAATTTTGGAAAAATGTTTGTTTTTGACTGAGTTATAAATTTTTAAAAAAGGTCTGTTTTCTCTGCCGCGAATGTTATGTCCCTCCTTAATAGCAAAAAAATTTTTTTTTCGTTGAAAGCTGCTTTTCTCTCAAATTTAGTATAGCTCTTTTTCTTATTCTAATGAAATTTTAATGTTCTCTGGGAATCAATGGAATGCAAACATAAAATAAATGTTTATTTTATATTTCAATCGATAGTATCCTTGTCACATTTAAAGTGAAAATATTTCACAATGTTAAATTTTTAAATTTTCTATGACCTAAAAATACTTGTTGATAAGGTTAACGATTAATTTTCCATTCATTTATACGCTCATCAATTCGATATTGTCTTAGGCTGCCAGGATATTTATATTACTTGTTAAAATGTGTCAGCATTCGTTTATGTTAGGCCATTTGAACCCATATCAAGTGCCAACCAACCGCCAGTGTTCATATATGTTGTGAGTTTTTTTTGTTGTTTAAATTTTGGTTTAATAATATGTCTTATGAAATTAAATATATTTCTTTCTGATGTTCTGTTTTATTTTAAAAAAGAGAAAACCACCCAACATGGTTAAAATTTCATAAAAATAATAATGTCTTAAATACGCCATTGAGTAATTTTTTTCACGGAAACTGTAGTCTAAAAAATGTTTTGACCGAAATAAAGTTGTTATTTATAATTTTTCTGGATGAGTAGAAAGAGTAACATCGAAAATATCCTTGCAGAAAAATTAACCAAATTTAAAACAATTCTGAACTACTAGTTCCAAAAGGAGCCATTGCTGGTCCAACTACAATATCCTTTTGCATAGAGCGAACTGGCGCTTTTTATGAGTTGATGTCAAACAAAAAGACAATTGTCCCCATTAACCTATCTTTTCCTTTTACTAATTCCTTTTTGCATATTTGTAGGTTAAACCTTTTGATACAGTCTAAAAGTTGTTTTTTTTAAGCTTCATAATGAGGGACACTATATCATATCATACATAATAGTACTTTTTTTTTTGTTCTGCCTTCTGTCAAAAAAAAACGTACAGAATATTATAAATTATTATAAAAACTTATAGCATATTAAATATTTGAAGTCAAACTGTTCTATGCTGACTGCAACAAAAACAAAATAAATAGATGATAACTATTTGGTTTTTCCAATTATCTCCAAAATAACGGTTGGAATGGGGAAACAATTGAAATAGAGTTTGTAAAGGCGAAATTTTTGAACAACGATTTTGAAATCGAGTCTCTTGGGACTTGAGCTCCCAAGCTCTTAGGTTTTAAATGTAAATTTATTTAAAAAAAATATTGGGCTGCACCAAAAGGATGGCTGCTATTTAACATGTATGTGTTAAAAGCCCATAATACAAAATTTAAACTATATAATTGGTGGTAAAAGTGAAACTAGCACATTCACGATTAAAATGGAGGAAAAAAAAATAATTCCTCTTATTAGGATCAAAGAAAAAATTCTTGTTTGAAACCAAGGATGTCGGGTTTTGCACGTATTTAATCAAAGTTCGAATTGGATAAGAGAAGATTAGAATGTTAAACATGACAATTTGTTCTAACGGCTTTACACCTTTATACCTAACCTAACCTACGTCTTTACCTCAGTCAATTCAAGTTACTAGAGTTTGCTGGTAGCCGAAATTTGACCTTATCAAATACATTCTCTGTTGTTTCGATACAAAATTAGTGTCAAAAACAAAATTTTTTCAAAAAAATTTGACAAAAAAAATCTTTTAAAACTTCTCCTTCTCCGCACTCTAATTCATTTAAAAAAAAATAACATTATAAAAATCGGTTGAGAAACACGGAAGAAAATGGTGCTTAACTGTTTTTACTACGCCTATTTATATTTGGATTAAGCAATACCATCCCTTAACTTCTCTATCACCAAGTATTAGTCGCAAATCCTGATAAATATTTAATTTCAGTTGTTCCAAAATAGGTAAAGAAATAAATCAAGAGAAAATCTTAGCACCATTACCTCAACTGAGTTTCAAACCCGAGACTTTTGGGTGACAGGCAAGCATGCCTGTCTACTACCTACTTGACTACCAAGATTAATTTTTTTATAATATGTTGCCCTGGATGAAAATAGAAAAGAGCAGAGAGGGGTAAGGCGTATGTTTAGTGCTGACTGAACAACATCTTGGACTTTGCTCTCAAAAGTCCATGAGTCTCACAAAAGTCTCACAAATCCATGTTAAACCAACCCATAGTTGCTAAAAATTAAGACTCTCGATTTTTTTTCGAGCTTTGCGAGATACTCGGGTGCTCAATACTCGAAAAAACCCGGGTGACCCGAAAATCCGAAGCGAAGTTTCTTAAGCCGCGTTTATGTTGTGCTTTTGTTGCCCTGTATGATGCACAAAACACATTTAAAAATAATTTACACAATAAAATAACATTTACAAAAAGCACAATTAAAAATATAAATTTTTGAAATACTCGAAAAGCTTGAAACTACCCGGGTAGCTCGAAATATCCGGGTATCTCGAATTATCCGTGTAGCTTCAATTAGCTGGGCAGCTCAAAACTCAAAATAACCTAGAAATAAGCGAGTCCGGTATATAAAAGTGCATATATTCTTGAACAAAGTCACCTCGTGAGTCGATTTAGCCCTGTCCGTCCGTCCGTCTATCCGTCTATGTGTCGTCCGTAAACACAGAATAAGAAGAAGAAGTTGAGATAATTGCATGAAACTTGGTACACATGTTGACATGGAAGGACCTGTACTATTGAATAGTTTTGGAATCCGCCCACGGATACGCCTATCTCCCATACAACCAAAAAATTTAAATCACTGTATAGATAGAGGGTTTTATTAAAGAAATGAAATTTATTATGTGTATGTATTTTGTACAAATTCTAAGGCATGCACGAAAAATCTGCTCACAAACACGCCCACCTCCCATATAGCCCACAATATAGAAAATATCATAAAAAGGTTTAAATATGTCTTACAGGGATTAAACTTGATGTGGGAGGATTATATATCAAAACTTAGATGAGCACCGAAAATAGGCGTCACATGCCCACGAACACGCCCACCTCTCATACAACTCACAATATTGAAAATACCATTAAAAGGTTTATGTATGACCTACAAGGATAAAACTTGGTATGGGAGCATTTTATATCAAAACTAAAGTGTGCATAATAAATGGGCGTCTTCTGCACTGGGAGACGCATAACTGCCATACAAACCACATTGGTGAAACCTGTTAAAAAAACTGTAAAGGAATACATGGATTTAAAAAAAACAAGAAGTTATTTATATTTGTTTAAATATATCAATATATATTTTAATATGATAGGAGGTTAAGGGTATTCCATAGTCGGGCTAGACCGACTTTAAAGTTTCCTTTCCTGGTTTTTATTATTCTGTTGTTCTAAAAACTAAACAATGCCTGGCTATCAAACTGATTTTGATTAACCGCACATATAAGCTATTTTTTAATATAAACCGTTGAGTGGTTGTAAAATAATCTGCCTGATTCCCGACAAAATATTTTCAAATAGATCAAAATAGCTTTTGTGACAAAAACTGAATATAAAAAAAAAAAAAAAAAACAGAAATCGCGCAAACATTTGTCATGCATTCATTCTTCCCGCATATTGTTTGACAAAGCTTCTCGCTTATCACCTGGAATTTCAGGTATTATCAGCCATATGTTAAGAGCCAGCAACTTATTCATGCCAAATGCAGTCGAAAAAGCAGCAATTGAAGTTTTATGTTGTTGATGGCAGTGTTGAGTGTGGCACAGCAGCTGCAGCAGCAGCAACAACAACAGCAACAATTGCTGAATACTTCAATAAAAAATAGAAAAAAAAAATAAAAACGTAAATATTGCAATTGGTTCGTTCGGAAAAAAAACTCTTAAGTTGCATGCCACAAAAATTGTTGATTCCTTTTTTTTTCACTTTTTATTTGGTTTGAAAACGCAAACAATGCAACAAAAAAACTATCAATAAAAAAGCATCAGCATTGAAACCAGTTAAGAGCTATTTTTTTGTTTTATTCTTGTTGTTGCTGCTGCTGCTGTTTTGCTGCTAACAAATCACAAACATTGCTACTTCCAATTGAAGTGGTGTGGCACAACATATGGGCAAATTTTTCAAAAGTTTTTGCCAGCAGTTTTGTTTTTTATATCCTTCAATATTCATGTATGATAAATTGTTTTCCAGGCACACTTGTTGTTAATCAAGTGCAGCACCAACAACAACTACAACAACAACAACAGCAATTTTTGCAATGCACGAATGCGGCATAAAATAATTGTACGTGATGTTTTATTTAGCAGCATTTTTAACCGTTTTTTTTTTTTCTTTTTCTGCTCTACTCTATTTTACCAACATAATGGGGCAGCGAAACAAGAGATGTCCTTGTTTTTTCCCCCACAATATGTTTTTTTATGTTTTTGTTTTTAAATACCTCACTTTTTCTCAGTATTTATTTACGAAAGCAGCTGATATGGCTTTAATTTAAAGTCTTATCCGGTTTTAAGTTGGAAAGCAGCCATTTATCAATTTTGTTTTTTTTTTTTTGTTTTATCAATCCTCGTGCCTAAAATCTATGCTAAATTAAGCTTGAAGTTTTTGCTTAGCTAGCAACTTTTCAATATAATTTATTTCACTCAATATCTAATGAAATTGAAATAACATTTATTAAGCTTCATTGTAATACACACTCAATGCTTAACGCTGGTGTTTATTAACGCAGTTCCGGTAATAAGTTTAAATGCCAGTTCGTTTCTGATATTGAACAACCATTCAAGGATCAATTGAATGAAATGCCTTAATAATTTACTGCACTGAACACCCGGATATGCCGGCTCGATACTTGTATACATAACTGTTGCTTAAAGTTGTTGCACACAGCCAGGGAAATTTTATTCATAATATTGAACATATTTTATATATATAAAAATATCACCTTTCACGTTTTCTAAACCACAATTCAGATTTCAGATTTTATATTTCACAATGTTTATTTCATATGTCATATGGCATGCCTCTCATTTTTTATTTCACATTTAATATTTCAAATTATATATTAAATTGCATATTTCATAATTCATATTACCCATTCAAGCTTCATACTTCACTTTTTATATTTCGCAATTCATATTTCACGTTTTCAAATATCATATTTTTTGCACGAATAATTATTTATGTTTAATTATAATAAAGACCAAAATTCATATTTCACATATCATATTTCATATTCCACATTTAACATTTTATATTTCACATATTATATTTCACATTTCATATTTCACATTAAATGTTTCACGATATGTTTTATATTACACTTCTCCCATTTCATATATCACCTTTTCATACTTAATGCTTTGTTTATATTTTATTATAATGTATTTCACATTTCATATATCACAAAGCACATTTCAAATTTCACAATTCATATTTTCAAATTTCATTTTTCACATTGTATATTTCACTTATTTCATTTCACAATTCATATATCAGTAAGCATGTTTTACATATCACATTTCATGTTTCACACATCATATTTCAGTTACCATATTTCAAAACTTACATTGAAAATAACATAATGCTTCACATTTAAATTTCACATTTTGTATACATAATTTCACCAGATTTCACGATTCCTATTTTCATTCAAGTTTCATTATAAATTTTTCCTCATTTAAAATTTCATATTTAACTATTTGTATTTCACATTTCATCTTTATCTTTATACATTTTATATCTTATACTTCAAATACATTTCTTATGTATCAGATTTCCCATTTCATATTTCATACTTCATACTTCATACTTCATACTTCATACTTCATACTTCATACTTCATACTTCATACTTCATACTTCATACTTCATACTTCATACTTCATACTTCATACTTCATACTTCATACTTCATACTTCATACTTCATACTTCATACTTCATACTTCATACTTCATACTTCATACTTCATACTTCATACTTCATACTTCATACTTCATACTTCATTATTCATACTTCATACTTCATACTTCATACTTCATACTTCATACTTCATACTTCATACTTCATACTTCATACTTCATACTTCATACTTCATACTTCATACTTCATATTTCATATTTCATATTTCATATTTCATATTTTATATTTCATATTTCATATTTCATATTTCATATTTCATATTTCATATTTCATTTTTGATGCTTTATTTGATATTTGATAAAATATTTGTAAAAGTCAGAATTCATAAAAAATTTCATAATTTTCATTTCGTGTTTCACATTTAAAATTTATTTTTTCACACTTCTTATTTTCGTTCGTATTTCACACTTCTTATTTGCATTCTGATACCTTAATTATGATTCAAATTTTACATGTAATATATAAAATATCTTATTTCATATAGTTTATTTCACTTTAAAAATTCTGCATTTCACATTCTATGCAACCCATTTCAAAATTCACATTTTAATTTTTCAATTAATCTTTTAAAATTTCACATTTCACCTTATGTCCTTTAGTTTATTTTCGTTTAATTTTCAACTCAATTTCCAGTCATGAGAATATTCTCCACAAAAGAAGTCTCTCAACAGAATTGTTTTGGCTGTGCTCTACCACCACCACTACCAGCTTATTGCTGCTTCAGTGCCCGCAGCAAATTGAATTGCTTGCATGAAATTCTAGTTGTTTTTCCATAGCCAGCGTTAAATATTGCAATTTGCTGTGGAAATTTCTACTGAAGGACACACACAGGCCAGGCAAACGCAGTCAAATGCAAACAAGGACACATTCGCACCCGCAGAAATATGATTCAATGATTTTCGAAATTGAATTGAATCTCAGTTAAAAAGTCGAAACCAGCCAACCGACCAACCAACCAATTCAACGAACCAACCGCGCCAGCAAGAACAAAGCAACGCATTTTGTTGTTCGCATTTCCACTTATGCCTGAAAGTATGCAACTTTTATTTAAAATAATAACACAAGGGCTCAAATGAATGCAGCTGAATTAAGTTTTTTGTTTACTTGCGTCGTGTAACAAACACGCACGCATACAGCTGCAAAACATGCTCACTCACTCACTCGCACACTCGCGCACATGCAAATGCATTTGCATATTTGTGTGTGCATTTTAAGCGGAAACCAACGCAGAACAAGCTCAGCTGCTGCTGCAGCTGCTACAACTCGCTCCACACTTGCTTGTGGTGGCAACTATTGGCGCTACTTCCGTCGTCGGCACACGTTCTGAACTTGTGACATTTAACTATGTGTGGTAGTGTGGCTGTTATAGCAATATTTATTTTTTTCTGATTTTGTTATTGCATGCATGCATACATGCTGTTGGTGCTGCCACTGTCACTGCATTGTTTGTCTCTTAATATCTCTTCCGAAATATGAATTCATATCAAATATAGAAATACGATTTGTTCCATTTATTTTATGTATTATTGTTATTTTTTTTTTCTTTTTTCATAATATTTGCTTTTATTATGTGCTCTATTGTATTATTTTACAACGAAAATATTGAACATTTCAAATAAACGGAATAACTTTTTATCTGTTAAAATCTTTATTATTTTTATATTTTTTATTTTTTTTTTTTTGTTTTTGTTTTTTAATTTGTGTTGCTTTTAGATATTTGATATATTTTTTATGTAAATTATTTGCATATCGCACAATACTGCTGTAGATTTTGAAAACAATATTGATATGTCGATGGTTTTTATTTTGAATAGCTGCAATTTATCAAACGTTTTTATATGTAAGAAATTGCATAAATAAAAAAAATTGAAAAAAATTTGTGGCAATGCCAAATTCATCAATAGATGTTATTAGATTTTTAAAACTCTTAAATTAGGAGGAGGGCACATCTGTCTATTCATATAAGCCAAACTTAACTTTAGTGTTGAAACTTGAACCACTTTGTTCCTTTAATAGTAACAAAGTAAGTTAAGAAAATATTATACTTAAATTTGCAAAATATGCAATTTACTGAATTTTAAAAGTTAGGAAAATATTACACTTAAATTTGCAAAATATGCAACTTACTGAATTTTAATTCGTCTTTTATGTTGAATGTGGCCTGACTCGGCCCAAAATTATGTTTTGGCTCAAAATCACGTGTACTTTCCACAAAAGATCATCAAATCAAAGATAAGTGTATTAAAAAAAACTTTAATCAACATTTTTTCTCATCGTTATATCAGTTCTTAATGTAGCAAAATGCTACAAAATGATGGTAAATTTTTTGACCAAAAAAAATTTTACTTTTTGAAAATTCTGACTCAATCAGGACTTAATTCAGAAAATTTAACAATTTCTCTACTTTCGAATCAAGCAAGTTTGTAATATCAATTCTTTTTAACATAGAAAATATGGTATTAATGCTGAAAACCTTTGTATAAATACTTAAGATGCTAATCTTGGGTTCCAGCGATTACGTTCAAATGCTTTTCCAAAACAACCTCGCAATTTGTTTATCAATGATGATTTTTCAAGCAAATCATAGGATTTTTGGTTTCACAAATTTTTTCTAAAAATCAACAGTTTTGTATTATTAAATCTACGCAAACCTTAGACAAATGTTCATCTAAAGGCTGCTACTATTAGAAACATTAATTTGTTCAAAACAAAATTTTGATTTCTTGAATCTTTGATTTTCGTATAGTACGTTAAATTCTAAGAAAATCTCTGCGTAAGCAAGTATGTGCGGCGAATTCATTTTACCCACGATTTCTTATAAAGAATTAAATATTGAAGTGCACTGCGGCGTATGAGTGACATTTAATTTAACATGAAATTTACAAAAAGCTTAATTCATGTTAAAATACCCGTGAGCTTCCGAGGATAACTCAATTTAACAGCTGAAGATGCCAACACCATAAACTACTATTGATACAATTTTTCAAACTCAAGGCATATGCCGTTAAGCGGCTTTTTGGCATCTGCTGTAATGGAAAAGTTACAAATGTTGTTGTTGATAGATGAATAATCAGAAAACTGAACCTAGAGCTCTGCGCTGATTTGTGGATTTGTGTGTTTCTTGTACTTAAATGAGTTGCTTTTCCGTTAGAATATGAAAATATGCCTCCTACTATTTCAGATGAAAGCTAATTGGTATTTAGCCATAGAAGGCGTGAAGAAAAAAATAAACAAAAAATATTTTTCTTGCTAAACGACGAGTTAAAATAATACCTCCCACGATACTGATTTAGCCCATTAATCTAAGCTCCAGAAATTTCATGACACATTCCAGCTACAGAGAAACACGTTCGATTATGTTCCGCTCTGACAAAGAGTTCCAATCATAATCATTGCGAAAAAGTTATATACTGGTTATGACTTGCCAGTAGAGTTCGAATCCTGAGATTCGAAATTAAAAAGAATTTGAAAATCTAAGACAGACCTACATAGAGTTTACTTCTATGGGAAGTTGTTTTATACTTTTTGTTACAATATGTTTTGTTTGTTTTTCTCTATTGAAATTATTCAAACGGGATTTTCGGAATTGAAACTAACAACCATATATTTTTCATTTTGATTTAGAAAAGTAGTCAAAAGTATTTACAGAATACAAAAGTTTTGACGAAACTAAGTGGAAAAACACAGTGCAAATCACGCAAGACTAACTGATGTGTTGGTTTAGAACCCAACGAAACAGTGCTGTCTAGTCAAGGCAATATGACTTGTTCTATACAGAGTTAATGTTAGTTGTTGTTCTTTTCATTACAGTACTTGACCTAGAGCTCAATTTAAGTCTTAATAAAAGCTTAACATGGACTAAAATGTTTAAAACAATTAAAGTTTTGACGAAATTTAATTTAAAGCATTTAAATTCGAATTAATGTTACTCATACGTCAGAGTGTATAGTTTAACGGGGGACATGACATTGGCCGTTTTTTAAGTTGATTTTTTATAATTTTGTATTTAAGCAAATATTAGTAATATTAAATAAATATTCTTAAAATTCTAAGAAAAAAAATTTCATGGAAAAATTCCTACGGGTTCAAAAGTTACAGCCGGATTAGTGAGAGCGCATTTTTATTTTTCTTAGTTCACAAACTTTGACGCGTTTATCTCTTTGACGGGTTAATTTTTTGACGAAATTTTATTTTTTTTATATTTTTTGAACTTGAGACGCTTTTTTTTCGATTTTTTATGAATTTTTAAAGTCAATATTTTTTTCGAAAAAACACACTTTCAAATTCATCACCAAAAATTGAAAAAAAAAAAATTTTTTAAAAGAGCTCCTGTCATGCGATAACAGGATCCAGTTTGGAGCTCTATAAAACCATGTTGGAGTGAAAAATATATTTTTTTTTTTTTTAATATATTTTCTTGTAATTTGTTCAATTCTCTATAATAATAAAAAAAAAATTTGGAAAAATGTTTGTTTTTGACTGAGTTATGAATTTTTAAAAAAGGTCTGTTTTCTCTGCCGCGAATGTTATGTCCCACCTTAAAGCATACGTATCATTCAGTTTTTCTTTCTTATTTTTGACTGCTCAAAAATGTCGTGAGATCTATATAAATCTATCTATACTATTATATCTATACTAGTGGTGACCGTGGCATGCAGGTTAAGTGTGTGGCTTAGCATGCTCGGAGCCCGGGTTCGATCCCCAGCCGTGGCGAAAAGTTTTTTCAATAAAAAATTTTTCTGATCGGTCACCACCTCTCTGCAGACAATGGCCAACCTCAGAGAGTAAATAATGCCATGTAAAGCTTCTTGAGAACATGAGCCGTTCGGAGTCGGCATAAAACATGTAGGTCCAGTTCTCGGTCAATTGTGTGCAAAAATTTAATAACACACACAACACAATCGATCCTAAGAAGCTCGGTCAAAGTCCTTTCAAGGGCTGAAATGGCCAATTTGTGTGTGTGTATATACTATTATATAAAAGAATACTTACTTATGTTCGGTACCGCAAACTTTGGAAAGGCAGCCGCTATTTCAATATTTATTTTTCTTATGGATTTTTTATTTTTTTATTATGGAACCCCGTTGAGACAAAGGCAGTCATTTGCACACCCCCTTTTACCGTCCATAGAAATTAAAAATAAGTATATTTCACATGGTTTTGGTCTTATTAGACTAAAATGTCGTTTTATAGTTCGAACTGTCGAAAACTATACTGAAAATGGTCGTGGTAAGAATAAGTTCGGGTAATGTGATATAGGTATTTTTAAATTAATAAGTTCTGGTAACTTTCATACCTTAGCTTAACCGCATTACACAGGATATTTTTTGTTGCGTTTTGCAGTGTTTTACAACTTTGAAGCTCTATAGCTTTACCCAATTTAGAGCTTTTTCAACAAAGTGAAAAAAGTCATGTAACTCCCCTTAATAAAATTGGCGGGTAAAGTGATATACCACGTTCGGATTATGTGATATACCATATATACGCATAACACATTACCCGAACTTATTCTTACCACGACGATTTTCAGTATATGTTGTTTTAGTTTTATTAATGTTGTTGATACAATTTAATTATTTCTGTGGAATTTACAAAAAATAAAACAAAAATACACACAAAATCAACTGAATATAAATACGCATGTAAAAACTTAACAAACATAACACAAAGTATATAATGAATGAAATGAATAGATATGGTATGAATTGATGGTATATCACATTACCCAACTTTGACTGTATCACCATTGCCGAATTCGGGTTTCAAAATAAATAGGTTATTTTTGTTAAAATACGCTGTAGGAAATCACAAATAATAGGGTTTCAAAATAAATAGGTTATTTTTGTTAAAATACGCTGTAGGAAATCACAATCTTTCCTCATTTGTGGCTTATTTAATTCAAACTTTAACAAATTTATCTATTTCAGCTTACAATTCTGCTCTATTTATTGTAATTTACTCGCAAAGCGCACTAAAAAAAATATCGACTTCACCGAAACAACAATTTCACAACAATGAAAGTGAACAGAGCTCATCAGACCACACATTAAGCTGCAGCACGTGTCTTTTTCTATTGCCGTTATGTTCACATGTTTATTCTTGTCGATAATTGTGTATTTAACAAAATATGCAGGTATATCACATTACCCGACCATATCACATTACCCGAAGTTACTCTACTAGCTCTATAGTCAAAACTACTTTTCAGAAATTATATTTAAATAAATGCTTTGATAGTGAAATACCATGCTTGGTGTATAGAGTAATCTGAAACAAATCTATATCTTCTATATGTCGAAAGATTGTTTACGAACTCGATATAAAAAAAAAAAAAATTTATAAAATAAGTTGAACAAGACATGTTGAAAGTGTGATGCATCGATTTTTTTAAGAAACTTAATGAATTTTTTTTTTTTTTTAAGTATTTTTTGTTTATGACTTTACATTTGATAAAGACATAACTGACCTAATGCTCTCCGCAATAAAATTATTCTCGAAATATTTTTGAAAATAATGTTCTGCCCATCAATTTGAATGAATGAAATAAGCTGCAGTTGAAAGAAAAGTAAAGTGTAGCAAAAGCAAATACATATGTAAATTAAACTCAGATAATAAAATGTAACTTGCATGTGAACACGATGTTTATAATTATAACAAGCACATTTCAACTTTAAATATTATTTGATAGCAACTGTACGATCTACTTTATATTCCACAAGCATATCTTCTTACACAGTACATTATTCAAATGTTTACCAGATAGTTATTATTTTATTTTCAAGTGGCAGAGAAAAATATGCTCAATTACATACAACAAGTACTTTGTTAACAGCTTTACTATCACACAAACATTTTGTACTTGTACATGTTGTTGCATATTTACAAAAATAAATCAAATATTAACTATTGTGGTTTTCGTTGTAAATGCTTATCAGATGCATTTGTAATTTATTTTCTTTTATGCATGTCGTGTGCACGCATATCACATGTCTTAATTGTTTGATATGTTTGTGGGGAAGATTGTGTAGAGCATGTTTTGAACATGTTGTTTGTTTAAATTAATTAATCTGAAATGTCGTTGAAAGTTGTTGAAAGAAAAAAAACGAAAACATTTGTTAAACAATTATTTTATCAATTATAAATGATTTCAAAGGCAAAATCTTAATGAATTATATAATCATCATACAAATACTGCTTTCTTCATAGAAAAAAAACATACTCTAAATATATTCCATTTGTGCTCTTCAAATTTTCTGTTTTGTTTTGCCCTCTTAATGGAAAAGCAATTGCATTTGTTTGGGTACCCACGAAAAAGCTTTTTATTTGTTCAAACTCGAGTTCGTGCCAGACTAAATCACTTTATGTCATGCAACAGACATGCTTCAGTTTCAAGCATTTCTCTTTTTTGTTTTCGTTAAAAATATGTCAAAATATAATATTATAGACAATAGATACTTCAAAGACATAGACAATCGACAAGTTGTTTTCCCCAAAGCATATTTTATCTTATCATATAACATTATTTCGAATGAGCTTTCAGAAAATCAAAAGTTTTTATAGCACTTTGAAAATTCAATAAAAATAAAACTCTTATTTCTCAATGAATTCAAACAGCATGAAATGTTGTGTTGAGCTGTGTGTGTTGCTTACTTTCCCAAAAAAAAAAAATAAAAATTTGCCTCCACGATTAACTCGTTGTTTGTTTTCATGGAAAATTTTCCACATCTGTGTTTGTCAAGGTCGTCGTTGTGTCGACTGCGAACGGCTTCAAATGTGCACTTACATCAATTCAATACCTTCAATGCTCTTACATTTTCACAAAATAATAACATAACGAAGTAGTTTTGTTGAAGTAAAATCATTTAAGTAAGTGCCAATATTCCTCTGAGATGTTGCGAAAGAGACGACACAGCATGTGCCTCGAAGTTATGGCAGCAAGTGAGCTAATTAGCTACAAAACTTTGCCATACAATGCATTCCATGTGGCAATAGAAGCTTATGATGTGATGTTTTAGAATCATTGAATCAAGTCGTTGGGGACGAATACATCGCACTACGTGATTCCATGTTAGTTGTAGTAACCAACACAATTACTAGTCATATTCATACTATAGTTAATTCATAGGTATATATGTGAGTTTTATAACAAGTTAAGTCAGTATTAAAAAATTTTCTTGAATTAAAAATTCTATTAAGTTATCTTAATTGTGTTGAGATGCTTATTTTTAGGTACAACATTAATTAACCTTTTAATTTCTTATAATTTTTTTACAATGTCTTTTATGACCAAAGCTCTCATAGACTTTCATAGACTGTCGTAGGTAAGGTAGAACATACTATGATTTTTTTAATTTATTCTCAAAATATGAATTAGAATTTCAATCGTCTTATCAGATTAAGGCGGTATTCTATAAAAGTGGCACAATTTTTGGGTGTTTTTTTTTATATTCGATAAAAAAGCCAAGATTATATTTAGTAGCCAGTTTTATATAAAACATTTATTGATATTTGTTTTGTATCGTTAATACAAATAAAATTAAAAAAAAATTTTGAAAATTGATAAATTATAAGCTGGTGATGTGGGGTGGGATAAAACATAAAGGTACGTCATGCGCCCCTTCTTGAAATGATTCAAAAAAAAAAAAAAATCAAATTGGCCATTTCAGCCCTTGAAAGGACTTTAACCGAGCTTCTTATGATCAATTGTATTGTGTGTGTTATTCAATGTTTGCACACAATTGACCGAGAACTGGACCTTCATGTTGGAAGGAAGTTCATGTGGAAGTTCATGGAAGTTCATGTTCTCAAGAAGCTGTACATGGCATTATTTACTCTCTGAGGTTTGCCATTGTTTGCACAGAGGTGGTGACCGATCAGAAAAATTTTTTGTTGAAAAAAACTTTTCGTCGCGGCTGGGGATCGAACCCGGGCTCCGAGCATGCTAAGCCACACACTTAACCTGCATGCCACGGTCACCACAATGAAATTGAAATGATTCCAACCGTTCTAATTATCTGAAAAAGAAAAAAAAAAAAACAGATTCTTAATAAGTTAGAATGTCTATTTTGTCTGAAGTACGGAAAATAAAAAAATTTTTTTTTTCAAAATCGCGGATGTTTAAAAAAACTGATTTATTGCCTCTTTTTTTCAAAGTTTTGATTTTTTTTTTTAAAAGTAAGAAACAAAATATTAGACTATTAATAGTTTCATCAATAGAGGAATATATAAAGAAGGTCCACACTTCATTTCAAGTCAATGGGTTCATTAGAACTTGAGAAATCACGTCAGACGTAATAGATAAAGTAGTTTTGAAAAAAAGCGTTTAAAGATTTAAACCATTTTTTAGAATGTTGCAAAAACGCATCGTTTAACCATTTAACACCACCTGAATCTTTCCTGATGAAAACATTTTATTTGCTAAGCACTGTTTCTCAATGCCAATGAAAGTATCTAATCAACTTTTTATTTATTTTGCCCAAAAAAGTGTTTTGATGGTTTTTTATGAGCCTTGAAAATCCAAAATTTGAAATATTTTAGAGAAGCGTTTTAATACTCATAATAATTAATTTAAAAATGATAGTTTTTACAAAATAGTGCTTCTTCCAATCAGAAAAAGTTAATAGCCCACAAACAAATGAAATCTGATATTTCAAATTTCTAGCTCAACTGGAACTGTAAGCTGCCAAAAATGGGTTAAATTTAAAAAAATTTTTTTTTGGTATTTTATTGTTTTGTTCAAATATCAATAAATAATTTATAAAAAAAGTGGCAGGTAAAAATATTCTTCGTTTTTTATCGAATTTTAAGAAAACATAAAAAATTTGTACCCCTTGACTAGAATACTGCCTTAAATCGGTCAGTACCGCCCTTGGACATAAATTAATTTTATAAAGATTTTTGTATGAGAGATAAACAAAGATTTGTCCGATTTTAATATAAATTGGTCTAAAGGTTAGGTAAATACAAAAAAAATATGTGTCCAAAATTGGTCAAAATCGGTTTGACTCTACACTCAGAAAAAAGTTCCCCAAAATATGATAAAAAAGGCATTATATGTAGAGAAAAATGGTGTAGACTTTGCTCCAGAGAATGCTTTTCTCTAAATGTGATACTAAAAATTCCCTAAAAATGATAAAAAGCTTCCATGAAAAAGAGAAATACATAAAAATATATCGTTTTTAGAGAAGAAGATTTTTTATTTTTGAGAAAAATTTTGTTTTAAATGAATAAAAATACTTAGCATTGTGAATTTTATATCAAAATATAGGAAATAATTTTCATTTTCAATAAAATTTTCTTCATAAATGAGAATTTCTTTGCGGGAGAAAAATACTTATCATTATAAGAGACATAGAAATACTTCCATTTCCCACAAGTAAGAAATATTTCTTCGAAAATGTGAAAATTTATTTAAATTGAAGAAAATTTTATTTGAAAAAAATAAAATTGCTATTATCGAAAATAAAGCAAGTTTTATCGGAGAAAGATAGGTGTTTTTTTTTTTTTTTGAGTATAGGGAAGTACTTGGTTCCATATTAATTATTTACAAAAATTGGCCGATCTAAACAAAAATTGGTAAGAGGGCTTTACAAATAGAGTAATAGATGTTTACTGATTTTTAGAAATCGGTTAAGCCCTACGGGTTTTTCCCTTGAACTTGTATTAAATTTTGAAATGAATTTGTATGGGAGTTATTTACAAAAGTTGGCCAATCTTAACAAAAATTGATAAGAAAGCTAGGCAAATAAAGCTACAGATATCTACTTACAGTGGTCGAAAACGTTTAGGCCCTAGGGTTACTTCTCTTGAGCCTCTATTACAATACTAAATGATTTTGTACGGGAGGTACATAAAAAAGTTGGCCGATCTTGACAAAAATTAGTCAGAAGGCTAAGCAAATAGAAAAAATGACGAGTACTGAAAATTATCGAAATCGGTTAGACCCTAGGCGTACTTGACTTGGACCTATATTAAACTTTTAAATGATTTCGTGTGGGAAGTAGTTACAAAAATTCAGTTGATCTCGTTTATTAGCCGGTGTCAGTTGATGTTGACGTAGAGTCATTAAATGTTTGTGCAATATTTGTGTTTTAAATTGTTGAGTTGTTTAAAGAAATTTTGTAAAATAATATATGTATATGTTATTATGTGGTACCTGTAAGTGTTTGTATTTTTACATCTTTTGTCATTTTAATAAATTAGTTTAACTTATTATTTTCGTGCTTGACTTCTGTGCTAGCTGCTTGTTTTTTATTTTCTTGCATTCCTCTTTGTGCGTTATTTGTTTATTTATATATACATATTAGAGCACAGGCATACTGTTGCTGTTGCTTCTAAACTGTTTAAAGTGAATTGTTAACCCTTTAAGCGCTATTTAATTTTTAACACGTTTGCTCACAAAAAATAATTAAAACCATTTATTTATTTTTTTTTATATTGATAGTTTTTTGTTTTATTGTTTATTTTTGTAATGGTTTATTTTTCTTCAGATAATATGGCTGCTTGTTCTCTAAACGAGCTTTGCAAAAGCCAAAATATTCTGAACCCCATGTTCAATTGTTCTGGGCCTTGTGAGCAAATGTTCCATTCTTCTTGCGCGGGTATCTCCAAGTCATGTCTTGATGATTTAATATCAACGAGATCAGGTCTTCGTTGGTATTGTGCTTCGTGCAGGGCCCTTTCCCCAGATGAACTTTATTCAAAAATAAAGCTGTTTGGGGAAAGACTTAACTCGTTGAATAACAATTTCAGAGAAATTGTAACATTTTTCAGCGAAGTTAACGCCACACCCAATACCAGCGTCTACGATGAGATTTATATTCCGGAAAATACCATTCCTTCTCTGTCTCAGACAGTTTCATCCGGGACTCAAACTAACAAAGACCTTAATAAAACCAAAAACAAGAGGAAAAATAAAAATAAAAATAACAAGCGTCGCAAGGCGTCTCTTAATAGCCAACAAGCTATGCAGCCCTCAGCTATGCCTTTAGAAATGAATAATGTAGTTATTTCTGCGTCGCCATCAATTACTCCTCCATTGACTAATAGTCCAATTTTAACTCAGCCCAACAATGAATCAAATTTAATTTTGAGGGCAGTGTCGAGGAGAAAAATGATTTTTATTTCACGCCTTCAACCTGACACAACTACCGAAAATGTTATGACGTTTGTCAAACAAAATAATTTAATAAGCCATAATGCATTCTGTTCATGCAAAAAAATAGGTAACAAACCCTCCCACGCGTCCTTCATTCTCACAGTTGTTCAGCTGCAACTGTTTTAAACTCTAATTTGTGGGGCAATAATATTCTCGTTTCTGAGTTTCAGCCTAAAAATAAGTCTAGAAGGTCCAACAAACCCGTGCGTCAGGCTCAAAAAAACTAAATAGGCTATCCCTTTACTATCAAAATGTAAGGGGATTACGTTCTAAGACGCATGACATATTTTTGTCAACTCAGAATTTTTCTGAGGATATTATTGCGTTAACGGAGACGTGGCTGAACGGAAGCATTACAGACTTGGAATTGTTTGACAATAGTTTCCAAGTTTTTAGAAAGGACAGGCACACTGACAATACTTCTGCTGTTGGTGGTGGTGTCTTAGTAGCTGTTAGGAACTCCTTTGTTAGTTCCTTTATTGATATTCCCTGCTCTTTCAATATCGAACTTATATGCGTTAAGGTTGTGCATTGTAATTCCAATGTATATGTTGTTAATGCGTATGTTCCTCCAAAGAGCAGTGCTGACGTCTATGCAAACCTTGCAGACTGCATAGAATACATTATAAATTTACTTGACGTTAATGACGACATTTTATTGTTGGGCGATTTTAATTTGCCTGACTTAAAATGGCATTCTTCTGACGATGATACATATTTATGTGTATCTAATTCGAAGACCCGCCAAGAACATATATTTGTTGATAATATATGTTCTGACTTACAACAAGTTCGTTGTATTTATAATAGTCTTAATCGACTTCTTGACCTGGTCTTAACTACAGACAGTAACAATGTCATTGTTAAGAGGGCCTTCCATACTCTTACAACTGTTGATGAATACCATCCACCATTGAGTATTTGGTACAAATCAGATAGAGAAAATATAGTTAATTCAAATTCCATAGACAAAGTTTATGAATTCAACTTTAAAAAAGCTGACTTTTTGAAGTTGAATAATTTGATTCATAGTAAACTCAATGTAATTTTAGAATACATAAATGAAAATAATCTTGATAGTTCCATTAGTTATTTTTATTTGGAACTTTTTGCTATGTTTTCTCAATCCGTACCATATAGCCTCAAATTTGCGAATAATTCGACGTACCCCTGGTACACAAAGGAATTAAAAACACTTCGCAACAACAGAAACAGAGCATGGAAGAAATATGTCTGTAGCTTAGACTCAAATGACCTAGAAACTTACAAATGTTTGTTTCTGGAATTTGAAAATCACTCAGCTACGTTATATAATGAATACTTAGACAATATTAAGCTGAGAATTTTGTCTGATCCAAGGAAATTTTGGGGATTCATAAATACAAAAAAGAAATCCGATGGATTCCCTTCATCATTTAAAACTCTTGACGGATTTACTGATGATCCCGTCATAATCTGTGGCCTATTTGCTACTCTTTTTAAAGAATCATTTTGTTCCGATTCTTTTAACCCTGATGTTGGGTATTTTGATTATATGAGTTCTTCACCCAAGGTTTCTTTGGAATCTATATCCTTTACCGCTGAGGATATTTTTAATTATATTGGATCGATAGATGAAGATTTTAGCGCTGGACCTGATGGAATTCCTGCCGCTGTGTTAAAACAATGCGGTTCTTTTTTGTGTCAACCACTTTCTTTGTTGTTTAATAAATCTATAAATGAAGGCCTTTTTCCTCAATTTTGGAAAAATCCTTTATAAGCCCCATTTATAAAAAGGGTTGCAGGAATGATGTTACTAATTACAGGCCCATTGCTAAACTATCATCGATTCCAAAACTTTTTGAGAGAGTGGTGTATGATCGGGTTAAGAGATACTGTGGAGAAGTCATAACAACTCGTCAGCATGGTTTTGTTAATGGCAGATCCACTGTGTCCAACCTTCTCGATTTTACATCTTTCTGCCTTAATACAATTGAATCAGGTAACCAGGTCGACTGCATTTACACTGACTTTAGTAAAGCATTTGATAAATTACCACATAATTTAATTTTATTTAAACTAAAGTTATTGGGATTTCCACAATATTTTGTTAGCTGGATTAAATCGTATTTGACAGAACGATCTTATCAAATACGATTCCGAGGGGTTTTGTCCCCTGAATTTGTTGCGGAATCAGGTGTTCCGCAAGGCAGTCACTTAGGTCCACTTCTGTTTATTTTAGCCATTAATGATGTTACCCACATTATTAAACACTCTCACCTGTTAATTTATGCAGATGATATGAAAATATACAGAACAATAAATGCTAAAGACGACTCCAACCTACTCCAGGCTGACTTGAAATCTTTTGAAGTTTGGTGCTTTAAAAATAATATGTTTCTAAATCCTGTTAAATGCCAAACTATGACCTTTTCGCGCAGAAGGAATAATTTAATTTTTGACTACAATATTAAAGATACTGCTTTAAGTCGTGTTGAGGCCGTCAAAGACCTTGGTATATGCATGGATTCTAAGCTATCGTTCAACAATCATATTGATTACATTTGTAAAAAAGCATCTTCAATGCTTGGATTTATAAAACGTTGGGCCAAAGAATTCAATAGCATGATTACAACTTCTACGTTGTATTATGCAATAGTGCGCCCTCACTTGGAGTACGCAAGTCAAGTTTGGTCCCCAAATTATAGTGTGCATGTTGAACGTATAGAGAGAATCCAAAAACGTTTTGTTCGGTTTGCTCTTAGGGGCTTAGGTGGGATTGATTTTTTGAACCTTCCTCCTTACGAGGATCGTTTAAAACTTTTAAAAATGCAATCTTTAAGTGAACGGAGGAAGTCTGCAGGTATCGTCTATTTACACCAACTCATAACCGGTGTATTCGATTGTCCGGAATTACTTTCTCTTGTAAACTTTAACTCTAACCGTAGAAGTAGTAGAAATGCTAACAACTTAATTTATCTACCATTTAGTAGAACAAATTACATGGCTACTGCTCCCTTGAACCGCATGAGTGCCTCTGTAAACAACTGTACATTTTTTGATGTTAGTTTGTCAAAAGGTCAACTCAAAAGTAGATTGAAAGCTATTGTGTAATTAGATCTGTGTTTGTGTATGCATGGTTAGTTGTTATGTCCTGTGTTGTCCCTGAGCCCAATCCATTCTGTGGTGGGTAAATTTTTCCCACATTGATTTGTTTGGAGCCACTGGAATTCATTACATTGAAATATTTCAATGAAATCTGAATTGTGGCTTCAAATAGATTAATGCTGAGAATGTGCGAAAAAGCTGTAGTAGCTGAACTCTATTGTTATTGCATGTTAAAAAAATTGGCCGATCTTGACAAACATTGATCAGAAGGCTACTCCAAATCGGTTGAACCCCAGGAGTCTCCCTTTGGAATTAAATTACCAAAATATGTCGACGAAGAAAGTAAAACCAAACGATTTTGATTTTGTACCCTATTCTATATTTTGGATAAAACGACATTACTATACTTATGGTCTATTATTTCTGTAGAAGTAACGGGTAAAATTTTTTTTTTTAATTTTGCTCTTTACATTCATTTATTTCATACCGTACCAGCGGGCAACAAAATATTAAATTAGTCAGTTTTGGTTGCGCTTCAATGCATACGTACATGTCACTTTCATTGCGCACGGAAAAATTCAAACAAAATAGAACTAACGTGTAACGTTAAAGACCACACATGTTTACTATTAGGAGTGAAAGACAACACTTTTCATTATAACGATTTTCTACGTTCATTAGATCCCTCTTCTACGATATAGTTCTTAAATTATGGACTTTTATTGCCAATTTCGTAATTTTTTAAATGCAGACCTGCCTTTAAATTCACTTGCAAAAATGTAACGTTAAAGACCACATACAATTTTTTATATCTTCAAAAAGCAGAAGAAACGTTCTTCGCATAAAATAAAATATAAGTCTTAAAGTCTACTCTCATGCACGCATACAAAGTTTTTTTGGTTTCATAGAATAATTTCGATATATTAACTGAAACAAATATTCGTTCGAGTGTAACGTTACAGAGAAAAAAATTAACCATATGTTACGCTATAAACATTAATATTTCTCCTACACTGAGGGAAATATGTGTTAAAATTAAATGAAATTGTGTTAATTTTAAACGAATTTGTTTTTGAAATATAGCTTGAAACAAATTCATTTAAATTAAACACAACTGTTCTTAAAGTTAAATTTAAAACAAGGGTTATTGTTTTTAAAACAATGTTTTTAAATAAGAAAACAAATTTAAAACAAACATTTTTAAATTTAAAACAAATGTTTTAAAGCATAATTTTTTCGATGCCATTTTTAAATTTTTTCCGAGTTTTTGATGACAGATTCGTAATCAGCGACCCTTGGGACTCTCCGAATACCGAATCTCAACTCCTTTCAATGAAGTTTGCACTTTCAATATTTCAATATTGAAAAACTGAATTAGTTTTTATTTTATTTTATGTTCGATATTTTTCAAACCAATGAAAATTCAAAATTCAAAAAATGTCAAAGAAAGCTTCAAGGAAATAATGAATGAAAAAAAATTGAAAGGAGTGTATAGTTGAAATTTAAACACAATTGCTTTAAATTTTGTTTTGTAGAAACGCAAAGGCGTTAAATTTATATTGTAAAAATTTTTGTTTAATTTTAAAGTATGTTTTTTTTCTCAGTGTACGTCAACAAATTTCATTCAGGCTTAAGAAAAAAAAAATGAAATTAAAAAATAATAGGGGAAAATCACTAAAGATTTTACTTTTCTCGAATAGATTAAGAAGGGACATGACATTCGCGGCAGAGAAAACAGATCTTATTTAAAAAATTCATATCTCAGTCAAAAACAAACATTTTTCCAAAATTGTTTTATTTTTTATTTTAGAGAATTGAACAAATTACAAAAAATAAATATATATCAAAAAATATATTTTTCACTATAACATGGTTTTTTATAAAGCTTGAAACTGGCGGTAGAAAAAAAACGGGGCCTCGTGGTTGCAGCGCTGGGAGCCGCAAGAATTATCCGATCTGGAAAAAAAAATTACTTCTTTGAATCTTCACAAAATTGGTTATCGTATGACAGAGGCTTTTTATACCCTAAACCTGAAAGGTCAGGGTATATTAACTTTGTGCAAACGTTTGTAACGCATAGAACGAAGCGAGTCCGGTATAGAAAAGTATATATATTCTTGATCAGCGTCACCACGTGAGTCCATGTCTATCCATGTCCGTCCGTCCGTCCGTCCGTCCGTCCGTCTGTCCGTCTGTGTGTTGTCCGTATACACAGGATAAGAAGAAGGAGTTGAGATAATTGGATGAAACTTAGTACACGTAGTCACATGAACCCAAGGATCTGCACTACTGAATATTTTTGGAATCCACCTACGGACACGCCTACCTCCCGTACAACGCGAAAATTGAAAACTGCATAACTCAGCTCATAATTAGCCTACAATAATAAAATTTGGTATGTATGTGTTTTATATTAACACAAAGATGTTTTTGAAAAATGGACGTCATCCGCTTACGGACACGCCTACCGCCCATACAACGCGAAAATTGAAAACTGCATAACCCAGCTCGTAATAAGCCTACAACAATAAAATTTGATATGTATGTGTTTTATACAAACACAAAAATGTCTTCGAAAAATGGACGTCATCCGCTCACGGACACGCCCACCTCCCATACAACCCAAAAATTGAAAACGCAATAAATAAGCCTCTGTTTCACCTACAGAGCTAAAATTTGGCACGTATGTTTTTTGTGACAAAAAAAAGATGGTTTTGAAAAGTGGACATCATCCGCCCACGGACACGCCTACCGCCCATACAACGCGAAAATTGAAAACTGCATAGCCCAGCTCGTAATAAGCCTAAAACAATAAAATTTGATATGTATGTGTTTTATACAAACACAAAAATGTCTTCGAAAAATGGACGTCATCCGCTCACGGACACGCCCACCTCCCATACAACCCAAAAATTGAAAACGCAATAAATAAGCCTCTGTTTAACCTACAGAGCTAAAAGTTGGCACGTATGTTTTTTGTGACAAAAAAAAGATGGTTTTGAAAAGTGGACATCATCCGCCCACGGACACGCCTACCGCCCATACAACGCGAAAATTGAAAACTGCATAACCCAGCTCGTAATAAGCCTACAACAATAAAATTTGATATGTATGTGTTTTATACAAACACAAAAATGTCTTCGAAAAATGTACGTCATCCGCTCACGGACACGCCCACCTCCCATACAACCCAAAAATTGAAAACGCAATAAATAAGCCTCTGTTTGACCTACAGAGCTAAAATTTGGCACGTATGTTTTTTATGACAAGACAAAGATGGTTTTGAAAAATGGACGTCATCCGCCTACGGACACGCCTACCGCCCATACAACGCGAAAATTGAAAACTGCATAACCCAGCTCGTAATAAGCCTACAACAATAAAATTTGATATGTATGTGTTTTATACAAACACAAAAATGTCTTCGAAAAATGGACGTCATCCGCTCACGGACACGCCCACCTCCCATACAACCCAAAAATTGAAAACGGAATAAATAAGCCTCTGTTTGACCTACAGAGCTAAAATTTGGCACTTATGTTTTTTATGACAAGACAAAGATGGTTTTGAAAAATGGACGTCATCCGCCTACGGACACGCCTACCTCCCATACAACCCAAAAAGTTTTAAACTCAATAAATAAGGTTATGTTTGTCATAGAGAAATTAAATTTGGTATGGATGTATTTTATACCAAAACTAAGGTGTGTTCAAAAATTGGAAGTAATTCGTCCATGAACACGCCCACCTCCCATAGCGAAAGCACAATAAAGGCATTAACTGTGAGCTACAGGAATAAAACTTGGTATGTGTAAATTTTTCATCAATATTTAAATGCATATAAAATATAGGCTTCATTCAAATTTTTTGTTTTTGAAAAGTGGGTTTAGGGTATTTCATAGTCGGCCTAGACCGACTTTAGACTTTCTTTACTTGTTTTAAAATTGTTTTTAATTTTTGGTGATATTCCAAATTTGAAAGTGTATTTTTACGAAAAAAATATTGACTTTAAAAATTTATTTAAAATCGAAAAAAAAAATTCAAATAAAAAGCTCGTGCAATACGATAGCGAATCAATTTTAAAAAATTAAAAAAAAAAATTTTGTCAAAAACTGAACCCGCTAGTGCCGCAACCAGTACGAAAAATATGGTTTCGAGATAAACGCGTTCAAAGTTTGTGAACAAAAAAAAAAAAGTTAAAATTAAAAATGCGCTCTCACTAATCCGGCTGTTACTTTTGAACCCGTAGGAATTTTTCCATGAAATTTTTAATTTTTTCCATTTTTTTAGAGTCTTAAGAATATTTACTAAAATACAAAATTTAAAAAAAAAGATTTAAAAAAACTAAAATGTTTTGAAAAAAAAAAAAACAAACATAACTTTATAATATATTTTTTTGATAAAAAAAATTGAGAATATTTAAAATAAGGGAATGGAAAAAAACCTTAACGAACGGTTTCTTTTTGTTCGGTTCAAGATAGCGCAATCTTTATTTGGCTTTATTCGAATTCCGCTCTTCTACTCAAACACAAGCACAATCACTACCACGCAGAAGAAAGAGAGAAGAATAAAATGTTAGGGATTGTGCTGTTTGATCAAAAAACATTATTTACTTTGTTGTGCTTTTTGATCGTGATCAAAAAACCGAACCTTATGTAGCGAATGTTAGTACTGCTGAACAATAGTTGAACAATTTGTTGGCAAAATTGACAAAAAAGTTAAATTTATCCCAAAAAGTTTACTTATAAGTAGAGCTCAAAGAAACTGTCGAGTTACATTGTTCGAACTGTGCGTCGCTTTATTTTTGAAGCCGCATTTGAGTCAATGTACTGGCCATCTAGTAGCACAGACTTGAACCCAAACAAGCTAGTGTAGAACGAGATCAAGAACAAAGAAAATCTCCTTTCTTTTAAGTTGGTGTAATTAATAGGAATCTAATACATCAATTGCTAAGAATTTTTATAATAAAATCAAATTTTCACAAACACTAAATTCGTTGCTTATTTGAAATAAACTTAGCTGTTTTCTTGCTTTTAACAAGGTCTACGTTGATATCCTATTTTTTTTTTGTACTTTTTCGCCCAGCCCAAATAACTTGCTGCAAATCCTGCAAACTCTTGTGTTCGCTTCACACTCATCGGTGAGCAGCAGAAAAAAAAAACACAGAAATTCACTTGTGGTGCAATTAACACTCTTGTTTTGAAGCATTCAAACTAAAATAGTTGGCACCAAAACAGGTGAGTCTACTTTGTTGGTTTTGGCTCAGCTGCTGCAGGCATGCAAAAAATGGGAATTCGAGTTTAATTTGTGCGCTTCAAATTAAGCCACATAAATTTCATTTGAAAATAGCAAACTGAGCGCCAAGAGATTCATTCATTCATTCGTTCGTTCGTTTGTTTGATGCATCCAACATACCTACACCTTGCCCCCTACCCTACAACCCAGTGGAATTTTGAGCATTTTCGGCTTGAACCTTTGTAAGATTTATGAAATTGAAACTTTAAACGTATCCATACAACTCACTCACCTGAACTTGATGCATTTATGTAACTCTTAACAATTCTGTGTTCTGTATAAAACCACATGATATGCCATTTCATGTCATCTGCAGCATCTGTTTTAATTGTTGTCTTGTCTTTTTTATTGCAGGTACAAAATTGAAGTGGCCGGCAAGAGTCTTCCTGTGCTAACAAATCTTGACAAGGGACGCTATGGCGTCATTGTATTCGAGAATCTGGATAAATACCTCAATATGGACAAGTGGAATCGGGAGCTGCTGGATAAATACTGCCGCGAATATTCGGTGGGCATTGTTGGCTTTGTTAGTCCCAGCGAAGAGACGCTGGTAGCAGCTCAACTGCGCGACTTTCCAATCTTTGTTCATACCAATCTACGACTGCGCGATGCGAGTCTTAATCCCGCTTCACCGGTGCTGCGTTTAACTCGTGCCGGTGAGACCGCCTGGGGTGCACTGCCTGGTGATGATTGGGCTGTGTTTCAGCACAATCACACCACTTACGAGCCCATCGAGTGGGCGCAACGCAACACCGCTGACTATCCATCGGATAGTGGCGGTCAAGTGCAGCTGCCTCTTACCACTGTGCTGCAGGATCACGGCCAGCTGGATGGCATACAGCGTGTGCTGTTTGGCAGCAGTCTACGCTTCTGGCTGCATCGTTTACTCTTCCTAGATGCTCTGTCGTACCTGAGTCATGGGCAGCTGAGTCTCAGCCTGGAACGCATGCTGTTAGTCGATATTGATGACATTTTTGTTGGCGAGAAGGGAACACGTTTGCGTCCGGATGATGTGCGTGCCTTGGTGGCAACGCAAAAGACTATAGCTTCTATGGTGCCTGGCTTTCGCTTTAATCTTGGTTTTTCTGGCAAATACTATCATCATGGCACACGTGAGGAGAATCTGGGTGATGATTTTCTGCTACACAATGTGCATGAGTTCAACTGGTTCTCGCACATGTGGAAGCATCAGCAGCCACATTTGTACGACAATCTGACGCTGCTTATGTCGGAGATGCAGCTGAACTATGCCTTTGCCAAGGATCATGATATACCTACCGATTCAGGTTATTCGATATCGCCACATCACTCGGGTGTCTATCCAGCACATGAGCTGCTGTATGTAGCCTGGAAGAAGATTTGGAATGTTAAGGTTACTTCGACGGAGGAGTATCCGCATTTGCGGCCGGCTCGCCTGCGACGTGGTTTTATACATCGCAACATTATGGTGCTGCCTCGCCAGACCTGCGGACTCTTTACGCACACCATGTACATCGATCGCTATCCAGGTGGCCGCGACAAGCTAGACGAATCCATACAAGGTAATTTTTTTGTCAGGCATGCTCATTCTATACTTCACTTTAATACTAAAAATTTCTTTATATAACTAGGTGGTGAGCTTTTTCAAACAATAGTCTACAATCCCATCAATATCTTCATGACGCACATGTCCAACTATGGCTCCGATCGTCTGGCGCTCTACACATTTCAGTCGGTCATTAAATTTCTGCAATGCTGGACAAATTTAAAATTGGGCTCAGCACCGCCTATACAGCTGGCCGAAATGTACTTCCGCCTGCATCCGGAAGAAGTGGATCCGGTCTGGGGCAATCCATGCGATGATGTGCGGCACAAAAAAATCTGGTCAAAGACTAAGAATTGCGATTCACTGCCCAAGTTTCTGGTGATAGGGCCACAAAAAACCGGCACAACTGCGCTCTATACATTCCTCTCCATGCACTCAAGCATTGCCAGTAATGTTCCAAGTCCGGACACTTTCGAAGAGATACAGTTTTTCAATGGCAACAACTACTATCGTGGGTTGGATTGGTACATGGACTTTTTCCCCAGTGACGCTGCGGGTCTGGGCAATGCCTCAACAATTGCTCCACCTACTAGTTTAACAACGGGTATAGGTGGCGGCGCTCGATATATGTTCGAGAAGAGCGCAACTTACTTTGATGGTGATGTGGTGCCAAAACGTGCGCATGCGTTGCTGCCACATGCCAAAATTGTCACGATTTTAATATCGCCTGCAAAGCGCGCCTATTCATGGTACCAGCATCAGCGAGCTCACGGCGATGCCATAGCCAACAATTATAGTTTCTATCAGGTGAGTTAAAAAATTATTGAATTAGGAAAGAGAGGGGGGTGGGGGGGGGGGGGTATAAAAAATAAATTTCCAAACAGAAAATATAATTTTTACACAGAATCTTCGATGTACCTGATGCAAAGAAAGAAATTATGTAAAATGCATTTGTCGTGCTCCGCACCTTATATCGCTCAAACTGTTCATTCTCAAACAGAACTTTAATAATACGAAAAAGGTTTAGCCTGAAAGTATGCACACATTTTCACATTTTATTTTATTCAAGTCATGCTCCGCACCTTATATCTCTCAAACTGTAATTAGGCTATTTGTTTGCTATTTAAACTTTACACAAAATAAGTTCAGCCTCAAAGTATGCATTGAAAATTTATATGAAACTTATCGATGGCGACATTGATTTCAAACCAATGCAGGACAGTTTTTATACTAGTAGAAAATGAAGCACTGAAAGACATCAGTATCAAATATATATAAATATTTTAATTATTTTCCAAGCATCTCTTATTTTATCACTTTATATAAAACGAAAAGTGTAGAGATATTCATGACCCACTGTGGCAACCTTGAAGTTAATAATAAGATTATCGTCAAATTTTAATTAAATCACTTTAATGCAGGCAATTTAAATTGTCTTCTAGTATAAATGTTAAGGCTCTAGATTTAACTGAGTTCTTTTTTAATCAAAAGAGTTCACAGCTCCTTGACAGGCAGGCTTAAAAACTTTGATAACAATCCGACACCATTTATTTACTTAAATTTATTACCAACCACCCATCACCACCACTATCATCATTATTATTCTTACTCACTCTCACTTTCTTACTCACTATGTCTTTTCTATTCTCTTTATACAGGTTATTACAGCCACTGATACGGCACCAAAATCACTCAAAGATTTACGCAATCGTTGTCTTAATCCTGGCAAATACGCACAACACCTCGAACATTGGCTGGCCTATTATCCGGCTCAACAACTGCACATCATAGACGGCGAACAATTGCGTCTTAATCCCATTGACGTCATGAATGATTTGCAACGCTTCCTGAAAATACAGCCACCTTTCGACTATTCGAATCATTTACGTTTTGATACAAAAAAAGGATTCTTCTGTCAGGTGGTGAGCGAAAAACGCAATAAATGTCTGGGTAAATCGAAAGGACGACAATATCCACCGATGGATGAGCGTAGCGCTAAATTATTGCAAAGGTAAGAAGTTACAGAGATGGCAGAGATGATGCGCGTTAAATAAATAGATATAAAGAGAAGGGGCAAAAAAACAAAAAAAACTGCAAAGCAGAAAGGCTGTTTGAAGTAAGACAAGATAGCAAGCAGTTGAGGTATAGGTACGAAGCTACATTAATGCTTGAACTTTGTGCGGCGTCACGTTTGCTGTCACGCTACTTGAAACTTTTGCCCAGATTGTTGCTTTCAATTAGTTGGCCGCAACAGCAAAAAGCTTTTTACGAACGTACTCCTCCTGCTCTAATGCTGCCGATTTGAAAGAGATAAAAAAAACAAAAAAAAACAACCACGAGCGTAATTCTGCCATCCTTTTTGAGAATTTTGTTTTTTGGATGTGTTATTTTTTGTGTGTTGCGACACTCACTTTGTTGCTGCTCTGTTAGCACTTATTTTTTCACATTTTTGCGGTTAACACAAAAAAGAAAAAAAAAATAAAACAACAATTTTTTTAGCTTGTAATTTAACAGCAAATGTATTTGAATTAATTACGAAATTCTATGCTTTCAGTTGACAGCTTTCGACTGACGTTAACAGCGCGCATTAATTTATTTCGTTAAGCTTTGATTTTAAGACAATAGACTGGCAATTAAATTTGTTGGTATTAAAGTGTGAAAACTACATTGAAAATCAACTCATGAAAAGCTAACAGTTCGTTTTACATTTTTAAAATGTTAAAATTGCTAGAGATGCGCAGAGATGCGCTAGAGATGTATATTCTGACAGTTTTAAACCAATCGAGCCCCAAAGTTTCGTCAAATTCAAAGTTTAGACCAGTTTCGCTCGCAAATCGTTAAAAAAATTATATTGCTTTCTGTTTTCGGAGAGAAAAAAATGGGCTAAAATCAAGCTCAAAACGTTCATAACTGAAATCAGCTCAATAGAGCTCAAAACTTTTTATAAACATGCTATTCACGTTCGCAGTTTATGCGAGAATTTGGGCTCGACATTTTATTTTATAAACACGTTAATTTGTGCTAAATAAGTGTAATCTTGGGCTTGTTCATAAAAAAATTAATTTTCTTATTGTTTTTGCTCATCAAGCAAAATGAGCAACCGATCAACGTTATTCTTGAATTGGTTTTTGTTCCTGTTAGTTATAAAAGTGCAGAAAATAAATTAAAAAATTATATATTCCCGTCCGAATTGGATCAAATATATCTAATCTTGAGAATAGAAATATTCCCCCTGTCATCGTGTTTTTTTTTTTTTTTTTGTTGGTTCCTTGGCTTCATCGAAATCAATCCATAAATCTCAAAAATTGAACACAAATGAGCATGTTTTTTTATAAACAACACCGAAATGACATAAATTGGGCACAAGTGAGCATATTAATTTTTTGATAAACATTCCAAAAATTTCTTATAATAAACGCAAGTGATCATATTACTTTTTTGATAAATGATCCAAAAAGCACATACATTATGCAAGAATGGGCATGTTAATTTTCTGATAAACAATCACATTAGAGCTTGATATCAAGAATATTATGGCGGAGCTCAGTATCACTTTCAAAATTAATTGGTTTGGGATTGTTTTCAGCTTAAATTTCTCTCTTTGTAACTTTCGTGACTTAAGAAATTAGTTTCACGTGAACATGCTTTGTACGTGATCACGTGTTTTTAAACAAGTCAAGTGAAAACACGAACACACGTGTATTTTATTCACGAACTACACGAAAAGTTCGTATTCCCGTGATTCACTTGAGCTCCACAGGAACATTCATTCCTGTTTTAGAAACCTAAAGAGCCCTAAAAAATTTAAATAACACACCCATGAACTGGTCAAGTCCTGTACTTTGAACCCATAGATGACATAAAAACTACAGATAACAAGCTGAAAATCTTGTCAATAACATGGTTATTTTTTGTTTTCAGACGCTTAAAAGAATTATTAAGTTAGACTCATGCCTTAAGTACGTGAATACTATTCATGTGAATCACGTGTATACGAACATTACATGTAGTTCGTGAATAAAATACACTGCTTCAGGTTCGTGTTTCAAAAAATAAACTGCACGGAGTTGGAACTTCGTGAACACGTGTAGTTAGAAACAAGTCTTTGAGATGAAGCTCTATTCTGAAGTAGTTTCAAGAAACATTGTTAAAAAGTTGTTTTTGTCACTTCATCGCATTTGAAGATCCTCCACTTTCGACTTTTTTGACTTCTGAAACGTTAGACATCTATTAAAAATTCGCAACTTTTTATTTCTCTCAACTATTTGAATAATAACTTTTCAAATAGTCAAAGAATCCCGAATAATAAGTTTTGATATTAATTTTTTAATGAATTAAGCTAAGATTGTAAATGCGGTCTCAAGCATATTTCTCAATTTGTACAGTTACCGCTCACGATTCCAAAACAATTCAGCAGTTCTCGCTCGTGTTCTCAAAATAGTTCTTAATTCCTACAGCAGATCGAGCACGACTTTAAATTTCTGCTTCCATAAATGAGTTGCTACACAAAAGCTCGCAAGTGAGAAAAGAGCTAAAAATCGTGTTGAAAGCCTCTTGTAAGCAACTAAAAACTCGTACACACACAGCTGAAAAAAACCTACAATCCTTGCAAACATTTTCAATCGCCTCAGAATCGTCAGCGAATCGCTTTAAAGATGAAACAATCGCCGGCAAGCTCTTTTGGGAGTCATCGGGGTATCACCGAATGAAGCAGCTGAGGCCATAAAAGCTATTCGCTGCGAAGATTCTTCAACGAATCGACGAACGGGTTCTTAAACGATTCGCCGAGAAGATTCGCTAACGAATCGCCGAAAGGATTTGTAAGTGATTCGCTGAGAAGAGTCGCGAACGAAACGCCGTAAAGACTTTTAAGCTAATCGCCAACTAATCATCAAGAGTGGATTTAAGGGATTCATCGGGAAGAGTCTCACATGAATGATATAAAGGGTCTAAAACAATTTGCGGCCAAGAGTGGCAAACGAATCGCTTTTAGGGGTCTTCAGGGATTTGTTGCGAAGCATGGTTGTTGAACGTTATAAGTTTGTTTATAGTTTAAACTTGACGATATCCTGTCCCAATTCAAAGAATTTTTTACTAATTCAACTGTTTGATTTATTTTAAAGATTTTTCAGAGCATGCTTCATAATCCAACGATATATTTGAAATTTTCTCAAAAAGTGATCTTCCAACGATCAACGTAATGAGCGAAGGAAGATTTTGAAAATTTTTTGGAATCGTGCATTCAACGCTGGGCGATCGAAAAGCTATCTATCTTCCAACGATCGATGGAATGAGGGAAGGCAGGAAGATTTGTAGCACTGTTTTTTTAATACAATTTTCATATCTTGGGCAATCGAAAATCGAAAATGAGCAAAAGATTTTGAAAACTTTTGTCTAAACCGTGCATTCATCGCTTAGGAGATCGAAAAGCGATAAATCTTCCAACGAGCGCCGCAATAAGCGAAGGCAGATTTTGATAATGTTTCGTAAATCGCGCATTCGTCGCTTTTGCAAACGAAAAGCGATACATCTTCCAAAGAACCCTTGGGCGACTCGCTAGTGCATCGCAAAATCAACTTCTCTTCCAAATGTTTGCAAGGAATACATTTTATCTCCCACATTTTTCAAACTTATATTTTAATTTGGCAAAATTTTGCCTCCGAATAGTTTTAAATTAAGTAAAATATAGCTAAGAAACTATTTTGCAGATGTACTTTGCAACACTTCCGCTTAAAGTTTGCTGCCAAATTCCACTCGCTAACTTATTAAAAAAACAAAAAAAAAAAACAATGCATACAAATTTTAAACCACTCAAAACTCTTTCCCCTTTCATTTCACAGATATTACCTCAGTCCTAACACCGCCTTAGTGAAGCTACTTAAGAAACTTGGTTCGCGACCTATTCCACAATGGCTCAAGGATGACCTCTCAACGTCGACATGATAGCTGCTGTCCTTTTCACAGCATCGTGCGCGATCAAAACACTTACAGTTCCACCTAAAAAAGTCGCCACACAAACATCGTCGCGCGCCAAAGGAAGTTCGAAATGCGAACGAAGCACACGAAAAGGATATGAAAACTAAAATGCGTTTGCAGTTCCGCAGACACCGGAAGTGGCAACAAAACGATTTTCTTAAATTCAAAGACTAAGAATTTTAGTGCTGTAGAAATATGCAGATTTAGCAAAAATGTTAATTAATACAAAAACAAAAAAAAAAAAAAGTAAAAACCAGAGCTCTACTCTAAGCATTAAAAATAATGATAGGAAATTAAAAATGAAAGAAAGAAAAATAACATATAAATTCTAGTTTTAGTTAACTTGTAGCGTCTGTTGTCGTCTACCTAAAGCCTAAATGAAACGCCTAAATGTACTGTATCTGTATGTATGTCTGTAAATATATATATAATATATCTATTTGAAATGTAATGTTAGTCTAAATAACTGCAAATAGCTGCAAGGATTAAGCCATAAAACCATTACATTGTTGTTGCAACAACGACAACAACAACACCACTAACAGAGCCATCTATTAAAACTTAACGAGCAAACAAAAAAAAAAAAAAACAAAACATAAAAAAACCAAAAAAAAAATAAAACAAACAAAAAACGAAATTATTGTGAAACTATGTATACTTTATTTTTAAAAAAAATAAATTCATTCGATTCTTGCTGTGCTTATTTTATATTTTATGCAAATTCATTTTATGAGATTTAAGCAATGCATAACTATAGAGTTGATCTAGCTTAGTGAAATGTGTTATATTTCTAAAAACACACAACCACACAAACACACTCACAAACACACATTTAAATAATTATAGCGTATATATTAAGCCATTATGCTAATGTAAAAGTTTTTATTTACACAACTAACTATAATATATATAGTATATAAATATGGAATATATATTTTTATATGTTACAATATTTAAGCCGAAATATTAATATTTGTTTTGCCAAATTGTAAATGTTTGTACTTTATACTTAATTTTATGAATTATTTTAATTTTTTTTTTTTTGTAAACTGCAATTGTTGCAGTTATTGTGGTTTTTTTTTGTTTTTTGCCCCTAAAAATTCAAAACTAATGTGCTTTAATGTCGCTGTTGTATGTAGTTTATTTCGTAAAAGAATGTGTGTTTGTTTTTATAAAGCGTTGAGCTACAGGCAGCATAGGTTAGCCTATGAAAAATAACGTTTGTTATGTAAGGTTATCTTAGGCTTCTGCATGAAAAAAACTTAAACTTATTAACTTAAGTTAAAACATTTTTTAATGACTTGATGGCTAATTTAAAATTTCAATTACTGAGCTGGTTTAATGAGTGGCTAGGTCTTAACCATAAACAGCCGAGTAACTGCTAGACAAGAACAGGCGCAAATATTGTTAATCATTATGATCATATAGTAAGATTAGCCTAGAACGAAGTCGAAATGTACTGAACTTTTAATAAGGAACTGAATTTTAAGTAGTTCTTACTGAACGAAACTTATAATTCCGTTTTGGTTTTAGCAAATCATATGTGAACTAAGATTTCTAAGTAAGTAAACTGCAAAAACTACAGAAATTTCCGCTGAATTGGCGTTGATATCAACAAACAGCTATATTTTCTAGTAGGGTTATTTTTTAAAAGCTTTTCTGATTTTGATTTATTAGCTCTTAAACAAATTGGTCTAGAGTTCACATTTTTAAGCTCAAAGAAAGTGACTAGTAGTAGTACAAAATTTGCAGACCTTGTTAGGAACCACTATATATTTACAATTGTATAAAGAACTTGTCAGCTAATAAGTGAAACAGCACAAAAGATCACAACACACCTGGGGATCAGCAAAGCCAGTGACCATACCGAAATGTATTGGAAAAATCTATGATTTCGTATTGGACAATCCGAAAGTGAAAGAGCATGAGATAGCTTCAGCCGTAGACATATCAAATGGGTCGGTAGTTTAAATTTTACATAACATTTCGGTATGAGAAGGTTGACTGCAAGATGGGTGTTGCCTTTGTTAACAATCAATCAAAAACATGAACAATATCATGTCCCAACAATGTTTGGACATGTTGAAACAAAATCTAGCTGATTTTTTTAAGTCTTAAATTGTGACCATGGATGAAATAGCAAACATAGATCCATTACTATGCACTAGAATCGAAGTAGTCACCCAAGAGCGGATAGGTTCCAATGGAAGTGCACCAAAGCGAGTGATGACTCAATAAACGGCAAAAAAGGTGTTGGAGTCTATTTTTTGGGGATTCGAGCTGCATTTTGTTCATCGACTAAAGACTGTATCGAAAAGTATGTTCCTACTTTGCATGTTGGTTTTTCTAGTTTTTTTTTTTCGCAAACATTTGTTTAACAGTTGACAGAACACCTGTCATACGCTGTTTTTCAGGTGTTGAAAATAATTTTTGTTTGTTTTATTTTAATTTTGAACTCGAAAATGGGACGTGTCTCAATAGATACTCACAAAAAAGTTTTGCACAATCTTTTTGTGCAGTTTTTTTTTTAACAAAATTTTAGCTTAACGTCTTAAAATTACTGATAAAACAGTAAAGAGCATAAAGGAAAAGTTTGAAGAGGCTGCATCCTTGGAAAACTTATCAAGAACACGGCAAGTAATTCTCAGTTGGAAAAATCCTTAGCGGAACCCTTCAATGTCTTTACGAGATGTGTCCAAAGAGGGAGGATTTGCTAGTGCGATGATTCAGTTAAAGGATTCAGAGTTAAAAACGTAATAATTTAAAGACTTGCAAAAAGCAGAAGAGACCTAAGAAATCAGAAAAACAACTGGGTTTTTGAAAAACTAGAGTGCGCAAGTTGTATAGAAATGGATGACGAAACCTACGTCAAGTTCGATTCCAACATAATTTTGGCTCCAAAATTCTATACGAAAGACAAAGTGTTGTTAGTGAAACCATTAGTACTGTGTGCAATTTGAAAAAATTTAGTAAGAAGGCTCTTGTATGGCTCTTGTGGGTTTCATTTGAACATGTGGTTTGAAGTTTTTGCAACAAAAGATACAGTAAATTCCGAATTATACCAGAAATAGTGTCTGGAACAACGGTTTATTCCATTTTATAAGACGCATAATATTTCTGCAATATTCTGACCAAATTTGTCAACCGCTCATTACTTCAACTCCACACTAAATATGCTTGAATATGCACTGGCATCAAATTTGTAACCAAATCTGAAAATCCACCAAACGCTTCACAACTCCGGCCGATTAAATGCCATTGCAATGTTAGAAAATCGTTGAAATAAGTGTATCGAGCTGAAAGGCGAATTAAATGTGAAAGAATAAAGAATAACTTTTTCAAAAATCGTGCATGATCTTGAATGCCCTAGTAGGTACGGACCATAAAATATGAGGTAACTTAAAATAATTGAAAAGTCATTCAAAACACAGAAAAAACCTCGACCTTGCTACAACAAAAACATGGAATATACAATATTGTTCTGATGGGAAGAAATTTAATTTGGATTATCCTGATTCCATGAGTTGTTACTGGCACCATCTAAGTTCCAAAGATGTTCATATGTCTGAAAGAAATTGCAAGGAAGTGAAATTGTCTTGGTCTTACCAGTAGTTTTTGCAGAAAGATTTATAAGTAAAACCCACAAAATTTACCATCAATATTGAATTGAATCTGAATTGATCATCAGATAGATTATCATATGTTAAAGCTGTAGTCCCCAAAGATCAAACAGAAGTAAATGAAACCTGGCATTGCAAAAAAAAAAACAACTTGAAATTCTGAAATTCTGAGATTTAGTTCATTAAATCAGGTTTGGTGTTTATGGCTTTCGTTTAGAATGTTAGGTTTTGAAAGATAAGATTAGCTTTGAAAGAAAATTATAAAAATGTTCATCTGTTTTATGTAAAAAAAAAAACCAAAAATTGAAAATGAAAGAACAAGTCTCTTTGTGAACAAGGTAAAAAAATTTTATTTATTTGAAGAAAATGCAGTCTACATAGTTCTGAGTCTTTTATCGAAATAATTTAGAAAAAAGGCAATTTAAACTTTCCTGTATTTATTAATAAATTTATAAAAATGAACACACTTATCTTCACTCACTTGGAAGTTTAATAGAACAATGATATAATTTTCATAATTTCCCAAAAGCTAAAGAATAAACTGAATTATTTTTGATTTCACAAATATCTCCAACATAATAAAATTGTAAGTAAAATATTTTTTTTTGACATTTCTACTTTTGTTGCCGCACTTGCAACTTCTGTGTTTTCATGTCACTTGATGAACAAGCCTTTACCCTCAAACATCACTGATTTCACATATTGAAGCCGTCACAATTTTCGATTTTAAAAAACTGCCAAATGAAATTGTTTCATAGCTTAACTCAACTCAGCGCTAATAAAGTTATATTATTATTAACTATCAACTTAATAACGAAGTTGTCGAATTTCAAAAACTTATTTCGAGCATTTATTCAAAAAAATATATTTTTTTTAATTAATTTATTTTTATTTTTTGCAACTTATAGGTATTGCTCTAGATTTTATAATGATTTTATTGTAAATAGAAAAAAAATAAAAAACAAAAACTAAAAAATGCTGAGATATTTTATATATCATTCTGTTGATATGAAACTGCTTCATGTAGAAACTTAAATCGTGTTGACTGCAACAAAGTTGAAATAAAATAATTAGTTTTTAGCCATTTTAGATCGTACATAATTTAGCAAGCATGTCTAAAACAACAATGTTGTTGTTTCATTGCCTACACAAACAAACTAAGCTATTCTGATCTGATCCAAAATTTAGAGAAAAGTAAAAAAAAACAAAACCAAACAAAAAGTTTTAAGCAAACCTAAAGAAGTAATGAGAGTTATTGTAAAAAAAAAAATAAAAATGAAAATTTAAATAATTTAACACCATCTCATAAACAGACAATAAAGAGACTCAATTCGATATATGGTGAATTTTGTTGTTTTATTTCGAATATAGAAGGAGGGTCATATTTATGTCGGTGTTGAGTTGTTGAATTCGTTTTAAGTGCAGAGGTGAAAAGCTTTAGCAAGTGCACTGAATTGAATACTGCTCTTTTAAAAGCTTTTAAAGTTAACAGCGTCATTGATAAAATTATGCACAAACCACGTCATGGCATCATTTAGCAAATTGAATAAGCTTGTAATTTAAATACAAAGCTTTTTGTTATGTTTACGCAACAACACAAATACCCTACAAATCGTCATATAAAATCAAAAAAGACCTAAGTTACTGAAAATTTTGATTGATTTTGATGCACCGTATCAAACCACATGTTCATGCAATATTTTACACTCCAACTACTTAAATAGCGGTTTTTTTTACAAAATTAACCTGAAAAAATGTTGATAAGTTTTTTTTTTTGTTTTAATTTAAAAAGTTTTTTTGCTTCTGCAAGTTTTTCAAGTGTAACTTAGGCCTTTTTTGATTTAATTTGACGGTATATTTTTTTAAATTTAGAAAGTTCTTTGATTCTCCTGTAAAATTTTTCAAATGAAACTTTTTTTTATATCATATAACGAAATGCTTCTTTTTACTGATAGAAATTGAAGAGTTTACATTCAAAACCACATAAGTCACACAGATCGAATTGTTGGGAAATCGAAAAAAACGTCTTAATTTTGACAGACATTTTTTAGAACGAACCATTTTTGCAAAATTGTACTAAACAGGAATATGTCTTTTATGCGTAAAAAAATAGTTTCATAGTGCATAAAAATTCATATTTTCAATTTCAAATTTGGACTAGTCTGGTTTTGAAAGTTAGAAATGAATCAAAATTTAGATTCTGCCATTCAGGGTCTCAAAAGTTAGAGCAGCTCATTAAAATGATTTCTGCATACTTTTTTTAAGCTCGGAGGAAATCCCTCAAAGCAATTTCGATTCTCCTGAAGGTCCTTTTTAGTAAAAAAATTATATTTTGCTATTAACTTTTTATTTTTTACAGAACGCTTACCCAAATCCGCAAAAATCTTAAATTTATTACTCATACCAATGTTTTGACACACTTAAGTTTTTAAAATTTGAACGAAAACTACACAAATGAAAATTTGCTGGGACTTTTCTGGTTTTGATTGAAAACTTGCAGTGGACATGTCTGCTTTTGATTGAAAAGGAGATTTTTTAATGCATTTTTCTCTAGGATTTTTGTCATTTTTATCAAAAGGGATTTTATGGATCGATGTATTGTAGCATTGGCTTTACAATGACATTTCTAATTAAACATTTTTTTCCTGTGACTTATCTGAATTTGAAAATAAACTCCTCAATTATAGTAAAATATATCCAAACTATTATTAAATTATTTGCAGCAAGGTCGAAGTTAAACTTTTAAATGAGTTTCATCAGGCATCCCCACGCACTAAACACACTGAGAAATGGTTCTAAAATTTCCTGCGGAATATTAAAGTATTTTGAGTGAAAATCAAGAATGTTTAAAAAATGTGGAAAAAAATTAATCATTTTAGAGAACCAGCCAGTAGTATACGAGTCATTTTAGTACGATTTCACTTATTTTATAATGCTATTTAACAACTTTTAATATTAAAATATTTTTTGTTTTTGAGTAATACCATTTTTTTTAATTGTTTTTTTTTTATATAAATATACATATGGGCATTTCCCAGTGGCACGGACGTGACATTTGCACGGTTTTACTTACTCGAAAAACAAGAAAGAAACAAAATGAGCCGTCCTTATATATGTATTTAAAGTGTTCTAACGAAAGAGTGCTACATTTTACAAAAATATTGCCGAGATTAAGTACAAAATAATAAGCAATCATTCAATAGAACGGACGCGAAAAAAAATATAAGTTTTATTAAGCTCGTATAGAAATATGCAAAATTTAGCTAATTTTGAGAACTTTTTTTTATATATAATATACATGATAATGGAGGTCAAAGGATAACTTTTCTTCGTAGACTTATGAAATATTAGAATTATCTCTTCCCTTTATTTAAATAGATATAGCACGAATACGGACGCGATATCATGGAAGCGACAAATTTTTCCAACAGTAGTAAAATACAATAAAGATGTTCATTATAAATTTTAATAAAAATACATCATAATAAGTTCAATTCAAGTTCCATAGCAGCAATGCTTATCAAAATAAAAAAAAAAAAATAAGGTTAAAAGCTGTTAGAGTGCTTTATTTTAATGTTTTTCTTCACTTTTGGTGGACCTTTTTTGGGAGATGCCCATATATAAATGCGTTTTACCCTTATGTGAGGGAATTGCCAAAAAAATTATTTTAACTTTAAAAAGTATTGTTAAATATCATTATCAATGGGACAAATCGTACTTAAATAACTCTTATATTGCCGGCTGGTTCTCTAAAATGAGGAATTTTTTCTAATGTTTATTTATACATTCTTGATTTTCACTCAAAATACATTAATTTTCCACAGGAAATTTTAATTGTAAGTGAGACCACTTTTCAGTGTTTTTAGTGCGTGGTCTTTTGGATTGTTTTTATGCTCCATAATATAAGATCGTGATATTTTTATAAATATTCATAATATACAACAAAAATAATAGTCGAAAGTAAAATTTGTATATTGAAGTATTATTTGTATGAAAGTTAAGTAAACGTGAAACCAAGCATACTTTGTTGAATTACTTATTTTGATAGAAGATGTTTTCATTAATACTTTCAAATAAAATTAATTGAATTTTAATATAAATGTTTGCCAGAGTCTTTTATAACTTTTTTATTAATCAGATTTATGGGCCTGAGCGCTCATAATGAGTTCATAAAAGACTCTGATATGAGCGTATTTTCCATCATGGAAGGGCACGAAGATCTGAGTCTAAAAGAAGACTCTTAAAACAAATGAGGACTTTTATAAGAGTCTCAAATATGTGTTTTGTAAGAGTTAGAATTATAAGTGTTTTCAGAGTCTTATACAAAAATTCTGATATTTTTGTGTAACAATAAACAAATATTATAAATCTCTTAAAACTCCAATTAATGAGCTAATAAAATTATTATAAAAAAATCTTATGTGAGATTCTTTTCCTTCTTGGAAGGGCACACAGATCTGAATCCGAAATATTCCTCTTATATATAAGTGTCTGAAATGTGTGTGAATTAAGAATCAGAATTATGAGTGTCTTCGCAGTCTTATAAGAGTCACATTTTTGAGTCTATTATGACTTTTAGGAAAACAAAAGGAATAAGACCCTTTTCTGAGTCATGTGCTTATTCAAATTCTTAAAAAATAGCGTTTCTCTCCTGGCAAATCTCAATCTCTTGACATTATTTAAATGAAGGTCCTAACTGTTTTCTTTACGCCGAATAGTGATATACAAAATGTTAAAGAAGACTGATGTTAAGAACTTTGTTTGTCGAAAAAGATACTCTGAAATATATGAATATATACTCATAAATTCATCAAAATTATGAGTCTTTTATTAGTCATTAGTATGAACACACTTAAAACCTTCATAAGTAAAAGTCTTTTCGGACTCATAATAATGTTGCTTAAAATAGGTTCAATAGTAAAACTTTATTCAGACTCCAAATTATGAGCGCTCATAATATTGTCAGAAAATACCCTCTTTTAAGAGTAATAAATATGAGCGCTCATATAAATGTTTATTGGGATATCATGCAATTTAAGATAACACATAAGTATGCAAATATTTGTTTTCGAAATCCTGCAAACATTTTCAATAGCTTCAGAATAGTTCTGAAAATGAGACAATCGCCGTCGAGCTCATTAAAGGGAAGACTGGTGTCGTCGAATGTAAGCAACTGAGGCCATAAAAGAGATTAGTCGAGAAGATTTGAAAGCGAATGCCGAAAGAAGTCTTAAGCGAATCACCACAATTCTCCGAGAGGGGTCAAAAGGGATGCTACAGGAAGATTCACCAACGAATCGCCAAGAGGGGTTTGCTGGAAATCACTAAGTCGCAAGCAAATCACTAAGAGAAGTGGCTACACTCGAATACATATTAAGACATATATTTTTCAAATTTATCTTGATTAATTTTTAAGATTTTCACATCCTGCCATATTCAAATTTTCTAATTTGAAAATTCTTCAATAAAAAAATAAATGGAAAATTTTGAAAATTTGTGCATTCAAAAATTCATGAAGGCATAGAAGAAAGGAACTGAAATCATTTAGAAATCATATCATACATTACACGAAACTTATTATTATTTCACAAAAAAGGAATATAAATTATAATTTAAAATTTAATTTTATTTTTACAGATTTTAAAAATTTACAAAAACCCTTTTTCAAATCTAAGGCGAAGAACCAATTCGCCGCTCCGCACCTTCAACGAATTTATTCGCAGCTACCCTGGACCAGTGTTGCCATTCGAGAATTTTAAAACGAAGTAAAATAGGCTACAAGATGGAAGTATTTTCAGAGATTTCGAAGTGTTAAAATAAATTAATGTTGTTTGTAACATGAATGTTTATTAAGCATATTCAGGTACATTTCAAAATTAATAACAAAAAAATCAATAAAAATATTTTCATAAAAATCAATCAATAAAGTTTAATAAGAAAATATGCGTTCAATAAGAAAATACTGAAATACATTTCAATCACTTATATGTATAAATTAACAATGTTAAAAAATTATCTATTTCTAATTTCTGTTTCTATTTTCTATGCAGCTATTTCTTCGGTTCTGAAGTAAATATCACTGTTATAACAAACATTCGATAAAGTATTCGTTAGGGATTCCAATTTAAAAAATTATCATTTAGAAAGTGGTCCTTTATTAGCATTATCGAATTTACGGTGCTAAATTTTAACTTATTTGTAGTTGTATTTTTAATTAGTTTTAATTGTGAAAATACCCTTTCTGTTGTTGCACCACCGTGCGGTAAGGTTAGCAACGCTCTTACGATCAGGACTTCTAAGGCACTTTTTAATTTAAAAACGTAGAACCAAAGCTCTTCAAATCTTTTTCAGCTAAAAAATCATTTAATATTAAAAGACGCCATTCCTTTTCTAGACAGTCGATATCTTTTTCTTCGGTGAGATTAGGAAAAAGTTTTATGAGGGGAACCAAACTGTTAGCTAAAGATCTTGTATCCAAAATTTGTAATGTTCTCAAAACTGGATATTTGAAATTGATTCTTTTCATAATTAGTGTACGAATGTAATAGAAATGTACACAACTTTTTAAAATTTCATTTTTATCTGTTACAGATACATCATAGGAATTAAATTTTATTTGGGCTCTAGGCACTATATATATATCAGACAAAGGCTTAATTCTAAAATTATTGAGATCATTTTTAAAAATGATATCAAATTCTACGGCAGAGATGTCAATAAAATTAATAACAATACTTCTGAAATACAATTTTAATGATTTTAACAACTCATGAAAACTAAGCGATTCTGTTTGAAATTCTACATTAAGTGAATTAACAGCACTCAGTGCATAAGACAAGAATTGTAAATATATCACATTTGAATCAGTCATTCGTGATTCTGATATTGCAATACGACTTGCAATATCAGAGTCTTCCTCGAAGTAATTAATTCTTACAAACTTACATTTCAACAACCTTCACAACGCGCGCTTTTGCAAGAAGTATTTAATCGAACATAGTGTTGCCACTATCATTTAAATTCTCTCATCCAATACAAAACTCTGTGAGAGAAGGTACAATTTATGAATTCTTTTACACCAACAGTTATGCCATGTTATTGATTTTTTAATGTGAAATTAAGTGAAAAAATCAAAAACTAAAAAAAGTTTTAATCACTCAAAATCGAAGTGTTTCCACAAAAGAGGAAGTGTGGAAGTGTTTGACATAAAAGTGAAGTAAAAAACTTCGATCGAAGTAAAAACGGCAACGCTGCCCTGGACTTGGTTATTTATAATGAAGCTTTTTGTGTTAAAAGCTTTCCAAATGACATTTCGCTTTCTCTCTGGCTCGCTCCAAGTGCGCTGTTTTTGTCAATGAGTTGTTTTTGTTGTCTCCGTACATTTGTAGTTGCTGTTGTTGTTTTATTTGTTGTTTCTGTTGTTTTGTGTATAAGAAGACAGCGAAGGGTAAAAAAGAATTGGAAACCGTGGATGAAACTGGTTCTCTTCGGGAACAAGAAGAAAAGCACCAAAAACAAACTAGAAAATGTGCTAAAGCAGCAGCAGCAAGTAGCAGCTGCAGCAACAACGAATCCAACCAAATTGTGAACAACGACAACGTTGGTGACGACGGCGACGAAGAAGACGGCTCCAAAATAAAAATGCGGCCGTGGAGCTCAGTTCTCGTGCGGTCGTTCGTCGGTGCTAACGTTGAAGAAATAAATGCTAGACGTTTGACGCGCGTGACTAACAAAGATATAGAATAAAAATAAAGAAAAAATTAAAAATACTCCCAGCCATTCAGACAGACACCGAACGCTAAACGTTAAAAAGTTCTAAAACGATATTCAAATCGTCTAGAATAAGTTCACTACAATTCGGTGGCAATAATTTTCGGTTTGGGTTTTCTGGGTCGGTGTAAAATTCTGCTGAATACTGGGCTGTAGCCAAAAAAGAAAAAGTGCTGTGTTTGTTGCAAGTCGGGGGCTTGAGTGTGATTAGAGTGCAAACGAGAGTGAGTTAGTTAGAGGAGGGAGTGAGTTAGAAGTGAAGATGGCGCCGGGCGTATGTGTGACAAGTTTCCGTATGTTGATGCGGCGTACGGACTTGGGTCACTGGCGGAGCCGTGGATTGCGTCTGATGCCAGCAGCAGCGGTGACAGTGGTAAGTAAGAAGTACAAAAAAACAACACTCACAAAAACAAGGGAGCGGTTGTTGCAGCTCTACACCTCTACAGAGGGAAAAAAAAATTACCAACATCAACTGATCTCAAAAAGAAAAACAGCTACTATAAAGAAATACTTAAAAAGTATTCTTACTATGGGGCGAAAAACATAAATAATACCAGCACAAGAATACCAGAAAAGAAGTAGATGAAATACCGAATAACTAAAAATAAATGCAAAATATGTGGTTTTGAATTCAAACATATGTGTGCATAAAAATAATCATAATTTATGTATTTTTGTATTGCTCGAAACTCATAAAAGAAATATTATCAGAAGAAAAACACAAAAAAAGGTAGTTGTTGTTTTTTTTTCTTCGTTTCAAAATGATTTGAATTTTAAATTTGTCCAGACGCAGAGCGCTAAGAAAACAACTTGATAGAGCTTTGGCTTTGAAATCAAGAGCGTGTTCGCAATTAAGAGAGTGCGCGTTATTGGGTGGAAGGGAGAGAGAGAAAACATGGGAGAATTTCTCAGAAAACCCCGACCTTTAACGGCCTTCCGCTCTCGAGGGCGGCTGTGTGTTGCTTTTTTTGCGAAGTTGAACTTGGGCCGCGCATAGTTTTCGCATTTTTAAGGTGTTATTCACGCTTATGTTACGCTTAATTTTTTTAAGATATTTTAAGAATTTTTATTAAAATTTCAATAAAAATTATTCATCATTCTTATTTATATTGTAAGCATTATCCAGTGTTTTTTACAGTACAAGTACAAGTACGAGGATGCGTGGCGAATTTTGAGGCGTATTTTTAAACAATCAGCTGTTTTGTTTTTCTAACCTTACTTCTAGTCGTTTAGACAGTTCTAATATCGAAAAGAAAAACAATTAATAATTCAGTTTTAATTCATGTCTCCATAACTGTCAAATATTTAAAAACAACATTATTTAACACAAAAAAAAAAAAACAAAATATTTAAAAATTGTTTCATTTCGAAATGTTTCTTTCTCTTCATAGGTATATTCTTAAGATGAAAGAGGGGTTTGTAAAATTAAGAAGAAAACTAAAAAAAGTGCTTTGATTTTAAATGACTCAAAATAAAGAATTAAATCAAAACAAAAGTTCAGTATTTGATATTTCGAATTTTGTCATCCAATATTTAAAAGTTGCAAATTAGCTGTTTTTATCTTAACCTTTTAATTAGATTCATAAATTATTCAGTCTTTATTTAAAACCAAAATAACGATTTACATATAAAACCAATCGTAGAAACTGTCAACCGATCAAATATAAGGGAATAACACGCTTCCAATAAAAAAGCAGTAAAGAAAAATTTCTGCATTTCAAAATGATGTTTTGAAGTTTTATGATGGGAAGTAACTTTTATATTTAGGAAAAAAAATATTAATAAAGGAACATACTGTGTTCTTTACCTGGTATCTTGAATAGCTACTTTTAGACAGGGTGTTGTTCAGAAATATTTTAAAAATCCATATTGATAGAATTGCCTTTGGTTCCATTTCTGATGCCTGAGGTACATATAAATTATTATATTCATATATTTCAAAAACTAAAACATTGCTTTGAAGTATACGTTTCTCAAAACCCGGATTATGCATATGGGCATCTCCCAGTGGCACGGACGCGACATTCGCACGGTTTTAATTACTCGAAAAACAAGTAAGAAACAAAATGAGCCGATATGTATTTTAAGTGTTCTAACGCGATGAAAGAGTGCTGCATTTTATTAAAATATTGGCGAGATTTAGGTAAAAATTAGTACAAAGCAATAATAAGCAATCATTCAATGGAACGGACGCAACAAAAAATATAAGTTTTTAAGCTCGAATAGAAATATGCAAAATTTAGCTAATTTAAGGAACTTTTTTTATAAATAATATACATGTTAATGGAGGTCAAAAGATAACTATTATTCGTAGACTTATGAAATATTAGAATTATCTCTTACCTTTTTTTTAAATAGATATAGCACGAATACGGATGCGACAAATTTTTCCAACAGTAGTAAAATGCAGTAAAGATGTTCATAATAAATTTTAATAAAAATACATCACAATAAGTTAAATTCAAGTTACATAGCAGTAATACTAATCAAAATAAAAAAACATAGAGTTAAAAGCTGTTAGAGTGCTTTATTTTAATGTTTTTCTTCACTTTTGGTGGATCCTTTTTGGGAGATGCCCATATGCTATTACTAATTCGGAAATTAAAGAAATACTTTAGCACTGTTATCAATATCACCAAAATTTAAACTGCATATTAGGTAATAACCAAAAGTTTTGTGCTACGTTAAGTAAAACTTTCTCTTAGAATATCCTTCATTTAAGACACTATGGGTAAAACTCGTGAATGGCAATCATGCTTGGAAATATATTGTTAGTTATAGTCTATACTTAATTTTGCTTAAAGTCTTTACAGTCTGTACTTAATTTTGCTCTAAGGCTTATAAATGTAGTCAAAAAACAAGTTTGCCGTTGGGGAGGAGGAAGACATCCTTTTATTTTCCTAAACATTTTCCGGGACATCTTGACAAGCCCATGCAATTTTTGAGTTATCTTAGAATGTGAAATTCGAAAAAAATTTAATTCGAAACGCCTTGATATACATTTCCAAAATAGTTTAAAAAACATAAATTAAAAGTCACAAACAATCATATGTAATTCAGAAAACATCAAATGAAATTCAGAAAAGATCATTTGAAATTCAAAGAGAATGAGTTGGTCTGAAAAGTTCGTAGGGTAACGTAGTAAAACATTTTTTTGGTAAAATTCGATTATATTATTCAACAAAGTTGCCTTTGAGGGCGATACAACAATTCTGTGTCCACAAGGAATAAGCGCTAAAGTCGAGTTAGGACAAAATGAGATTATTACTTTCAATTACTTTCACTGCGTTTTTTCGCAACGAAATACACTAGTAAACAAATTTTAATGGTTGTACCTTGAAAATTAAATGTTTGAAGTCATCAAATCTAAACAGCAAAAGTCAAGGTACCCTGATATTAAGTAGCAATTTTAATTTTAGAAATGTTTTTCTCAAATTTTTTTATAATGACTTTAGTTGTTATTGCTTGTCGACACAGAATTATAGCAGTCAGTATAGCATTTCTGTTTCACCTCAAAATAAACCTCGGTTTCTGTGATAACTTCTTCATAAGTGGTTATTTTTTTGTTCAAACAAGAATACGTCTGTGGGAGCCAGATCTGGAAATAATGGTGAATGGGGAAGCAATAGTCTAATTCTTGCAATTTTACCATAATTTTCTTTGACTTGTGACACATTGCATTGTCATTGTCATTGTCTTGAAACATGAAATATCTATGTGCTATGCTTTTTCATCTTCCCTAGAACACATCCTAGTCCTCCTTATTTATAATTCGTTGTCTTTCAAATTCAGGTCAGGTAACCTTACTTTTCTTTCTATAAGGCATTTTATCTATAATAGATCCTATTATGTCAATGAGTCATTGTCTATTTGGAAGCTAGTAATAGGCATCTAGGAAGTATTGAGTATCCAGTTTCATTCTTGGGAAGTAAATCTCCTCCTATTTGTAATAAATAGATACCGAATTCTTTCTTTTTCATGTACTCGCTGGAGTTAAGATGTGTAAAACATGACCACAAAGAATGGCTTTTGATACATTGTTCGATTGTTACAGCACGTATAAGCACGAATGAGAAAAAGTTTGTCTAAAGTCACCCGAAAATAGCTCAAATTTTCCTCCAAAGGGAAGTCTTCTTTTTTTTCTATATCGCAAAACATTCGATCAATAACGGCAAGTACTGTTTCAGGAATAATACCTGCTTCATTATTTATGATCAGATAAGCTGTCGAGATATCTACCTTGAAAAATTAAAATTGAATAGAAATTGCTCCAGAGAATGCTTTTCTTTAAATTTTATCCTAAAAATTCCCTTAAAGTGATTAAAAGCTTCTACCAAAAAGAGAAATATATAAAAATCCCTGCAGATAAATGGACCAGATTTAGAATAGTTCTAAACTAGTTCCAAAAGGGGCCAGTACTGGTCCTACTTCAATACCCTTTTACATTGAACAAACTGACGCTTTTTACGGGTTGATGTCATAGGAAAAGACAATTGTCCCCATAAACATCGCTTTTTGCCTATATCTGTGCTAGTTCCATTTTGAATAGTTCTAAACTGGTCCATTTTGATACAGTCTAAAAGTTTTCAGTTGTAAACCATATTATTAGCCTAAGCACTAATTAAATTATTGTATATAGTTTTACCTGTATCTTTACCATTTAGCACATAATCATTTCCATCGAAAATATTTGCAAAAGTTAAAAAAAGTGTGGATGAATTTTCGACTAAATGAAAAAACGAGACACAACACGTTTTGAACGTGTATGTTTTTTATTTTGTTTGTGTCTGTTGACAAGAAAAACAAAGAATATAAAAATAAATTCAAACTGTTCTATGCTGAGCGTCTTTTGTACTAGTTCGCAACTAACTCCAATTTCACTAGAAATAAACTAGTTTGTTTTTCCAATTGTCTCCAAAATAACTGCTGGGATATATCGAATTTAGAGAAAATTGTTTTATATTTTTGAGAAAATATTTACTTTTATTGAAGAAAATACTTCTCATAGTGAATTTTTTATCAAAATATAGGAAAAAATGTTCATTTTCAATAAATTTTTCTCCATAAATGAGAATGTTTTGGTGCGAGAAAAAAACTTATCATTATTAGAGACATTGAAATATTTCCATTTCCCACCAGTGAAGCAATATTTCTTCGAAAATGTGAAATTGTATTCTAATTGTAGAAAATTTTATTTGAAAAAAAGAAAATTTCTATTATCGAAAAAAGAGACATTTTTTAACGAAGAAATATATGTTTTTTTTTCTGAGTGTAAGTACGGATCAGCCAAGAAGTGAAATATATAGCTTAAGTTGATTGTGTGTACAACACGGTCTTCAACTTTAAAAGCGGTCATATACAAAATAAGTTTCAGGATTGTCCAGATTTTTCTAATACCGCAATAGTTTTTATCTTTTGGTGCAAGGCTTCAAATTGGTTTTCATGTGTTTGTTTATTTATGAAAAAATATTGCTTCGGCAATGGTGAACTAGATTTGGAAGCTCAAGATCCTATCCGTTGGTGTTGTGCGTTATAAAAATTTCTACGATTTTTTTTGTTGCTCTGGCTTCAAATTAGTATCCTCAATGTGAAAAGGTTTCTTAGCGGATACAACCTTATGGACAACATCTAAATCGTATAATCATCAAGTAAGAGAGACATGAGGATTGGGCGTGGTAAGCCCCTTTTCTAAAATTCAATAGTATTACGCTGAATAAAATTCGACTTGGCAGTCTCGGTAGTTCAGCGGTAAGTATGCTGGACTGTCAACAATTCTTTCTTCATTTCGAATCTACTGAAATTCAAAATAAATCAGTAGAAGAAGTTTGTTGTTGGGTATTATTTCTTAATACCTTGAGGAGTTGACTGAGGTAAAAGCAAATAACACTTGCCTGAGATTCAAATTCAGATGCTGATGTAGCTTTCTAACACATTTAGAACATTATTCACTTGTTTGACTTAATATTTGTTTCTTTCCTATTTATCCGTTTCCTACTATCATCCAATTTTTAAACAAATGCAGACTTGACTGAATATATTTAACACCTGAAATCCTTAGTATAAGCAAAAAAATTATATAAGTGGAAACGAAAAAAAAAATAGGTGTAGGACCTATGTTTTGAATGATTTTACTATGTTTTAAGGTTTAAATTTTAAACTAAGCAATTCAGGTGTGACACTCTTTCACTCAAGGCTGTTTTGGGTCGAAAAGGGTGTGAAACATAACCGCATCTGAATAAGATTTTATAAGAATTTGAATTTGAGGCAAGTGTTATGTCTCTACCTCAATCAATTTAAATTATTAACCAATGCCATCCATAAAATCCTCTAACATAAACTATAAAATTATAAAGTCGAAAATATTGATGACACTTAACCATTATCCCCAAACAGAGCCTTCGAATGTGTTTTTGTCTCAAAAGAAATATTTTTTTAAAATTGTCTATTTTTTGGTCACTTTAAAGTGAATCTCCCCTTAAGCTAGATTTACAGCAAATTCTCACATACCACAGTGGCTGTTATTTTTATCTCTTAAATCACCTCCTGTCTTATAAATTGCCGCTTGGGATCTTGTTGTTAATGAGCTGAACTTAAGGACACATACAACACTCGTACAAAAGCAAAAAGTAAAAGTGCGAAATTCTCTAGAAATCATACGAACAAGAACTTTAACTAATTAAATACACTTTCCAAGACGATTTCAAGACGAAATTCACTAGTTTTTTAAAAGGAAAACACCAACAGAGTAAAAGCAGAAGATTATTTTTATGCCGTTGCCGACTATAAAAATAAAAATAACAAACAACAAATTGTTGTAGTTTATTTGCAAACAGAGGTAGTAAGAGAGAAAGAGAAAAGTTTTCTGCATATTTTTTACTCACTTACTTATTTAAAAGCTGAATTGACTGAATACAAATTTTTTAACAAAATACAAAAAAAAAAAAAATAAAATAAAATATATTCATATGAATAAAACTTGTTTATTTGTTTGGCTGTAGCTTAAATTCTTATACATACAGACCAAACACACTGACATGCATATAAACAACGCGTACCTTTACTGCTAGTGCTGCTAGGTAGGTGCCGGAAGAGAAAAATTTGACAAAATTTGAATAAGGGACGACGCACACGCTACATGCGGCATAAAAATTTCTCAATCATTAAATATTCATTCATGCTTGTTTGTACAACAAAAAAAAAAAGAAAAGCGTGCTGGTGGAGTATTTTTGTAGCTGAGCTGTTGTGGGGCTGTGTGGTAAAAAAGTAAATATTTTGAAATTCGAGAATCACACACAACTTTAGTAGGTTTGACACACTAACCGCTACCACTAGCGTGTCGTTTGACAATTGCCTGTTTAAATAAAGGGATGAACACAAAAATGTTTCTATAGGTTTATAAATTTCTTTTTTTTTGAGCTGTGTAGTCTTGGTAATACAGTTGGGCAGTTTGGTCTGCTGTTGTTTATCTGAAATATTAATCTTAATACTGCGTTTTGTCGCCCTAACTGCCCAATCACGCTTCCCTTTTGAACCGACTGCACTAAGCTACCCAGCCATATGTAGCAGGTTCAAAAACCGCCACAGGCATGTGTCACCTTTGTGAATTATGTATGACCTTCCTTATGACCACTCCAACACCAACGAAAAAGTTTGACATAAATGAGCAAAAGCCATACGCGTGGTTTTTGTATTTCTTTCTTCACTTTTATTTTTTCTCTAAACGCTTCCAATCACAGTCACGTGGTCTGTCGCTTTACACCACCCTCTGCCATTGAATTGCGGCTTGAAGCTTTTTCTGACAGCGTGAAGCGTGAGTGAGAGAATGAGGCTGAGAGTTAGTGAGCTGCGAGTGTTGATTAAGTATATATCAACAATACAATAAAATGAGTTATTAGATAGATGACTAAAAGACTGTGTGTGTATGTGTGTGTGTTTATTTGTTTATTTTTTGTTTATCTAAAAATAAAATATAATTCTACTGGGTATCATTTTCCTTGCAAACAAAGCTTATGTGAAAAGAGTAAATATTTTTGTGAATTAATTTATTAATAAAATTAAAGTTCACTTTATATGTCGTGAACTTGAAAAAATAATCACAAAAGCTAAAGCAACAAGCCGGCACTTTAACCCATTAACGTTAGAACAAAAGTGATATTCATTCTTTAACCTCGATGATCTCTGCGATAACGATCAAGAAATATATTGAGAAACACATGCTCTGGTGTTAACATGTTTACTCTTTTAAATTGCTGGAACTTTATTTCTCTTTAATCGAGTATGAGTACTAGGCAAATTTTTGGAAAGAAACTGTTGATGTCTCATGTCATTTTGACAGTTCTTCGCAAGCTCGTATTTCGTAAAAATTTACAAAACTTGAAAACTTATTTTGAGTTATGAATATTTTAACTTATGTAGTTTGTGTTTGTATTATGTATGTTTTGTATTTTTATTTAAATTTTATTTATTCAGTAAATTTCCGAAGAGTTTAGGATTTCCTTAGTAGGTGATAAATAATTTTCTGAGAGCACTACAAATATATAATGCTTAACGTTGACACTTGCATCTTGTAAAATGGAACTGTATGGTGGAAAAACTGTACAGTGGAACCAGTGTTGTCGGATTTTTGCAGAGATTATTCCCGTTTTGTTCATGCTTTTCAAGAAGTTTTCCGAGTTTCCTGTTTTTCCATTACATTTTCCCGTTTTTTTCCCCTGATTAAAAAAGTAAAGAACATAAAAAATATTTTTTTTAAAATTCATTCAAAATATAAATCAATCAAAAAAAATAATAAATTTTGAATAAATGTCTCCTTGTTTCACACACAAAAATCTCCAAGATGGTCTTTATTCCTTAACTTATGCATTTATCCGATCTTAGAAAATAATGTACCGTTAAAATAAGGCTTAAGGAGAGACATGACATTGGCCGTTTTGTGAAATCGCTCTCACTAATCCGGCTGTAACTTTTGAACCCGTAAGAATTTTTACATGAACTTTTCTTTCTTAAAATCTTAAGAATGTTTACTAAAATACAAAATTGATTAAAGAAAACGTCCAATGTCATATCCCCCTTAAGTGTTTGAAGTAATATTCGACTGGTAAGCCCTATTTCCTAGATTTTACCTCACTTGACTTGGAATTCTTTCCTTATAAAAAAAAACATTTTAAAAATTTCTTCACTTCGGCAGAAGTTCAAAAGCTTTAAGGGCCCATTAAAATTGTTTGGCGACCAAAAATACGTTTTTTTTACAGTTTTCGAATGCATAACATTGTAAAAATATTCTCAGAAAGTCTTAAGTCAATTGAATGCAAATTGTTGTAGTTATAAGTACAAACTTCAGTAGAGAAGTCAATAAATGTACTACTTTTTAAACTTTAAACGCGTTTTTCAGCATTACTCGAAAACTATTCGAAGGATCGCTTCCAAATTTTTTTCACTTATAAAGCAAATATCATTGGTACTTTTAATCGTTTGATTTTTATTTTAGAGAAATAGTTGTTATATAATAACATAAAATAAATTAATTTTTTTAGTCAAAAATCGCTTTTTTGAACTATAATTATAAGATCAAAAATTATCATTTTGACAGTTTCTCCGGCTGACCAAAAATTTTGTCAAAACCATTATGTCTCGAGGTCATTCTTTTGTATGGAGACCAACCCACTCTATTGTATATATTACTTGATTGGAATTGGATATATTCCTTGTCTTTATCTTAATCTATTCAATTGTAATTTTTCGTAAATATTTTAGAACATGATATCTGATCAGACTGCAATGAAAGTTGCATTTAAACTAAAGTTTGACGATAAACCTAATAAATTCATGTAAAGTTTTTGTCTGATTCAGATACTTCTAAAATGTATTTAAATCTTGGAATATATCTGTGTCGACAAGGAATAACTGCCAAAGTCGAGTTAGGGCAAAATGAGGTTATTTATTTCTTTGCTTTTTTCGCAACGAAAAACACTAGTACTCAAATTTGTATGGTTGTACCTGGAAAATTGAATGTTTGAGGCCATCAAATCTAAACATTAAAAGCCAGGATATTCTGATGTTAAGGAGCAATTTTCATCTGAAAAATGCTCTTCTGAAATTTTCAAAATGAGTTTAGCTGTTATTCCTTGTCGACACAGACATAAAATTTTTCACATAAAAATGCGCTGAACCTAATTTCCCACATTTTAACCCCTGTTTTCCCTTCTAGGTCGAAATTTCCCATAAAACGGGGAAAAAATTCCTCTTTTGGTAATACTGAGTGGAACATTACTAAAATAATGCGTAATTTTGAAAAAATGTGAATGATTATTATCAGACATCACCTATGCGAAATATACAGACATGATTATGATGACATGAGCGAGATAGCTCAAAAATAACCAGTTTTTCTGACTTTTTACGAAGGATGAAAATTTTGGGACTCGTTGATGGAGGAGTGACACTGTATGCAAATAAACGCGAGGTTTCGAAAACGGAGCCGGATAGCCCAAAAATGACAAACATGTTAGGAAATTTCGGGTCGTGAAGATGGAGTTGTTACTCGATATGAAAACAAAACCTTAAAATCAAATCTTAAAAACGCCATATCTCCGAAACATTTTGAAAAACGACAGCAGAAAAGAACGCTTCGTTTGGTATAGTTTTTGTTTATGATCAAAACCCACAACAAAGCAAATAACGTTTTTACTCTTTTATAATGCAGTATTGATTGAGAAACGAGCTTATGAGTTGTTCAAATTTGAATTGTTATAAGAACTTACAATTTCCAACAAAAAGTATGTTTTATGCAGGCATTCTTCAAATGCCAATTGTGAAAATGTACTCTTCCAAAGTAAAAAATTATACTTTCCGAGAAAACATCTCACTTTTGATTTAAAGGTTTTCAAAACAAAAATTTTTGGGCTTATGGTGTTTGTCCTTCAAAATGTCAAGTTAATCGATGTCGTAGGTTTGCGACACACGTAACGCCCATAAGAGTGCGTGGCATGTTTAGAAAAATTTATATTTACTTGATCAGCACTACCATCTGAGCCGATTTAGCGATGTCCATTAGTCTGTCTGTCCGTTTTTTGACACGAATACATTTATGTTATGATGATTTATAATGATTTAAGATTTTTAAGCTTTTATTATAGAAATAAAGATCAAGTTCAAAAATTAGCCAAATCGGTTGAAAATCACGCTTAGATCTCATACAAAGTATCTGTATTAAAATATTGAAATCTCTTCAAATTCCACAAAAAATAACTTAATGACTTGATATTTCACTCATTAGTTCTTATTTTTTAGATTTGAAATTTTTGAAAGTTTGAAATTGAACTAATGATTAATATGAACATCACTTCAGCTCAATAATAAAGTAACTTCATTTAAATAAAAAACCTAACTAAGTTAAAATATACTTTAAGATGGCAGTGAGGGCACTTTATCTTCGGCCAAGTCGAATATAATTCCTTACTAGTTTTTCATAAATTTTCTTATACATGTATAATATATCATACTAAAATAGCATTGGGATGATTCTCACCAAGTAAGTGTTTAAACTACAGTCAAAGAACCCTGAACGTATAAAGCGGACGTTCACACGTTAATGGGTTAACAAAAGCTTGCAAATAAATTGTTTGTTGCTTTTATAAAAATTGATAAGAAAAGAAAAGCAAAAATAAAATAGGCGGAAATAGCTTAAATAATCCACACATTTTCGGCTTTATTTGCCATCAATCTTATAAATGTGAAGACTTATAGAGAAGGCTTTAAAGCTTCCTGCCTTAAGTTCTTTAAAAATTAGCAATATTCTGTTATTCGGAAATATTATGTACGAACGTTAAATGAAAAATTAATGATTAAATTATAACATGAAAATAATTTTAACATAAAAACAATGAATTAAGCTAATTTCCTTAATGATCTTATGGCCGTTAATGCTCAATATTCGGCCAAAATATTAAATATTTTACTTAATACTCATAAATAAATGAGCAACATCATTAAACAAATATTCTGTTAAATACTTTCAACGTAAACTGACTGTTATTAAACACTCGTGTCAACACAAATTGTTGACATCAATTTGAGCTTGAGTCACCACAAGCAAACATATCGTTAATTGTAACTGTTCAAGTTGTAAAGCTTAAATTTAAAACTGAGCTTAAATTCTCTGCGTTTCTCTTAAATACACACTATCAAAGTCAATATTCTCTTAAGTTAAGTGACTTGAAATGTAATGCCTCACTTTTGTCTAGCAAAAAGTTGATAAAGCTTTTGTATGAAAACATTGAAATACATTGAAATACTGATTCACAGTGTGAAAATGCACGTAAGCAAATGCTTAGAAAACTTAACAGTTTTAGAAAATCGAACTCACAAATAAACCGAAGATCTTATATTGAAAGCAGAACAAAATATTCAAAAATATGCCACGAGAAAAAACTAGCTTACAAAAATAATAACATTGTTAAACTAAATGCGGTGCGCAACATTAGCGAATGGTGGAAATTAGCGAATGCTTTCAAATGTTCTTCGCCTAGGATAGGTAACAACCTAAAAACTATTGATTTTTACAACTTTTTCAAGTCGCTTTTGTCACAGATAGAAACTGATCGAAAAATTTTATGGGCGTCACCAAACATCATAGATCCGTTCCTTGATTCTCCTTTCGAAATGCGTGAAATTATGCTAGCCCTAAAAACAGCAAAAGATAGAAAAGCCCCAGGACAAGATAGAATAAGCTATGAATTTTATAAATATGCCCCACAATGCTTTCTTAGTGAAGTTCTCCAACTTTTAAATGTAATCTTTCTTCGCCAAGACATACCAGCCTCTTTTCGCAGAGCTATAATTATACCTTTGTACAAAAAAGGTAATGTTAACGTTGTGTCAAATTACAGGGGACTCTCCCTTCTAGATACACTATACAAAATTTTCACAAGTATACTTCTCAATAGAATAAATAGTTGGATTTACTGTCATAACATTCTAAATGAATATCAAGCAGGATTTCGAAAGGGCTATTCTACTGTCGACAATATATTTAACCTGAGTAGCATTGTTCATTTAAACTTTAAAATGAAAAAGAAAACATATGCCTTTTTTGTTGACTTCTCTTCTGCGTTTGATATTATTCCAAGAAATTCATTATTTTATAAGTTATCCAATGCTGGTTTGTCATCTAAAATGGTAAAAATATTGCAATTGCTGTACGATGGTACAACAAGTCAAGTTTGGGATGGCAATTCCTTATCCGAAAGTTTTCCTGTTACACAGGGTGTCAAGCAGGGGTGCCTACTCAGTCCTGTCCTATTCGCAATGTATTTGAATGATTTGCATGATAATTTGCCCGGTGGTGTATGTGTGGCTGGCACGGTTATTAAAGTGTTACTGTACGCTGACGATATCGTTCTCTTGGCCGACTGTCCAACAGTACTCCAAACTATGATTGATGCTTTGTACAACTACTGCATTCAATGGTGTCTAAAAATTAATCTCACGAAATCAAAAATCATGATATTCAGAACTTGTGCTAGAGTAAGCCGAAATTTGAAATGGTCTTATGGTGATGACGACATTGAAATAGTTAATGAATACAAATACTTAGGAGTTAACTTAACTTACAATTTTTCGTTCAACAAGCACCTTGACGCTAAATTGGTGTCGTCTAAAATCGCTATTAACGCTTCGTGGTTAAGTTATATACATCATCCTAAAATTGTTGTATCGAACAAGCTGAAAATTTTTAACACTGCAGCAAAATCGATTATGTTTTATGGCGCCGAAGTTTGGGGTTTTAAACAGTATGAGCAAGTAGAGAAGTTACTACGTTACTTCCTGAAAAAAATGTTATATTTACCTGCAAATACTCCTAATTATATGCTACACATAGAAACAGGTCTGGCTTCTCAATTTGAAGAAACGCTTAAATTACATTTTAGCTATGTGAAAAAAATTTTGAATTATCCCTTGAACAGGCTCCCGCGAATTCTAGCTGAAGAAACAATCTTACAAAATACTTTTTGGTTTCCACAATGGTTTACTCTATGTAGTGATCTTGGCTTTAGCTTTGATTTTGAGAGTTGGAGGCCTGATTTGTCGTTACACCATGATCGTATACTACAAGCATTGAGATTAAAGGAGTATGAGGAACATATTAACAGAGCAAGAGATTCGCGGTTTCATGATTTGTATAGACACGTTCGATTCGAAGTGCCTTCCTACTTTGTTGACTCAAATTCGGCTCATCTTATAAGTTTGGTTTTCAGATGTAGAGGTGGTTTACTCAACTTAAATTTAAGCAGATTTAGTGAAAATACTTTTAATGTGTGCACATTATGCAACTTGCAAGATTATGAGAATACACATCACCTTTTAGGTGTTTGCCCGATATTTGCAGACTTTCGATCATTTTATTTTGGTAAAAGAACACTTACGTTAAGCGAAGTTTACGATGTTTTGAATGGCAAAAATTATTTCATGTTATATAAATACCTAATCAATTGTTTAAAATACAGACAACTTATAATATCTGAATTTAATTAATAAAACCTTTGTAAAATATATTCTATCACACGTTTATAAATTTAATATGATTCAAGCCAATCTGACACACAACATATTCATGTTATGTCAAATTTGATTTATTTTAAGAATACTATTGTAACAATATTAATATTATTATATTCATACTAATGTAAGCATTTATTTAAATAAATCACTCATTCATTCATTCATTCACATTGAAATACTCAACAAATTCCTAAAATTTTGCTGATTAACTAAAATAATAATTGAATTATGCATAGATACTTATGCCGTGCTATTCATATGTTTATGCCTCAAACATGCTTTGTGTCTGCTTTTGTTTACGCGAGTCTACTAAGTGGCTTCCTAACTGCATGTGTATTTTATTTATAAACAAATAATTTATTAAATTCCAGCACTCTTGCAAAGTCTATTGTTTTATTAAGACAAGAAAACTGATGATGCATTTATAAATAAAAATAATTTACATTTGATTAGCTCAATTTATAAATTTACAAACTTGTATAGCAAGCTTTAAATTTAATTGATTTTGATATTGAATATTCACCTTAAATTAAGTGAAAACAATTTGCAATATAATTTAACATGTTGAATAAAGAGAAAATGCTGATGATTCATTCAACTTTAATAATTTTTTTCTTATATTCAATAAAGAAAAGCTGCAGCAACAAAAGCCTTAAACATGTTAATAAAAATTTGCAGCACTGCAAATTGTTCTCAATTTAATTTTAGGTCAATAAAAAATATAAAAATAAAACCATTTAAAATCAATAAAATTTTAAGCTTGCACATATTGACAAATTATACATAAGTTTGTGAATGAATATTCTGAGGCAGTTAATTTTTCATAAATTCATCATTAGTTTTCTTGTCGTAAAATATAAATAGATTTTGTGAGTGCAAACGTGAGCTGTGTTAATATTGAAAAATTGAATAAATTATTTGTTTATATTGCATAAATTCAGTCTAGATAGCCACTTTAGAGATTCGTGTAAACAAAAGGGTGAACACGAACACGCTGTTATGTAAACATGTGAATAAGCGGATATTATAACGCTATTACCCCTTTTACATTAGACGGTACACAGTCAAGTGTACTGGCAAGTTTTTCGAACTCGAAAAATTGCTTCCATTTCTTGACTAGTGTAAAAGGGGACTATGGAACAAATTCTGGTTAACAAAAGCTAGGTTGATTCTGAGAGTGAGGGGTGAAAAAAGAGGCTAAATTAGAAGACCCGTATCGCGGCGTTTGTTTATGTTAGTTCGAATTCATAAGCCGCGTTTACAACATACGGCGAACAAAACGGATAATAAAACCGATGAAACGAATGAAACTGCGGCGAATTATGATGAATTTAGATCAATTTAGGTGAATTTAATTGAAATTAAGTATTCGAAACACCCTATAAATTCGAAGGAAAAATTGTCAAATAATGGTTTGAGTCCAAACTAATAGACGAATTAATTATTGAAGTCTTAGACCGTACTTTTTGAAGGTGGAATTTTCAACTAGATACGTTCTGCTTCAATTTGCAACCGTGACACGTTGCGCTGGAATTTTCAGCCTGTACGATGCAATGGCCAATCGGATGCAATAATATTATCTAAAGTCACAGACGGGTCATTGGCAATATCATGGATTCCATGAATTATTTGGACAAAAATGGATGAATCTATGACCAATCGTATAGAATGTGATTATCTGTGGTCACAGGCGGTCGTCATTCGCAGGTGGTCATTGAACCTTAAATGGATACTATTTTTAAGTACATGTTCTTATAAGACGAACTCAATTTATATTGATGATGAATTTTGCAACATGACAACGCTCGGCCACATGTTACCCAGCCGATTAAAACATACCTTGAAACGCTAAAATGGGAAGTCTTACCCTTACTATTTGCTTTCTTTTATGAAGCATGAAATTGAGGATCAGCACTTTCGCTCATTTAAAATAAACTTTATCTTCTAATGGCTTTATATGAAAAGAGACTTTTTTAGTAAGACTGAATTCAAAACTCTCTACTTTTTTGGGTTAAAGTTTCACTTATAGCGTGCGTGGTGGCCACACACATATTTTTTATTTAATCGACCTTCGAATTTTGGTACATAAAAAATGAGAAGTAAATTAATATTCCAGCACAAAAATTTTCTTAATCAATTTTTTAAAAAATTGTTATTGTTGCACAGGTCTCTAGCAATAGTTTGGCTTTTGAAAAATTTAAATTAGAAAATAGATTGAAAAAATATCAATTAGTCGACGAGTTATAATCAAAAACCATATAAACAATATGCTGAATCGGCTGAAAATTGGTATTTGACTGCAAAGTTCGACCTAACCTAGAATCGACCTAACTTTTGATAACCAGAATTTTTTAACCAGAATCTAACCAGAATTTGTTCTATAGTGTAATTCTAATCATAATTACATAATCAGTATAGCTATAGGTACTATTGAATCGAAAAAAGAAATCCAAATTTTAAAATTTGTTCAGGTTTTTTCCAGTTTTATGGGCTAAGGTCACGTGTGAGGTCATTACTATACAAAGTGTCCGCACTGCAAGTGCGTATATTTTCGAAAGTGAAAAAGAAAGTCGAGTTGAGAAAAAGAAATAGTTTGGAAGGGTCGGTCTATTTTCGCCCCTAGGGAGTTACAGGGTTAATTAGCATTTCATGACTTTGATTCACATAATTGTTTCTTGTAGAAAAACGAACTGATTGAGAACTTAATTTAATAACTTATTTGAAAGGTCACCAAATAATATTACCTTTCTAACGGTGTATCAACGATCTCTTTCAAATCCGTTATCCGTTCACGGTTTTATTTGGCCCAAAATTTCATCATCTGTTTTTTTTTAAGTAAAAAATTACTCGACATGAGTCAAAGCACTTCATACCCTAAAGAATTTTTCTGCTCTTTCCTAATATGATCGCAAGTAAAACCTATCTGGGGCCATTTTTTTAAAAATATGTCTCTACACTCAGAGAGATCTTATTAAGAGGAAAATATTTCTCTCCAGAGAATGCTTTTCTCTAAATGTGATACTAAAAATTCCCTAAAATGATAAATATCTTCCATGAAAAAGAGCAATATATAAAAATATATTGTTTTTAGAGAAGAAGACTTCTTAAGTTTTGAGAAAAGATTTGTTTTTATTGAAGAAAATATTTCGCGAGAAAATACTTCTTTAACAAAATATAAAAACAATTTTACATTTTCTATAAAAAACGAGAATTTTTTTGTGCGAGAAAAATACTTATCATTATTAGAGACAAGGAAATATTTCCATTTCCCACAAGTGAAGAAATATTTCTACGAATATGTGAAAATTTATTCTAATTGAAGAAAATTTCATTTGATAAAAAGAAAGTTGCTATTATCGAAAATAGAGAAAATTTTGTATCGCAGAAAGATAGGTATTTTTGTGTAATAAATAATATCAATAACGATAGAAAATCAAATATGGGAAGTACAAGATAGTGTCTTTTGCCCTGAGTTTTGTGATTATTGCTCATTTCAATTTTATTATACCCTAAACCTGAAAGGTGAGGGTATATTAACTTTGTGCAAACGTTTGTAACGCATAGAACGAAGCGAGTCCGGTATAGAAAAGTATATATATTCTTGATCAGCGTCACCTCGTGAGTCCAGCTATTCATGTCCGTCCGTCCGTCCGTCCGCCCGTCCGTCTGTGTGTTGTCCGTAAACACAGGATAAGAAGAAGGAGTTGAGATAATTGGATGAAACTTGGCACACATGGTCACATGCAACCAAGGATCTGCACTATTGAATATTTTTGGAATCCGCCCACGGACACGCCTACCTCCCATACAACGCAAAAATTGAAAACTGCATAACTCAGCTCATAATTAGTCAACAACAACAAAATTTCGCATGTATGTATTTTATATCAAAATAAAGATGTCTGCGAAAAATGGAAATTATCCGCTCACGGACGCGCCCATCTCCCATACAACCCATCACCCATACAGCACGTATGTTTTTTATAACAAAACAAAAATGATTTTGAAAATTGGAGATCATCCGCCAACGGACACGCCTACCTCCCATACAACACAAAAAATAAAAAATGGATATGTAAGCTAATAATTAACCTACAACAATAAAATTTGGTGAGTATGTGTTTTATATCAACACAAAGATGTCTTCGGAAAATGGGTGTCATCCGCTCAAGGACACGCCAACCTCCCATACAACCCAAACATTGAAAACGGAATAAATAAGCCTCTGTTTAACCTTCAGAGATAAAATTTGGCAGGTATGTTTTTTATAACAAGAGACCAAAGATGGTTTTGAAAAATGGACGTCATCCGCCTACGGACACGCCTACCTCCCATACAACCCAAAAAGTTTCAAACTCAATAAATAAGGTTTTGTTTGTCATAGAGAAATTAAATTTGGTATGTATGTATTTTATACTTAACCCTTTCAATGGCTTGCCTAGAATAATCGTGGACAATTTTTTTGAGCTTATATTCCCATCATATAAGCAATAAAAAGATTTAAAAACATCCCTCTGATTTTTACATGAGCTGCTTTGCTTTTGGCAGGCTGTCTAATATAATGGACAAAACCACGATAACGTTGTATTATAATATTTTAGTTCAACTAAAGCAACCGGAGACAAATGCAAATGCGTTATTTATGCAAATGCTATTATAAAAAAAAAATTATACTTTGCACACCAATCACAATACTCACTTTATTTGCAAAATTTATTAACACGCGATATAAAAAAATTGAAGGCTACTGTTGGGCATAAAATCGAAAATCTAACTAAGTGAAACGTTATATATCTCCCTAAAATTATTATTGTCATGTTGGCACAACTTCACTTCATAGCACCAACCTATTCGATTTTAGAAAAAAACTTTGGAAAATAAAAAAAAATTTTTTCCGAAGTGTCCAATATAATGGACAAGTCCATTGAAAGGGTTAAACTAAGGTATGTTCAAAAATTGGGAGTAATCGTCCATGAACACGCCCACCTCCCATAGCGAAAGCACAATAAAAGCATTAACTGTTAGCTACAGGAATACAATTTGGTATGTGTAAATTTTTCGTCAACATTTAAATGTATATAAAATACACACCCATTTTTAATAAGATTATTTTTTTTTTTTTGGAAAAGTAGGTTTAGGGTATTTCATAGTCGGCCTAGACCAACTTTAGACTTTCTTTACTTGTTGTTTTTCTATTTCCTTCTTATACTTGGCATCATTTATACTCTAGTATAAAAGTCCGTCATACGAGGATATGACAACATTTTTACATTCGCTTCAAATATTGTTAGGTTCCTGTCGTCGCCAATGTGTACTCACTGACAAATATCAAATAAATTTTGTGTGCATACTTTTAGGCTGACAATTTTTTAATATAAAAAAGCACTGCAATAGTAAGAAATAACAGTTTGAGCGATATTTGGTGCGGAAATAGCAACAGATTCTGGTTCAGGCTGAACGTGTTTTAAAATGCATAGCAATAACAACTATGAACAGTTTGAGCGATTTAGGGCACGGAGCACAACTTATGTCTTTTATAAATTAAGATACATGCATCTGTCGTCTTTTTCAACTTGATTTAAAATTTTTTGAAATTTCTCATTGTAACAATTAAGTCAGATTCGTATTTATGAAAATAGCGGATCTAAAATTTTCAGAAAATATTTTCAAATTTGATAGAATTGCAATGATTTTAAAAAACTTATCCAGTTGGGACTGAAAAATCGTGTATATAAAGGTTGTTGGAGTAACTGATTCAGAATTTGAAATCAGATTTAAAAAAGTTTAAAAGGAAAATTATACAAAATTATTAACAAAATTATTAACAAATTCAGACTTTTTGATTGGAACCGATTTCCATGGTTTCTCAAAAAGAACTTCATGTCCATTGTTTTACTGTGTGAAGTTTTTTGTTTTATTTACTCCGAAGAATTATATGATCAGTAAAACACTCTAAAGAGCTGCGACTTTAATCGTTTTTAAAACAGTTTTGTCTCTACGTGAATGGGGTGCACGGCTTTTTTTATCCCTTTTTTTTACTAAGATTATTGCTATTTGTTTATATTTCTTTTCTGAGTTAAGTATTGAAAGAAAGTTCAGTGGCTCTCTTTACAAGAATAATTCGTGAGGACCTGGTTAACCAAAGTCAATTAAAATTTCGATACATTTTAAATAAATTTTGGTTAAAAATATTACTAAAAGATAATTCCGTAAAATGTGAGTGATTGATTTATTTTGAAAAATTTCATAGCATATTTTTAGGCATTTTTGTTTTGTGATTTATCGAAACTTCAAAAACTTTTTATATATTTTCATTTTAAAATTTTCAGTTTTACAAAAAAATGTTTAACCAGTTTACCTTCAGTAAAAATGTACCTCCAAAAAAATGTTTACCTCCAGTAGGTACGACAAAAGTGTTGTACCTTCTATAATTTTCGTTTTTACTTTGAGATATTTTATAAATATTTGGAACTAAAAATTGTTATTTGCACAATTTAAAACCGAATATGTGACCCTGATATTTAATTCAGTTTAAAATCAATCTTTCATGTTTTTTCTTTATTAAAACCGAGCCCGTCATTTTTGACGGCAAAGAACTAGTATTAAAAAATAAAAATCAAGTTCGAAAATTTATAAAATCGGATAAGATCGCATCGAATCGGCTTACCTCCTATAAAAAATGACATCGTTATAACGGTTCCACAAAAATTAATTTAGAAACTTGAATTTTTAAGCATGATTTTGATTTTAAATTCGCATTTTTAGCTCAAGTTCTACCAAAATCTAATGAAAGTCACATCTCTGACCTATAGAAAATGGCGTCATCAAAACCTTCTCAAAATTCCTACAAAATTAATATAATGACTTTTCTTATTTTGCATATAAGCTTTAATTTTGATCTAAATTTTAAAATTGGCACAATCGCATTACATCTCAGTTCATTTTCAATACAAAGTGTCGTCATCAAAATGTAAAAACCTTAATAAATTCTAAAAATAAGGATGTATTGTCTTGATATGATGTCACAAAAATTTCCTGATTCTTTGATGTCACAAAAGAATTCAAATTTCCTTAATAGAAAAAAAGTTCATGTATTTAATTTTCATAAATAGCACTGTTAAGAGTATTAAGTAGCAGTGTCTACCCGAAGATGTACCCAAAACTCTGACCTTTCACCATTTCTTCGTTTGTGATTCAGTATCCACCTAAGCGAATAGATACGCTATATCCAAGTAAGAAAAAAAGTGATAAAAAGTTGAAAAAATATTATATTAAAACGGCAATATATTCTTTTAGTGTATAAAGAAAAAGTGTATTTTTCATGTTATTCTATTTTGTCATCACAAGATTGACCTTTTTGTCAACTTTTAAAATTTTTAAACTGCAAAACATTGCGGCCTTTTTTGTAAACCACAGTCAAGGTCACCAACACAAATAAACTGAGCATAAATTTCACTTGTTATATTTTTTCTTTTTTTTTAACTTCCCTACGGTTTTCTCCTTGAACACCTGTATTAAATTTCGCATAATTAAAAATATCTCTTATTACTAAAATTTATTGCAAAAGGCTTACAAATTGTTCTATAATAAAAAAAGGAAACAATTAAATAGCAAACCAACCAACTGGTGCCTAATGTTTCTTTTACTAGGATCCTTTTTTTTTGTAATTTTTGCAATTTATAGCAGACCGAGCAACATTAAATAAATAACTCACAGAACCGATAAAAAAGCGTTACTAAGCGGTAAAATTATGCCGATAACATGTTAAACAAAACAAAATAAAAATAACAAAAAAAAAAAACAGCTGTGCGACTAATTATTATGTTCACTTTGGTTGTTGTTAATTTTATCATTTGTTGTATAAATTTTGTTGTTGTTGTTGTAAACATGCAAACCAAGTTTTTGTTTTCAAAATAATAATATGTACTGGTTGAATATATATGGGACGTCTATATATTGCAGAATATAGCGGGCATAATATTACATAATTTATGATGGTGTGTTTTATGTATATGCGTGTGTTGCGTGTGTGTGTGTGTGTGTGTGAGAGTGAAATTGGGTGGGTGGTTATGTGGGTGTGTGAGTGTAAGCAAAAATCAATAGTTGTTATCGGAGTGTTGAATTGAATTTTTATTGTGTTCTGGAAAAAAAGGTGCTCGGGATCAGCTTTTATTGTCAATAATTTTTTTTTTTCCCTGCCCAGGCCACAGAATATTTGTGCCTAAACCAACATTAAAGCAAGGTATAGCAACAAGCCAATTGGTAGCTTGGGCTTTGAACCATTTTTGCGGTTTTGACAATTTATGTGTTGCTTAATGTTTTTTTCCCCCCCCCCTCTGAATAGTTAAATATTGCATTCATTTTTAACTTTAACTTTGCGCTTAATAAAACTGAAATTAAGTTGGTTGGAAAAGCTTTTGTTGTTTAAAAGTACTTTTCAATAAAATTTTTTTTCATAAATGTAGCCTTTGTTAAATAAGCTTTTAACAATATTTAGAGCCAGACTCCCAACACCTTGGTTGAGAAATCTAATATTTTATTTACATAATTGATTATTAGGATTGATGCATGTCTACATGGCAGACACATTACACCTGGAGGTAAAATATTATTAATGCAAAAAATACAAAGTGTCGCCCATTTTTTGTCATACAAAAATTGTATAATTTAAATTCTTTTAACCCAATTTTATTATATTAATAAATTCAAACATTGTTATAATGGGTTATAGATTGGTAATAATGTGGTATATTGCCTTGAGCGTTTTGCCAAGTTTTTGCTACCTGAAGACACTTTTCTGATTCTACGTTCAATTCTAAGCAAAAAAGTCAAGTCCACCATAGGCGTACGATATACTTCGAGACGCCCCATTTTGATTTGAGAATGTATTGTCCCTTGAAATTTCAAATATGTCCACTAGAACGTATCTCATATGTCCACTAAACCAGCGAATATGACGCATTTGTGCAAGACAATTACGAAAAAAATTTTTTTTTTGACCGAACGTAGGGGTCGCGCATTGACATATTTCTTCATATCTCTGGTGTTTACAGTCGGATTTTAAAGTTTGGTAAAACAATGTATTTGTCTCAAGAAGATCAATATGACCTCTTTAAAAATCATTGACCTCAGGTGTACCGTTCTAGTACTTACCCTCCAGGTCTCAGTTCCTACCATCCTAATGTACCATCCTTATATTAAAAAAATAAAGCTCTTAAAATATCATTAATCTTTTGCCCAGGAAGTATTTCGAAATTTCTAGCAGAACTATTTTTAAAAAATTTTTGAAAATTTTTTGCCGAACGTAGGGCTCCCTTTTTATACCCTAAACCTGAAAGGTCAGGGTATATTAACTTTGTGCAAACGTTTGTAACGCATAGAACGAAGCGAGTCCGGTATAGAAAAGTATATATATTCTTGATCAGCGTCACCACGTGAGTCGAGCTATCTATGTCCGTCCGTCCGTCTGTGTGTTGTCCGTATACACAGGATAAGAAGAAGGAGTTGAGATAATTGGATGAAACTTGGTACATATGGTCACATGTACCCGCCATTTTTGGAATCCGCCCACGGACACGCCTACCTCCCATACAACGCAAAAATCTAAAACTGCATAACTCAGCTCATAATAAGCCTACAACAATAAAATTTGGTATGTGTGTGTTTTATATCAAAACAAAGATGTCTTCGAAAAATGGACGTCATCCGCTCACGGACACGCCCACCTCCCATACAACCCAAAAATTGAAAACGCAATAAATAAGCCTCTGTTTAACCTAAAGAGCTAAAATTTGGCACGTATGTTTTTTATAACAAAAAACAGATGGTTTTGAAAAATGGACATCGTCCGCCCACGGACACGCCTACTTCCCATACAACGCGAAAATTGAAAACTGCATAGCTTAGCTCATAATTAGCCTACAACAATAAAATTTGATATATATGTGTTTCATATCAACACAAATATGTGTTCGGAAAAGGGACGTCATCCAATCACGGACACGCCTACCTCCCATACAACCCAAAAATTGAAAATGTAATAAATAAGCATGTGTTTAACCTACAGAGCTAAAATTTGGCACGTATGTTTTTTATGACAAGACAAAGATGGTTTGGAAAAATGGACTTCATCCGCCCACGGACACGCCCATTTACAATAAATTTTTTTTTTTTTTTTTTAAAAGTGGGTTTAGGGTATTTCATAGTCGGCCTAGACCGACTTTAGACTTTCTTTACTTGTTTCATTTTCATCATATCTTCGGTATTAAAAGTCTGATCATATTGAATGACATATCGATGTTTTTGTTTAAAAGAGACCAATTATTTTTATTTCAAAATAAAAAAAAAAAATATTCCTACAAGTCCTTGGAATAAAATAATTTTTTCGTAATTGTCTTGCACAAATGCGTCAAATGCGTCATATTCGCTTGTTTACGGCGCACTTTTTTTTTTTTGCATAGGAGGTGGTACGGTCTAATGTCCACATATTATGTTAAATCAAAAATAGAGCGCCTTGCAATTTATCATATGCCTGTAGATTACTGTAATTTTAAGATATGAATTAAAGTCACACTAATATAAACCGAAGGCTAAAGTTCAAAAATTAGAACAAACTTCACCAAAAAGTTAAGGGCGGGTTAAGGTTTTTTAACTCTTTTTTTCAACAATTCTTTATATGAATGCACAATATTTCAAAAATATACACTTTTGATGGCCACTCAATAATCATGAATTTTTGCATGATCTCCATTAATCGCATTAATGAATTTTGGTTCAGTAAACAATTACACGAGTAACATGAACTTATCCTGATATCAATGTACAAAACATAGAAAAAAAAACGATAAAATGAATATTTCGTAAGCCTACTGCTTAAAGTGCATCAAGTGTTTGTAAAAAATTCATAAATCAGTAAAAAATTATGTAAATGCCATAAAAAACTACAAACCGAACATGAATCTATATCATATTTTTGTTTGTTTGTATGTATGCATGCATGTTCCGAATAGACTTCTAAACTACTCAACGAAATGTTATAAAACCTATATCAAACGATTTTTTAAATTACTGCGCTGAACATAGGCTATATTAATTTTGCCACGCCTCCTTTTACCACCCACAAATCAATAAAAATGCTGTATTTTCGACGGTTTTGGCCGTATAAGACTAGAATTTGGTAGTTAGGTTTGTATGATGACTATAGGCAAGTGTACGAAAAGTTGATTGCCATACCCCCTGTACCGCCCACAAATCAATAAAAATTATATATTTCAAACGGTTTCAGCCGTATTTGACTAAAATTTTTAATTTAGTTTGTGTGTTTACTCTCGGAAAAAAAAAACATTGGCCATTTCTGCCCTTGAAAGGACTTTGACCGAGCTTCTTATTATCAATTGTGTTGTGTGTGTTATTAAATGTTTGCACACAATTGACCGAGTTTTATGCCGACTCCGAACGGCTAAAGTTCATGTTCTCAAGAAACTTTACATGACTTTATCCTCTGAGGCTAAGAGGTGGTGACCGATCAGACAAATTTTTTTATTGAAAAACCTTTTCGCCGCGACTGGGGATGGAACTCGAGCTCTGAGCATGATAAGCCACACACTTAACCTGCATGCCACGGTCACCACACTCTCGGAAACTTAACCAAAAATGGCTTGCCACGCCCCAATGTATAGCTCACAAAAATAAAAATGATGGCTTTTCAGATGGTTTTGATTGCATTGGACTAAAATTTGGTAATTTTATTCGTATGCTGACTATCCGCAAATATCATTAAAATGGACGTAGCTGTAGTAAGCATATGAATAAAAAAATAATTTCATACCTACAAAAATTTTAAAATCTTATAAAACGGACAAAAACGACTATAATTTGTATGTGATTGTAAGTTACTCAAAAAATTAAGCACGAAAGTGACGACAACAAAAGAAGACGTCAATGAAAATGTGTAAAACATACATAACATTTATTAATGCTACAGAATTCAATGTTGAAATAAAATTACTTTACAAAACTGTTTCTGTTTTACAATCATCATAACTTTTGATTTTAAAAGAGATGTGATGAAAATTAAAAACAAAAAATAAATTTACTTTTTATTTCGATAAAAAAGTTATGGTATAATTAATATGTTAAGTAGACTGCTCAAGACTTTAATAAATGATTTTTCAAGAAAAAATAATATAAATTAATCCTTCTTTGCTATTAATTCAATTCAACTCAAATTAGCTGTATCCGAACAAGGTTGCGTACTCTGCTAGTATTTCATAATTTTTGTAAAAAAAATTCATAAAAGTCATGCGCAAATACAAGGAGACCAAGAACAGTTCATGTAATAAGTGAAAATGCATGAAATCAAGTATCAATATTGTTCATGAATTTTGTATACGACATATTTGTTACTTATTCTTGTATTTTAGATGGGGTTGTTAATGAATACACTCAAGCCATGTATTGCTTGAAGCTTATGTAGAAGTACACATGATCAGTGAACGCAAACTTTATGTAGGCTTTTAATGAACGTTAACATAATTTATATTTTCAGTCTAGTGTAAAAACCATTGTAGAAGAAATGAAGAAAGGACTTTAGAGGATTATCTTTAGCTGCATGTATTGCTCAACGTCATCTTGCAGAGCGTTATCAACTTTGCAGGTATACCGAACTCAGACATTGTTGCGTACAGGCAATCCCGAATCGGGCTATCGAACGCAGCTTTGTAATCAACAATGAGATGTTAGTTATATACAGATTACAAAAAGAGAGAAAAAAACTTCGTTACTTTGGCATAACCCTGAAAGCGAGTGTTTTGTCTATATTTCTTCCACAGTGGCGTAGCGAGCATAGCTGGCGCCCGGGGCAAAACAATTTTTTGGCGCCCCCAATGAAATAATGAAAAAAATTATGATATATTATATATATATTTTTTAATATTTAGTACAAATAATTATAATACACTTATTAAATTACATTAATACAAATAACACTATGCGTCAAAATCAAAAAAAAGGTTCTGTACACGACAGTTCATTATATTTTGTTATAGATTAAGGGTCTCTTAACACGAAAATCGCAAAAAAAAATTTTATAGTTAAGTCTTGTAGGGTAAACTGGGGTACCCTTGACTTTGGGGCACATTTGACTAGACGTTTTCGGTATGAATGAACCGTTATTGTTCAATAATTTGTTTTATAAATTTTGCATCATTGTATTTCAGTAATCGTCACGAAGTTTGACGATTCTTGCAATACATGAAGAAAAGTAACTGAAAAGTTTTTGTGTTTTTGCGCGTGTAACTGTTATTTTTCGGCACTGATACGTAAGGACTTCCAATCGAATAATAAAAGTAAATCCAAGTACCTTTTACAAAAGGTAAAACTATTAATGTTTTTGAAAATATAAGTGAATTTCAATAAAACTTAATATAAACTAAAAAAATTTAAAAAACAAGAAGCCTAGAGCATTTGGGTACATTTGACATTTTTGATTGGGGTACTTTTGACAAATGTTATTTGTACGAGTACAAAGATCGAGTAACATCGAGATTAGTTCATTTTAAAGTTCTTTAATATATTTCTAAATTGGTTTGGAAGAAATAAAAGGACATGAAGAGAACAGAGCGTTGGTTAACGAATGAAGAATGAAAGTCTAAAGATAATAGCAGTTCTAGTAACAACTACAGCTTTGATTCTTTTGGATTGTTCAGTGATGCTGGTCTAATTTTTTTCCAAGTATTCAGCCACTTCACTTTTAAATTAGTTTTTCGTGGAGCATCAACATCAGTAGAATTCACAAACGCATTAAAGAAACTTGTTGTTATCGTTAACTGGCCCTTAACTACCTAACCTGTTAACTCCATAACATCTTTGCTAGCAATGTTTATAACTTTGACACTTCGTTAAAGATAACTGTTGCTTGCTTAAATACTCGCTAACTGAAATAATAAAGTTTATATATTTTTATTTCAATTAAGTAAATTTTACTATATTTAATTTTGACATCAATTATATCAAACTGATCATGTTAAATTCTTTATTTTAACTCTATTCTACTCTTACAAACACGAACTAAAGATATATTGAATTTTTGTATGAATAATGCTGGTCTATTTTGAAGGGTAAAGCATGAATTTTTCAATTTCTTCACAACAAAATATTTGTCAGAATTTTCACGCAACAAAAAAATGAATGTTGCGAGTGAAATTTCACGCAAACGGACAGAGAGATTTACGTGTTTTTTAAAGATTTTATATGATTTATAAGATTTTTAAAGTTTTTCTCACTTTTTTCAAGTCGCATATGTTGAAATATATCCTGTACACTTCTTGTTCAATATTAAAAATCATGCTAAGCCGAATAAAATTGCTAATTTTCTTCATGTTTGTTCAACAAATTTTAACATTTGGATGAGTAGTTTTTGCGCTATCATAATTCATAAAAAATCGAAAACTATTTTCATTTTTAGTGGAGAATATAAGCTACCGCCGAAAGAAATGCGTGCAAAAATACGGTCAGGAGATGCATTTGAGTGAAGACGCTCAAATTCGGCATTGTACTGTATTTTACATATTTTATTCAATTTTACACTGATTGGTACATTGATACTAAAATAGTAATAAGTATTTGAATTGCTACTCTCAGGTTTGGAAAAACATCTTCTTCTGTTGAAAATGGAAGTTCTGTTCCATTCAAATCTGTATTATAAAACTCACCCAAATTTTTACAATTCTTTTCAAGGTCGTTGTACGGATTATCCATACTTAATAAATTTTCAACGTCCAGTAAATACCAAAATTTGGAATTAAGGTCACTTAGTAGTGTAAATTGTTAACTTATTTCCTGATGCAGACGATCAAGAACGCTTTTCATAACGCCAGATTTTTCGCTTTCTGCGGAAAAGCTATATCTCCAGTCAATTCTCCGCGCATTTGTTGGCGACATTTTATACGGATTGTTGTATTGATTCCTCATTTTTTACAAAGATTTTTAGCCTTTTCGATAACTTTTTCACATATCTCGTTACGAATTTCTGCAAGTTCAGTCGCCAATAATTTGAGATCATGGAACGCTTCTTTAAACTTAATTTTAGGATCTTGTAATCTGAGGTGCACACGATCAATTCTCTTAGAGTTCATGCCAGAAATGGACTAAATTTATGATATTTAAATTCGGTGTAAGATAAAGATTGCAGCATTTCTGGTGTACCACTTGTGGCAGTATTTTCATCTGCTAATTTTTCTTATAGTTCTACGTATTCTTCCAGTCCCTCGACAATAACGCTAACTGCTTTCGCTCTGGCGCTCCATCGTGTTACAGATTCTTTAACAGATTTTTTAACAATTTCTATCGTAATGTTGAACGTGAGAAAAAGAGACTTATGTTTTCAATTATTCCAAAACATGTTACAAAGATGGAATCTTGGTTAGCTGTAGTAACTCCTACTAAATTTAATGTGTGGTTATCACAATTTACAAATGTTGCCTTATTATTTTTTTCTATTATTCTCTGTTGAACGCCAGATATCTGATTTGACATAAGGGCAGCATTATCATAGCATTGTACCCTACAGTTGGCTAACTTAATTATTGAATTAATTAATTAAAACGAATTTTTTTGCAAAATTTTGTTTGTCTTGAGAATGATTTGGCGCCCCTCTGCGAGTGGCGCCCGGGGCATGATGACACCCCTGCCCCCCCCTCGCTACGCCACTGTTCTTCCAATATGCGATGGTTTATAACCATTTATTGTAAAAATACACTTTTTTGCATACTTTCAGGCTGAATGTTTTTCGCTTAGTATTAGTTAGAAAATTTGGAAAGCACTATAATAGCATGAATTATTTACAGTTTGAGGGATAATAGGTACGTACCGTGGCGATTGGCTTTAATGTATTGAGTTTATATCCTAATGTCGTTCCTACATGAGACTGAGAAATTTCTTGAGTTGCTCTTTTTGAAATCGATCTTTCACAATCGATCTCTCAGAATCATATAATATGCATTTTATTTTGAATGCAGTTTTTTTTTACTTTAGTTGTGTTCAAGTTGTGTTCAATTTTCATCATCTGTTAAACACAACTTTTGATCAATTTTTCAGTTATCCACCACACTGCATAACGCATAAAAAGTTTTACAGCTATTTTTTTTTTTTTATATTTTCATACTTAATGAGCAACAAAAAGTTTGTCTACCGGTTAATATACCAAAATTATGCCATTTTTGTGGGGTAGAAATTTTATTTCGCTAACTAGGCTAACATTTTATAATCAAAATTTTTGAAATTTCAAGTGGTGTGTGTAATGTTTGCATATTATACTTGCTGCTTTGCGCTGAATAAGTTTAGTTCAAGGACTTTACATTCTATGACATCATTATTATCCCTAAAAATATGCACAAATCTTTCGAGATTATTTAGAGAACTTTGCACAGATAAATTTTTATTATTTTTTTGTTTGAAAAATGTTATCCTTGCGATTGTCATTGATTTTCAGCAAAAGCTTAAAACTTTTGCTAAACTTTTGAGCGGGTTTTAATTAAGCACAAAAGCAAATGAAATGCCACAGATATTGGGTATGTTAGTTGAAATCTTTTACATGTATGTCAAGGATAATTAATTTAAGCAAGGATGCCAAAAAATTGGTGTTGGTTTTGGTGGTTGTGGAAGCAAAAACGTATGATTTAATTTTTGCAATGCATGCTTTTAGGCATATTAAAATGACAGTGACAGATGGAGGTATGTGTATGCCTACAAATTAGTTGGCAATGACAATTATCACGTTTTTTTTTTCGACTACCTGCCAGGAAAAGTAGCCAAAGAGCAGCAATAATTGTGACATACTAACTATAAATCATTAAAACAGCTAAAATATACAACTTATCATGTAAACATTAATAAACACATGTCATTGTTGGGTTGTGTCTAGAATATGATGACAAAATTTAAATAAATAAAATAACAAACTATGAGTACCTTAGCTTATATCTACCTAAAAGTGCTTTAAAGCTTAAGGCAAAAATATTGAATTTTTTATTTAACAAAAAAAAAAAAACAAAACACAAACCAAAGAAAAAATATAAATAGCTTAATACTATGAAAAGTGCTTTACAATTATTACGTTAACAGTCTAATGCAGCGTGTGTATTCTGTGTAAAAAAAAAATACCTTCTTTAAATGAAATACTTTTTGTCACAACTAAGTAAGTCGAATATTCTTAGCACGTATCACAAGTTCAGCGACATGTTCAAGCTATAGACAACAATAGCAACAATAACATTATCAACAGCATTGATACAACAAAAATAACAACAACAATCGCAGCACAACCATAACAAAGGAGACAAAAAGCATACGCTCCTGCACTTCGTCTGAGCCACTTTCTGTTTCAGCCACTCTTCATATCAACAACAATATTCTTTGGCTTAAATACAAGTCATTTGTGTGGCAAATGTTCTTTGCGATTGGAATTTTTATTACCATATTTGTAAACACCGTCCCCCCTTCCCCCTACTACCCCCATTTCTATTTTAGGTATTTCTGATGTTTATCTAAAATATTAGCAGCTAAAATGAAATTTAATGTCAACATTTGTGAGAACCTTAATTTATGCTTTGTGATGACACGACCACAAACTCCATGATACACAAAAACTTAATTCTATGTGAAGCGTTGAAAATTCAAAAGCACACATATAATGTACAAAAAATAAATTAAAGCACTTTAATAACTGCATGAATTAAGCTTTTGTTTTTAGTGTAGTTTGTTGCGTGCCATCATAATTAAGATAAATAAGTCATCACATAAATAAGTTGCAAAATTTTAGCAACTCAATTCATGTGAGTGATGAACTTGAGTTTGATACAGAAACAGTTTTTTGGTTTTTAAATTTATGCCTGTCGGGTGATTCATACGAATCATGTGCAGCGTTAAATTATTTGGACTTGAAGACAAAATTTGTAGATATGAACATAATCTTTAGCTAGAGATTGATCAATTTTTGGTTGAAATAACATTTGTATGAGACATAAAATAATACAATTTTTATACATGAGATAAAATAGTTGTAAATTCTATACGCAACTGCTGATATATAGTCGTCATAGCTCTGACCTGGTATTGCTTTAAAGATGTGTGTGAGATTTGGTAGAGTCACCAATTTTTTTTTTTTGGGTCTTACTTTCTATTAGTGGTCACTTATGTATAATATTACGTTCTTAATAAAATTTATCAAAATAAAATTTTTTCGAATCAAATCCAAGTTGAAATCGAAAATTTTTATTACAAATTACACATCACAATTTTCTGAGAAAACAAGTAAAGAAAGTCTAAAGTCGGTCTAGGCCGACTATGAAATACCCTAAACCCACTTTTCAAAAAAAAAAAAAAAATTAATTGTAAATGGGCGTGTCCGTGGGCGGATGAAGTCCATTTTTCCAAACCATCTTTGTCTTGTCATAAAAAACATACGTGCCAAATTTTAGCTCTGTAGGTTAAACACATGCTTATTTATTGCGTTTTCAATTTTTGGGTTGTATGGGAGGTAGGCGTGTCCGTGATCGGATGACATCCATTTTCCGAAGACATATTTGTGTTGGTATGAAACACATATATATCAAATTTTATTGTTGTAGGCTAATTATGAGCTGAGCTATGCAGTTTTCAATTTTCGCGTTGTATGGGAAGTAGGCGTGTCCGTGGGCGGACGATGTCCATTTTTCAAAACCATCTTTGTTTTGTTATAAAAAACATACGTGCTAAATTTTAGCTCTGTAGGTTAAACAGAGGCTTATTTATTGCGTTTTCAATTTTTCGGTTGTATGGGAGGTGGGCGTGTCCGTGAGCGGATGACGTCCATTTTTCAAAGACATCTTTGTGTTGGTATAAAACACACACATACCAAATTTTGTTGTTGTAGACTTATTATGAGCTGAGTTATGCAGTTTTAAATTTTTGCGTTGTATGGGAGGTAGGCGTGTCCGTGGGCGGATTCCAAAAATATTCAATAGTGCAGATCACAGGGACTTCAAAATCATAAAACTTGCCTACTTGTTTGAATTAACAAATAAAAAACGAACTCAATAAATGCAAAAAATTAACATAACTTAAGATATACACGTAGAAGTTGTTTAACGCTTTCCTAAACAAATTCTGCTGGTAACACTTATTATTTGGCAAATATTGATAGCGTATGGAACTCTCAAGAACTACCCGTTCTCACTCTCAAATTGCAGACAGCTTTTGCAAACTTATCTCTCTCTTTGTGTGCAAGAACGTAAAGTTTGGAAGTGAGTTCGCCTTTATGTTGCTTCCCAAGCATTACATTTTTGCACTTACATTAGAAGTTGTTTAGATACAAACAAATATTGTTTGCATCAAGCAATTACCCGAACTTTACATATTTGCATCTTAAAGAAGCTTACTTACGTTTCAAAGCAATATTATTTGAATGATTTCGTTGTTTCTAAAAGAATATTTTGAATATTTACGTTGTTGAATATTTTAATGAATTTTTGCTAAAATATTTAAAATTTTAAATTGTTATAATTACTATTTTTACCTTGAAGTATTGTATACAGAGCTGTAAAAGAATGCATTCAATTTGATTGCTTCTACAAAATTTTGAATCAGTGAATAACGAAATAAGAATACATTCAATGAATGCAAAATTGATTCATGAATAAAATTTTGAATTCACAATCAATTTTTAAAAATTGATTAATTATTAATTTCTATTATTCATTTGTCGTTATTCTGAATAATGCATTCATTTTGTTATTCAAATGAATGCTATTCATAAAGAATGCTATTCACAAAGAATGCAATTCACAAAGAATCGTTATTCATTTTGCATTCATGCATTCATTTTTTATTCATTATTCATTTTTTATTCATTATTCATTTTTTATTCATTATTCATTTTTTATTCATTATTAATTTTTTATTCATTATTCATTTTTTATTCATTATTCATTTTTTATTCATTATTCATTTTTTATTCATTATTCATTTTTTATTCATTATTCATTTTTTATTCATGCCTGTGGTGTTAATTTTGCAACCAAAGTAGTATATTTTTAGTTCGGTGCAACAGCGCAATTACCGGAATCTTGGGCCAATTGTTTTATGTTTTTAATTGAAGTAAAATTTCAATTTTAAATTCCCAACTGGGAAGCTTCGCGTGAATTGAGTGAAAATAATGTTCTCTCATGAATAAAAAATGAAGAAATGAATAAAAAATGAATGATGAATAAAAATTGAATAATGAATAATGAATAAAAAATGAATAATGAATAAAAAATGAATAATGAATAAAAAATGAATAAAAAATGAATAATGAATAAAAAATGAATAATGAATAAAAAATGAATAATGAATAAAAAATGAATAATGAATAAAAAATGAATGCATGAATGCAAAATGAATAACGATTCTTTGTGAATTGCATTCTTTATGAATAGCATTCATTTGAATAAAAAAATGAATGCATTATTCTGAATAAAGAAAAATGAATAATCGAAATGAATAATAAATCAATTTTCTGAAATTGAATGTGAATTGAAAATTTTATTCATGGATCAATTTTGTTTTCAATGAATAGCATTCTTTTGTCCTTATTCACTTGTACTTAGAATTCTGAATATGAATGCAAATTTTACAGCTCTACATAAGTATACAATTTGTATACTTATTATTATATTAAAAGTTATACATGGAAATATAACTTTTTCAACAATTTCCGACCATTCGATGCTATTTTTTGTAAAATTTAATGTTTTCCGGAACTTTGGCTTCTGGCGAAAGTTAAAAAGGCAAAAAAAAAAAATTATTTTCAAAAACATTATATGCTTCAAAAGAGAAGAACATATTCGCGCATGTTTGAGAATATGAAAATAATTTTGAGAGTGTTCTTCGTTCCGATTGGTCGACATTAAAAATAAAATTTATTTTTTTTTTCTAAAATAAAATTTATCGGTGGTTTTAAAAAACAGTAAAAAACACACACGAAAAACATAAAGTTCAGCAAACAGTATAAAAAGAGCAATAAATTACACTAAACAAAAATTTCTAGCTTTAGAAATAATTTTTCACTGCGCATCGAAAAATGAAACTAAAAAATGTTCTTCTCTCTTGAAACGGGCTATAAAAACACAATATTTTCCGTCAAAATGCTGAACTTGTTGCTGTTATGAGTACGAGAAAAATTAAAAATTTTTTGTTCAGAGACAAAGAAATTTGTGTGTGAGAGGATAAAATTGTTTTCTCTAGTTTCATTTCACATTTCTTGCCAATAATTAAATTTTATATGCAAACAAATTTTGCTAAACATATTTAACTTTAAATTTATTTTATATATAAAGAAGATTATGCACACGGTTGCCACTTTGAATTTATATTCGGAACCAAAATTCATCAAAACTGGACCAAAACGATGAACCTGAAGATTAGAAAAATATATAGGACCAATTTTTTCGTTCTCTGTCGTACAAATTATGATTATTACTCAAGTAGAAAACAACGAGTATTGCTATCTTCTTAACTACAGAGCATTACCACGATTTGAGCAAAATTATGCTTAGATTTTTGTGAAATAATGACCTTTCAAAATAAATTTTAAAAATATCAAAAACATTTTTTTAGAATTAAGGAGATCAATAAAAATTTAGTAATTTATTCTGATTTTGAAACACTGTAACTCACTTAAATTCGCTTTGAATAATAACAAACTGTTGGAGAGAGAACACAATATTTTTTTCAATATTCAATTTTTGGGCCAATTAGAGTAATGTGGCAACCGTGCTTATGCATCAAATTTTATTACGGCGATGATCAATGATATATACACCAAGAATAAAAATGATATTAAACAAAAAAAAAAAAAACAAAATGCACTTCGCCGTAAAGACTTTTGTTGGTTAATTTTTACCCAATGGCGAAACTTTTTTCTGACAAAATCGTGAGGAATATTAAATTTTCAAAGAATGTTGTATTAAAAACCAAAAACGATATTCTTTGTGATAAAAAAGTCATTGAAATACTTTAAAAAATTAAAATAAAATTTGATGTATTTTTTTTTCAATTTTACGAAGGTGGGTGAATAAGTCCATGGCATCAAAAAACATATGTCAGTTGACTCCTGTCGTATTAAGAAAGAATTATTTCACTAATGCGAGGTTCTGTAAGGCATCAAAGCAATACTGTAGGGATGGGCTAGGTAAGCTGCCCAAGTTGATCTGGAAAGTATTTGAGCTGCTGAAGTCAGGTCGTATGCCTTTCTTGAACACTTCTCATGGCAGCACCTGTATAACAGGCTTAATTCAGGACCTAAATTTCATCAATAAATGAATCTAATCCAAAAATAGCTCTAAGGAAAAATACTTGACTCCAACCATGAAATCATCTTACAAAGAAATACCTATTTTGAGGACTTCGACAAAACATTATTTTTGGTAAGGATTTATGTTAAATAAATAAAATGATTTGTTGTGAAAAAAAAACTTGTGTGTCATTCAAAAAGTCACGGCTTATCGACCCACCTTGGTATTTTTTGACCGAGCAGCTAATGGTTTGTTATAATTAGAATTAGAATAAGAATTTCATATTGATACTAACACAGTCAGGATTCAAACCTACGTGCAGCGCATGAAAGTTAAGCACACATTTCATTATTATTTCACATTTTCTTAAACTAAATTTAAAAAATTTTCTGCTTCGTTGGGTTTCGAACCCACCGGCAATCGACCAACAAAACAATGGTCGAAAACAATACAACAAGGCTTTTATAAATTATAAAACTGAAAAACTAAGATTGTTCTTAGTAAGAACGAAAATAAGGTCTTAAAAAGCAAGAAAAATTTTACAGACTGTTTCCAGTCTTCAGTCTCTTGGAGTTATCTTTGGGGTTACGATTTTTTCCTAATTCGTTGAAAATTGGGGTTTCGAAGATACATTCTTTCTTATTAAAGATATGTTATAAATAGCTTTTGAAATACTTTTTTTCTGGATTTTAAGGTGTTTATTTTTCTAATGCACACTTTTCTCTACCTATCGTGTACCATATACTTATGGTCTTAAAAAAATGTTGACATTGTTAATAATAAAGCCCTTAAGCAGTGCCTGTCGAGCTATTTAATCATAATTTACAAAAAATTTCTGACGTTTATGATTCCGAATAAATCAGCTTCTTTAGAGAAAAAAAAATTTTTTGATAGTAATGCCTTGTCTCTATGTTCTCTCTTCACATTCAAAAAGCTTCTTAAAAAAGTTTTTCATCAACATAAGTTAATAAACTTTCGAAAAATGTTGGATGTTAGATCGATAAGCTTAAAAACGTATCCAAATTTATGCTTGTTTGCACATCGGCCAATAACCTTTGTTTTTTTTTATTTTTCTTTTTTTGTAATATGCCGTTTGACTGAAGATTAGAACGATAACAACAAAAAAATTATTTAGATAATTTACGAATTCGCTATCTAGTAACTTTATTAAATAGTTAAGCTTTATATAGATACAAAAATATTTTGTTACTTATAACCACTTATTTGTTTGATATTTCATATGTAAATATAGCCAGTTTTGCTAGAAAATAACAAATTATTTTTTTCTATTAAAATATGCTAAATTATGACGCTTAGTATTCAAATTAAAGATATGGCATATAATAAATATATATAATATAAATAAAAAGCGCTGCACATACTGTTAAAGTTAGATGAGTTACTTAAGTAATTGTCTACATTTGCCTTTTTTTAGTATTTCGTATTAAAAACACACTCAGCAGCACTTAAGTAAAGTTGCATGAAGTCAATGTGTTAATATATGATAAAAAAAAAATCTTCCAACACATTCCAAATCAAACTCATTGTAACCAACTCATTCAAATAAACTACAAAATCAAATATTTCCTCTGGTATACTTTGCACAAGTGCGAATGAAGTGTCTATCCTGCCACATACTTAAATGATATTCCACTCAAAGACTTAGTTGAACAAACAAAAGGACAGTGTTTAAATTTTCTAATACCGTTTTGGTTTGCCAAATACTTAAAAACTTACTCTTTACACTAAGATTTTAAGTTTTCCTACTTGTGCAACGCATTACGTGATTAAAATTTCAACATTATTGACACTTTTCACACCCTCTCTTCTTTAACTTCATCTTGGTTTTCTTCTGCTTCTTCTTCATCATTATAATTTTCTTTTGCTTTGTCTGCTTACAACACTGACTGCTCTAATAATAAGCTTTGCAAGGACAATGTCCTTGTCGTACTAAAATAGCCATGAATAATATTGCTTCAAGCTCTGGCATGTCTCTGACAATCGATGCTTTTGCTTAAAGCTGACCGGGTTTCTTTCTTTTCTTGCCACGTGACTATTTGGCATGAGTAAAAATAAGCATTCTCGATTTGTATTTTGAGCGCGTTCTTTTAGGACATGAAGAAAATTAGCTCTGATTGATGATTTTTATCATTTCCTGTATATAACAAGTTTGCGATTTTTAATAATGTATTAAAATCATATCACGTTATCAACAGCGTTTAGAGGGTTGTGGGAGGAGGCAAGTGTTGTTATTAAAAAAGGCAATCAGCTTGCTTCAGTGAAGAGCAGTCAGTCATGAAGTTTTTGATGAGCTGAGTAAGACATTTTTAAATGGTTGCTTTTTAGCGCTGACAGTTATTCAAGGTAATGAAAATTAAATCTACTTCCCCGACTGAACTACTTATAAGCAGCAAGTAAAAAAAATAAGAAAAGTGAAAACGTTTTTCGGTTGATGTATTTCCTTTTACACTAAGAAAAAGTTTTTGTTTACTGTTTAATACCATCACTGTTTAATACCATCCAACAAATGAAACTTTCAAATCAACAGTCGGTTGACTGTTAGTCTATAGAACACGAAACCCATATAAAAACGTACTTATTGGAATTGTTTCACTTTTTTGAAAGTTCACGTTTAGCCGAGTGTGCTGACATGTGCGTGTAGTACTCGACTGTCCTTGGTTCAAATACCGACAAGACCAACAAAACATTTTTTATTCAAATATTTTTTTTTTTTTTTTAAAGTAAGTGTAAAATTTTTTTAAGATTGAAAGCAAACCTATTTTGAAGGTTATTTTTTGCCAAACAATTAATGAAGCAGAATTAGAATTTCAATTAATAAATTAAAATGTTTGATACTTACACAATTAGGATTCGAACCCACATCCCTGCATGACAGTCTAGCTTACTTTCACTGAGCTATTGGCAATGATAAAATAAATATAACAAAACACAATTAAAAACTAACAGTGTTTTGAAATAACAGCGGCCGACTGTTAGTATAACAGTTGATATTTTTCTGAGTGCAGAGCATAAGACTCTTACGCAATGGATTCGGGGTTCGATTTGCAGTGATGAAGATAAAAGAAATGTTGACGGTATGCAATATTTCCATTGAGTATTTGCTTATATGAAAGTTTTGTAAGTTTTATATAAAAATATAAATAAAGTAATAAATAAAAAAAAGTAAAAGAAACATTTTTGGTTTTAAACGTGTTTGCAAAGAAATCTTCAAATTGAATTAGCCCGTTCATTTTATTTGGCAAAACAAGTTCACAAACAAACTTTTGTGTCTAATGTTTTGTGAATCAAGTCTACTCCTTAATGACTTAATCTACTCCTTAATGGCTCCATTTGAGCCCTTGAAAGGACTTTGACCGAGCTTCTTATGATCAATTGTGTTGTGTGTGTTATTAAATGTTTGCACACAATTGATCGAGAATTGGACCTGCATGTTTTATGCCGACTCCAAACGGCTAAAGTTCATGTTCTCAAGAAACTTTACATGGCATATTTATTCTCTGAGGCTTGCATTGTCTGCAGAGAGGTGGTGGTCGATCAGAAAAATTTTTTATTGAAAAATCTTTTCGCCGCGACTGGGGATGGAACTCAGGCTCCGAGCATGCTAAGCCACACATTTAACCTGCATGCCAAGGTCAAATAAGAAATAAAGAGCACAAAAAATAAAAATTAAAAAAAAAAGAAAATAAAAATATAATTTAAAAAGAATTGCAAAACCAAATTAAAGCAAGTTAAAAATTGTTTTTGATATAAATTTAAAAATTTAAATTTTCATTATTAAAGAAAAATAAAGACTTAAAATAAATAAAGCATTATAATTTGTAAAATTAAACAAAAGCTTTTAAAAATGAATAAATCTTATGTATATATTTTTGTATTTGTAAGTATTTTGAAAAAAAATTTTCATAAAAAAAACTTACAAATTTAAAATATGAAATTGCGGCGAACTTCTAAATTTTAAAGCAATTGAACAAAAACTATGAAATAAAAAATTAATTAGAAATAAAAAAATTATAAAATAAAAAATTAATTAGAAATAAAAAAACTATAAAATAAAAAATTAATTAGAAATAAAAAAAAAAATTAAAAAATATAAAATAAAAAATAAAAAATAAAAAATAAAAAATAAAAAATAAAAAATAAAACATAAAAAATAAAAATGAAAAAATAAAAAATAAAACATAAAAAATAAAAATGAAAAATAAAAAAATGAAAAATAAAAAAATAAAAAATAAAAAATAAAAAAATAAAAAATAAAAAATAAAAAATTAAAAATAAAAAATAAAAAATAAAAAATAAAAAATAAAAAATAAAAAATAAAAAATAAAAAATAAAAAATAAAAAATAAAAAATAAAAAATAAAAAATAAAAAATAAAAAATAAAAAATAACAAATAAAAAATAAAAAATAAAAAATAAAAAATAAAAAATAAAAAATAAAAAAATAAGAAATAAAAAATAAAAAAATAAAGAATAAAAAATAAAAAATAAAAAATAAAAAATCGAAAATAAAAAATAAAAAATAAAAAATAAAAAATAAAAATAAAAAATATAAAATAAAAAATAAAAAAAAAAATAAAAAATAAAAAATAAAAAATAAAAAATAAAAAATAAAAAATAAAAAAATAAAATATAAAAAATAAAAAATAAAAAATAAAAAATAAAAAACAAAAAATAAAAAATAAAAAATAAAAAATAAAAAATAAAAAATAAAAAATAAAAAATAAAAAATTAAAAAATGAAAAATAAAAAATAAAAAATTTAAAAATAAAAAATAAAAAAAAATATTATTTTTAAAAAAAATTAAAAAACCAAATAAAACAATTTAAAAAATGGTTTTTATATGAATTAAATAATTTAAATTTTCATTAGTAAATAAAAATAAAGACTTAAAATTAATAAAGAACAAAAATTTGTAAAATCATATAAAAAAATAAAAAACAAAATCTCTTAAAAATGCATAAACTTTATGTATATATTTTTGTATATGTAAGTATTTTGAAAAAAATATACATAATAAAAAAATTACAAATTCAAAATATGAAATTGCTGCGATATTCAAAATTTTAAAAGAATTGAAAAAAAAACTATGAAATAAAAAATTAATTAGGAATAAAAAAAAACTATAAGAAAAAAATTAATAAGATATACAAAAAAAAAAATAAAAATATAAAAATACAATTTTAAAAAAATTAAAAACCTAAATAAAACAATTTCAAAGGTGTTTTTTATATAAATTTTATAATTTAAATTTTCATTTTTAAAGAATAATCAAGGCTTAAAATAAATAGAGTACAAAAATTTGTAAAATCAAAAATATAAAACAAAAGCAAAAGAAAAAAAAAATATTCATAGTAAAAAGGAATTAAAAATTTGAATTATAAGTTGCGAAATTAAAAATTTTAAGACATTTGAAAAGAAATTAAAAAAAACAAGAAAAAGCAAAAAAAAACAAAAAAACATAAAATAAAAAATATAAAAGAAAATACAAAAATTAAAAGAAAATAACAAATTAAAAGAAAATAAAAATATTAAAAGAAAATAAAAAAATTAAAAGAAAATACAAAAATTAAAAAAAAATTTTAAAAATTTAAAAAAAATTTTACAAATGTAAAAAAAAATATAAAAAATTTAAAAAAAATTTTAAGAAAATATTAAAAAAATTAAAAAAACAATATAAGAAATAGATGAAAAAAAAATTTTAAAAAATATAAAAATAAAAACTATATGAAAAAAATAAAAAAATATAAAAATAAAAAAAAAAAAAATATATAAAAAAAAATATAAAATTGGAAAAAAATAAAAAAAAATTAGAACACACAAAAATATAAAAATATCGGCAAATGCGGCGTCACTCACATTTCAGTCACATCAGTTAACTTGAATTTTTCTCTGTTAAACATAAAAGCTTTTAACATTAAATTATACGGGTCCGAAGGGTTTTATGCTCACTTTTATAAGTTTTATACATTAAGATGTTATATTAATGTACACATTTTGAATAAATATCTTTAAATGTGGTGTCACTCACGATTCCGGACAACTTTTGCCGCGACTGGGGTTCGAACTCGGGCTACAGGCGTGCTAAGTCACACACTTAATCTGCACGCCACGGAGACCACTTTTGTTAATTAGAAATAACAAACTCTTTATTTGTTACATTACGCCGATTAATTTCAATAATTAAAATAGCCGAATGGTACAACAAGCGAACTTGTAGCACAGAGAAAATGAGTTCAACTTCAAGTTTTTATTTTCTTATATTTTTTGCATACGGAATAAGTGATCTGAAACCATTATAATTAACCCATTAACGTTCACAGGACAAAATTTTCACAGGCACTAAAGTTTAAAGTTTCGCCATGTAATGAGTTCAACAACAAATTAAAAAAAACGACCTTTACTTATGTTTTGGAGAATGCTTTTTTCAATGGTATTGTTGAAAGTTTGCCAAATAAAAATAACTTGATCCCATAGAGTTCCTTTTAAAAATTGATTATTGTTCTTTGAAATATTTTAACATGCCTTAAACCCATCTAGATCGTGAGCTCAACATGTGATTCTACATAAATACTCTTGGTAGAGTCGAACATTTTTTTTTTGTAAGAACAAAATGGTGGCCGAAATGCGAATTTTTCCTGAAATATATAAAAAATTATTTTCCTAAAAAAACTGTAAGCTTTAAAAACAAATGTTCTTAGAACAAATATGCATAAGAAGTGGTTAAAGCATATTCTAAAATTTTCTCTAAATACTTTTTCAAAATTTTTTAATCCAGGTGTTGATTTTTTGAAATGTTACGAAATCAGATTTTAGAGAATCTTAAAAAATATTCGAAAAAAATATGAGAGTATTATTGATGAACTCGAAGGCACTCGAAAGTTCTTATGAAATTTTGACTTAAATCTTTAGTTTTCCATAAAAAATATTTGCTTTTGTATTTAAAAAAATAAAAATTTTAAATGTTAACAAAACATTTTTTCTAATTTCTTCTACCATAAATATTTATCGACTCTACCAACTGTTTATTTTTCATTCAGACATCAAGTTTACGATCTAGACTCGCTTAAAAAATGTTAAGGAACTAAATATTACTTTGTAAAAGAAAGCTATCGGAAATCACTTTTTTGTGTAAATTTATGATTTTTCCATTTTCAAATGTTAGTCGGGAAACTTTTAACCATCACCATTATAAAGAGCACACTCAGAAACATAAAAAATAGTTGTTGTCAAATTTGTGTCAGATGCTGATTCGAATATGGGTCTGTCGAGGTTCTACGCCATGCACTTAGCACGCACAGCCACGGCCACCACAATTCATAATTTGCTGAAATTTATACATTTTATCAAGCCATGGTGTTCATTATAACAAATTTTATTTATCGCTCAAACGCACACAGCGAAATATAAATAGTAAAATATAAACAAAACTCATATCTATATTCATAACAATTTTCTTGCGGACATCTCTGCTGGAACATAATGTCTGCTGCATGCAGCAACTCAAAGAACCACAAAATAAATGCCTTTCATGTTCTTCAAACTTCATTGCCAAACATGCACTAAAATTTTGTTGTTGTTGTTGTTGTTGCTGTTGCTTTTCTCTCCACTTTATATTGTTTGTGGTTTCATCTGCTGTTGCTAGACAACAAACTCAACCGTGACCTCAAAAAACCTTAAGAATATTGCGGCGTCTCCAAGGCATGTGCCGATGAATGCACTTGTTTACACTCGCCATAAAGTATGTGTACACTTTAAGTTGCTGCTCCAGAGTCACAGCCAAAAGTTTGCTCCAGCTGTTTTCAAACATTTTGAGCCATGGTTGGCGACGGTTTTACAACATTGCACCATCAAGTGTTCTGGCTGCATTTGCAATGATTTTGTTATAATTACTTAAAATCCCCAGAGCTTTGAAAGTTTTTGAATTATGAAAGATGGATGGTGTGGAGGAGGCGGTGGCGGTGTTGAAGGCAGGAGTGCAAATAGATTGACGTCGCATAGAGTGGCAGATAGACAAGTTGTTGTTGGCGGTGGCGATGGTGGCCTGGTCGAAGTGAGCTGTTATAAGCGAGTCTTGCGCTGTTGTGTGTCATTTCTACACCATGCTGTGTGCTAATTATAAACAGACCGACAGAATTGCTTGTTTAATGCGCGATATTTATTCAAGTTGTGCAGTACCGACATGAAAAACTCTTCTATTCTGCAAGAACACGCGTGTAAAATTCATAACGAAGGGCATTTTCTTCACGGTGAAGAGTTCTAGTTGCCAGCGAAGGGCATGAACACTCAGTTTTTTTGGTTGGAAAACCATTTTCACGTCCATAAATTTAAATAAATTTGAACGTTTGCAAAAAATTTTGACAAGTTCTTTTAATGTGTTTAAATAATATATAAAATTAGTCATAACAGCTTGTAAAGAGCTTCGATCGTCTTCATAAAACAATCTTGAAAAAATTATAAACATATGATATAAAAACTGGCATGAAAAAAGCCATAGTACAACAACTTCGCTTGCTTAAGAGTCGGAAACTCTACCTCTATGCCAAACAGGCTCATGTCAAACCAGTAAACAAAATGAATTTATATTGAACGGGTTGTTGTCGTATCTAGTATATCACAGACACAAAATATGTCTTTTAATTTTCATCCAAAAAGTATGCACGGAAAATTTATTTCATTACACTTCGAATGAAAATATTTAGGCATACAATTCTACACTTTTTGTGTGGAAATTAAAATAGCTTAAAAAATTCTACTGCCTGTTCGCTGCATGCTGAGCTTAAAAATTCATTTGAAAGAGCATATCATAACGTTGGTACAATGGTTGTTATAAAAAACTTAACAGATGATTGACAACATGCAAAACAGTTAATATAATGTATTAAAAGTTTAATAACTAAGACTGGTGAATCGTTTTTGCCATCCTAAAAACGTCCAGAAGCTAAGAAAAGCAGCTAAAACAGCAGCGTTCGTGAACAGAAAAGGAGAATTAAGAATGCAGCCGCAGCTGGGACTGCAACTAATGATAAAGGTATGGTGATTACAACATCGGCCGACTTCCAAAATGCATTTTTACGAAGCATCAGTGTGTTTTCCTTTGGATTGTTGCATAATAGATTCACTTAAACTGAACAACTAAAGCGTGCTTAATAAAAGCAATCCAAATGCGCAGTTTTGATGAATCTGCAAAGAACCAATTCCTCGAAAAACACACTGATGCTGTGTAAAAATACATTTTGGAACTCAGTCATCATCTCAACAAAATTTTAAGGCCAACCAAGTTGATGTACACAACCATCAATGTTTGCTGCTTTACGAGGCGCTCACTCAACATAGCAACTATTATGATTAGGAAGCAAGAGGTAATAATCAACAATATAGGTATGCCTCTGCTTTCGGAGGCTCCTTCAACGAGTACTATGCAAATGCAAATTAGCATTCAAAAAGTGGCAAAATTGAGAAGCCATTCGAAAGCAACTAAAACACCAACTGAACTAAAAGAAGAACTAAAAATAACTGTTATTTTACAATTTTCAAATGAAAAAGACATAATGAAAAAAATTGTTGAAAGATTCTGTTACAAATGTTCTCAGCCACACGAATATTAAGTGCCTTTTAAATTTTCGATTGATTTTTTAAAAGTTAAAAGTTAACTGTTATTTTTTGCCTTGTATTTTTTCGAGGAAAAATAAAGGTTACTTTTGACTTTTATTTTATCGGTCAAAAATAGCATTTTTTTTTTTGTGACTTTAATTTTTTCGGTCAAAAATATCAGGCAATTTGTGTTTTTTTAAAAACCGCTTGACAGAATGTGTAAAATGTCTCACCAATGAGATGAATATAATGATATCAATAGTTTTTTAGTCGGTAAAATGACCTTTGAAAAAATATAAATTGCCTGATAATTTTGACCGACGAAAAAACAAACAACATAAAATAACTGTTATTTTTGACCGATGAAATAAAAGTCAAAAGTAACTGTTATTTTTGCCTAAAAAATTATAAGGCACAAAATAACTTTTATTTTTGTCGGAAAAAATAAAAGTTAAAAGATGTCAAAGTTAATGTGTGACTTTTTCGACAAAAACCATAACCGGCACGGTCCCTGGATATATATATATAAAGTCTCCAGACTATTATTCCATTTCGTTTTGATTGAATTTCTTTTCAGATACTTTCTCTCTATATTTCACACTAAAATCTCTCTATTTCTTACTGTTTAAGAAATTTCACTTCTGCCACGTCTACGTTGCTACACGCGTGTTTTTTTTTCAATAGAAATAAATTTTTTCTGATTGGATGTCACCTCTTTACAGACAATGACAATCCTCAGGGAGTAAACAATGTTAACCTTGTGAGAACATGAATTTTGGCCGTTTAGAGTCCGCATAAAACATGTAGGTCCAGCTCTCCGTCAATTGTACAAACATTAAATAACACACACACACACAGCACAATTGATCATAGAAGCTCGACCAAAACCCTTTCAAAGACTGGAATGGCCGATTTGTTTATCTTTCATTTTGTTTTATAAAACATAGTTGCATGCATTTTTGACTCTTATCTTATGAATTATTCTTGCTACCCTTGTATTTGTATGAATACCTTGTATGTAGTGTCCGACTGAATATTCGGTTTCGATTTTGGCCAGTTTTGGCCCTTTTTATCAGTTTCGGCTATTCGGCATCAATATGGCCGAAAACGAAACCGAAACCGAATAAAATGTTCTTAAAAAAATTTCATGTAGATAGTCAGTTTCGGTTTCGGCCGAATACACGCAAAGAAATTTTTCGTTTATCGTAACTGAAAAATTCACCAACTATACTTCGTTTGCGAACTGTATTTGCTGCAAACGCGTATTCAGTTGTCATCAACTTAAAAATATTCTTGCTTGAAACGAAAAAACATCGAACTTAATGAAATTTTATCATTGTCTTGGAAGTTCAAGTTTAGCCGAGCGTGCTGGCAGTCGAGTCTAGAAACTTGAGTGACCTGGGTTCAATTCCCAACAGGAACACCAAATTTTTTTTTTTTAATTAATGTTTTTTATTATTATTTTTATTATTCTTATTTTGACGGTTCCTTTTGACCAAGCAGTTAATGATACATAATTACAATTTCAATAATTAAATTAAAATTTTTGATACTTACACAGCCAAGAATCGAACCCACGTCTCCCGCGTGCCAGTCTAGCATGCATCCATTGAGCTATTGTGAGATATTGTCTAGAATGAATTTTTTATTTACTTAAGCTGTAACACATTCTAGTTTCTTCGTTTATGGCAAATATTTTACATTTGTCATCAACGAAAGCGAGCTGTGTAGCAATTGTGTGACTGCGCTTGTGATTCACAGTTGTGTGTCTGTTTGTTCACACTCTTAAAATACTTCCTTTTCGTTGATGGCAAATATTAAACGCTTTTTATCACGGAAATCAAGCAAACTTTTTTTGTCAGTTGTCGCTTATAACAAATTAATTTCTTTTCCTGCAAACGAAGTTTTCAGTTGGAAAAAATAAACTTTTCGGTTGCTGCAATTTAAAAATCACTGCCGTTTATGGCAAACAAAATTAATTTCTTGCAACTACATAACGTGTTTCCCGCAACTAACCATTATTATGCCAAATGTTCAAACGTTTACAAACAATGATTTGAAGCATGATAAACGAAGTTCGTTTGCAGCAAACTGGCGATAAACGTTTTTTTTCTCTGCGTGTATTACAAAAATAACCGAATTTCGGTTTCGGTTTCGTTTTCGGCCAAAATTTTGGTTTTGGTCGGACACTACTTATATAAACATTGTATGACTATATTAATTTCGGTGTCCTATATGAATAAAATAGTTTACGTTTCCCTTGAAACTATTATATACATGAAATTAATGAATTTTTGTCACTTGACTCATGAAATCTTCTTGTTCTCCTCGTCTTTGTATATGCATTTTATGAATTTTATTCACAAAAATTATGAATGATTCATGTTACAATTGTATTTTTTCATGACATTTGAGAAATTTTTTATTAGCTTATGTATCTTGTACATACACTTTATGAACTTTAAGCACTAAGCTTATAAAATAATCATGTTCTTGTGTTTTTTTCTTTTGTGCATTTTGTACACTGATATCATGAATACTTCATGTGACTCATGTTATTGGTTACTAGAACAAACTTCATGAATGCGATTCATGGAGATCAAATAAAAATTCACAATTATTGTGTACTGTTTTCGTTCAATAAATGTAGCTTAAACAGCTTTCAAATAATTTCTATCATACTTAAAAGAACCAGGATATTTATATGAGAGCATAACTCTCGTTAGGGGTTCTTAGTCTTGAACCTTTGTCGAACGTCCCTCGTACAATACACGTTCATTTCCCACCAAATGAAAAATTAACCACGCTTAGACTTTAGCATTCCATTTTTACTATGACAAAACTAATATAAAAAATCATTCATCATAATCATCAACTTCAGAACTAAGTCTTTAACAAAATTTGTTATCTAATTCCAAAAAGTTTAAAAATGTTGGTTTCAATTTTAAAAGATATTTAATATTTGATCCATGGCTAACACATGACCTTGAATTATTGTGAAAATCATGTCTTCAACTGCCTTAAAAATATATTGGACTGTAGTAAAAATCACTTGCTTCGAACTTATAGTAATGAAATTTATTCAGATGAACATAATAAATACTTAACGAGTCAACTGACTTTTCATATGACATCAAAAGCGCCAGTTTGAGCAGTGTCAAAGAGAATTATAGGATCAGTAATAGCTGTTCTTATCTAAATTAGAAGTATTTTAATCTACGTATATTTCGTTTTAGAAATAATAAAAGAAAAATAACAAATATTCGCTCTCTTACTTAATAACTTTTTGAATGGAAACTGCTTTTACTGATTGAAAAAAAAAACGGATTTTAAAAAAATAAGCTTATCCTTAACATCATTTCAGAAAATTCAAAAACCCATTGACACTTAAAAAATGTTAAATATGTAAATAAAGCAGGTATTCATTCACTGGATGATTTAAAATAAATGTTAAATCAGCTAGATAATATCTGATTAGACCTTGTGATTGCTGGTAAAGTGAAGTGCAATATCTTCTAATAAATTATTTATTAAAATTACGTCATAAAGCTATTATTATAACCGCATACCAATTTTTTTTTTTTTATCTTGTATTAATCGGTAATTCGATTAAACATAATTTCCAAGTGAGTAATAACGACTGTCTGTTTATCCAATAGAAGATAATCAATACAAAAAATGTAACGAAAATGGAATGAAAATGATATGCAAATTACAATATACTGTTATATAGAATACTAATGTGTCCGATAAACCCCCTCAGTCATATATAGCTACCTTAGAAGCTCATGCTTTCTCCTAACTTCCAAAGAGTAGGTACACATAAATATTTTGTTTAGTCATGAATGAATTTATTCATGACTTTACGAGATATGTTTCGATAAGTTATACCCTTTGGCAAAGCATCTTTGTGTTCACCGTTCACCTTTGCAACTGTGGGTCAGTCGGTTGGCTGATAAGATTGGTTTGATAAGATGAAAAATATGCACATTGAAGAATACATATTAATGCTATCAATATTTAAGAGTATTAGAGAGATTTGTAAATCAGTAAATATTTCAATAAAATGAGTTTATTAAATGCTTAGATCATCATTATTGGTCATCAGGTTTAAGGACCTGCCATAAGAGCCTTAAGCTGTATACATAAACAAACAGTCCTAAATACTTGTGCATGTTTGGCTAAGCAATAAAAACAAAATGAGTTCTAATTTTTAATGCCTCAAATTTTTTTGCAACGAAGCAGTCGCGTGTACACACAAATGAGTGCGCTTACATACACAGAATCATTTATTATTACTCGTTACTCGATTCATGTGAATGTGCTACCACTTAGGTTGGAGTTGGTTTGTTTTTTATTTTTCTATTTTGCTGGAATTGTTGTTTGTAACCTCGATCTCCGTGCAACAATCACGCAGTTTGTATTTCTTTGCTTTCTGCTATAAATGTGCTCTAAACTAATAGTTGTTGCTACCTAAAACATAAATAGCTGCACACACACATACACACCAAAGAATACTTATGCACTCACAAGGTAAGACGAAAACTGACCCATTTGTGAACACGGTTGGGTCGAGCAAATTATGCTAAATGACCTGCTGGGAATTGTTTTTTGAGCTTAAATTGAGTTTATATGCTTTATTGGATTTTTCTAGAAGCTTGGAGAGAGAAAAAAAAAATAAAAGCTTGATTGGCAGCAAAAATGTAAAATCATACACGCTTCCCTAAGCATGAATATGGTTGAGTATGATGGGCGCATGCATGCGAGAAAGTTTTTATAGCAAGACAAGTAAAGTGTAGCCGCATGTACGAGTGCTTTTTTATGCATCCAAGAGTTGTCCCTTAAAGAAATCTTTTATTTTGTTGTTGTTTTTCAATTCTGCTGACTGCTTGTTATACAGCAATTCGTTCGCAAAAACGTTCTGCTTACAAACAAGTAGAGGCTCCCATTAAACAAAATAATCGAATTTTGGGTATAAATATGAGATATACATATTCATATTCATTTCCATGTTCATGTTCATGTTCATGTACTTGTTGATTTGCATCTTCATATTCATCTTAATGTTCACTTTCGTGTTAAAATTCATATTCATATTCATATTCATATTCATATTCATATTCATATTCATATTCATATATATATATTCATATTCATATTCATATTCATATTCATATTCATATTCATATTCATATTCATATTCATATTCATATTCATATTCATATTCATATTCATATTCATATTCATATTCATATTCATATTCATATTCATATTCATATTCATATTCATATTCATATTCATATTCATATTCATATTCATATTCATATTCATATTCATATTCATATTCATATTCATATTCATATTCATATTCATATTCATATTCATATTCATATTCATATTCATATTCATATTCATATTCATATTCATATTCATATTCATATTCATATTCATATTCATATTCATATTCGTATTCATATTCATATTCATATTCATATTCATATTCATATTCATATTCATATTCATATTCATATTCATATTCATATTCATATTCATATTCATATTCATATTCATATTCATATTCATATTCATATTCATATTCATATTCATATTCATATTCATATTCATATTCATATTCATATTCATATTCATATTCATATTCATATTCATATTCATATTCATATTCATATTCATATTCATATTCATATTCATATTCATATTCATATTCATATTCATATTCATATTCATATTCATATTCATATTCATATTCATATTCATATTCATATTCATATTCATATTCATATTCATATTCATATTCATATTCATATTCATATTCATATTCATATTCATATTCATATTCATATTCATATTCATATTCATATTCATATTCATATTCATATTCATATTCATATTCATATTCATATTCATATTCATATTCATATTCATATTTCGTGTTAAAATTCATATTCATATTCATATTCATATTCATATTCATATTCATATTCATATTCATATTCATATTCATATTCATATTCATATTCATATTCATATTCATATTCATATTCATATTCATATTCATATTCATATTCATATTCATATTCATATTCATATTCATATTCATATTCATATTCATATTCATATTCATATTCATATTCATATTCATATTCATATTCATATTCATATTCATATTCATATTCATATTCATATTCATATTCATATTCATATTCATATTCATATTCATATTCATATTCATATTCATATTCATATTCATATTCATATTCATATTCATATTCATATTCATATTCATATTCATATTCATATTCATATTCATATTCATATTCATATTCATATTCATATTCATATTCATATTCATATTCATATTCATATTCATATTCATATTCATATTCATATTCATATTCATATTCATATTCATATTCATATTCATATTCATATTCATATTTCGTGTTAAAATTCATATTCATATTCATATTCATATTCATATTCATATTCATATTCATATTCATATTCATATTCATATTCATATTCATATTCATATTCATATTCATATTCATATTCATATTCATATTCATATTCATATTCATATTCATATTCATATTCATATTCATATTCATATTCATATTCATATTCATATTCATATTCATATTCATATTCATATTCATATTCATATTCATATTCATATTCATATTCATATTCATATTCATATTCATATTCATATTCATATTCATATTCATATTCATATTCATATTCATATTCATATTCATATTCATATTCATATTCATATTCATATTCATATTCATATTCATATTCATATTCATATTCATATTCATATTCATATTCATATTCATATTCATATTCATATTCATATTCATATTCATATTCATATTCATATTCATATTCATATTCATATTCATATTCATATTCATATTCATATTCATATTCATATTCATATTCATATTCATATTCATATTCATATTCATATTCATATTCATATTCATATTCATATTCATATTCATATTCATATTCATATTCATATTCATATTCATATTCATATTCATATTCATATTCATATTCATATTCATATTCATATTCATATTCATATTCATATTCATATTCATATTCATATTCATATTCATATTCATATTCATATTCATATTCATATTCATATTCGTATTCATATTCATATTCATATTCATATTCATATTCATATTCATATTCATATTCATATTCATATTCATATTCATATTCATATTCATATTCATATTCATATTCATATTCATATTCATATTCATATTCATATTCATATTCATATTCATATTCATATTCATATTCATATTCATATTCATATTCATATTCATATTCATATTCATATTCATATTCATATTCATATTCATATTCATATTCATATTCATATTCATATTCATATTCATATTCATATTCATATTCATATTCATATTCATATTCATATTCATATTCATATTCATATTCATATTCATATTCATATTCATATTCATATTCATATTCATATTCATATTCATATTCATATTCATATTCATATTCATATTCATATTCATATTCATATTCATATTCATATTCATATTCATATTCATATTCATATTCATATTCATATTCATATTCATATTCATATTCATATTCATATTCATATTCATATTCATATTCATATTCATATTCATATTCATATTCATATTCATATTCATATTCATATTCATATTCATATTCATATACATATTCATATTCATATTCATATTCATATTCATATTCATATTCATATTCATATTCATATTCATATTCATATTCATATTCATATTCATATTCATATTCATATTCATGTTCATATTCATATTCATATTCATATTCATATTCATATTCATATTCATATTCATATTCATATTCATATTCATATTCATATTCATATTCATATTCATATTCATATTCATATTCATATTCATATTCATATTCATATTCATATTCATATTCATATTCATATTCATATTCATATTCATATTCATATTCATATTCATATTCATATTCATATACATATTCATATTCATATTCATATTCATATTCATATTCATATTCATATTCATATTCATATTCATATTCATATTCATATTCATACTCGGTGAAAATGGTATTTTGTCTGTTATGTTGTAAGTACTTAAATTTTGAAATTTTAATACTTTTCTCAAGTTTTGTTTTTAAATTTTATGACCTGCAAATTAATTTGTTTACCTAGTGAAAAGTTTTTTCTCACTTTTGAGACTTAGTTCCGGCTCTTGTTGCTGTCATTTCTGTTTTTTTTTTTTTTTATCATCACTTATCTTTAAAGCATCTTTAGAAGTCTTACCGCACCATTTAACAATGCTTTCTATGGAATAACTAGTTGTTTCTTATTATCCTTTGGCAATATTCTCCTCTATTAGTTGTCGCTTTGTGCTTATATTGTGCCAGAATTTCTTAATAACGGCATTTGTGTTTCCTCTTTGCCTCTATGCTGCGGTTTCCAAATTATTTTATTTACATAATGGAAAATATTCACAACTTTACTAGCGAATAATGAAAATTCTATTAAAGCCTGCTCAGCCTGCTCAGCCTGCTGCTGTTGCTGTCGTCAGCATAAAAGCTTTAAGGCTACAACCGACTTACAAAGGGTGCCTGTCAATGAATGTTGCATGAGTTGAAAATAAAGGTTTTTTTCTTGCTATCGAAAAAAAGTATAATTCAAAATAACTGCCTGCTTATTAAGGCAAAAGTTCGTTCCAACTAAAATAAAATAGTCAAAAAACTTTGCCTAGCTTTTCTGGAAATTAGTGCTCATGCACATGTTTACGGCTGGCTTTCGTGATAGACATGGTATAAGTGAATTGCCAATGCTTGTTTTATCACAACATTCTAATTAATTAGGTAAATTTTTTTATGTTCTCTTAATTTGCACAGGATTGTCGTAAAAATTTAATATTTTTCTGTGTTTTCTTTGTGGTCTACGGCATGATCGTTGATCATAAAATTTAGCCAAAAGCAATGAAAAGTTTTGCGCAGCAATCTTAGCTTGAAAAACACTTTTTGCTAACTAATAAGCTGTGAATAAGTACCAATATAAATTATTATATAAATAAAGTTTTTATGACGTTGCTTGTTTACAGTCTTGTTAATAAAACTATTGATTTTAAAAGTTTTTATCTTCAACAACTAAATACTAACGAAAAAAGTTGAAGTCGCTGCTGAGCTACTGATTTGGTTAGTCGCATGATTGATGAAGTTTGTTATGAAAATTTTGCAATAAGATTTTTAGTGTGAAAATTTTTAACAGCTGCCATTTATTATAGTCACCTTAAATGAGACTTCACAAATTATCGTAACTCTACAAACACCTTTTTCAAAACAATTCATCAAAATCAGTTTTTCTGAGCGCAAAGAATAACTTTTCGTGTTCGCTTCGCCTTATTTTTAGTCTTAAAAGCCATTCACATTTTTATCGTCATACTAATTAACTTCAAATAGCCAGTTAGTTCACTGACCGACTAAAAATAACAACAGTACCTAAATTGAATAAAAGTTTCTTTGGTTTGTTTAGTGTTCGTGAGAAATCAAGATAGTGAATATCAAGTCCTGCGCGTGAGTACTTGCAGACATGAACTTCCTGCGACAGTTTTACTTTGTTTTTAATTTTTTTTTGTTGCTCATATTTGAGTGAGGTGTTCTACAGGTGTTCTACTGTAGAACATCTACAAAGTTGCAAATTTGTGATAAATGCCGTCTAGAGCAGGACAAAAAAAAATGTCGGCCTTAATGCTATACATTATAATTTAATGGATAAAATAATATATTATTTTCAATTTACCATAATTTTTTTATTTCAATGAAACTTTTTTACAAATGAAACCGAAAAATTATAATAACCAGCCTTGACATAAAACTATGTTAATATTGAGTGAAAGAAATTCATTGCTTATGTGCAAGCTTCTGCATTTTGGCTAAATTATAGTAAATTAATGTTTGTTACATTTGCAAGTTTGAAGAAATCGCAATCAAGACTTGCTTTGAAGTTATTACAGGGGGCACATGACATCGGCCGGGTTTTTAAATCGAATTTTATAAGTTTGTATTTAAGTAAATATTCTTGAGATTCTAAGAATCCATTTCATGGAAAAATTCTTACGGGTTCAAAAGTTACAGCCGGATTAGTGAGAACGCATTTTTAATTTTCGCTTTTTTTTTCTTTGTTCACAGACTTTGAACGCGTTTATCTCGAAACCATGTTTTTTGCACTGGTTGCGGCACTAGCGGGCTCATTTTTTGTCGAAATTATTTTTGTATTTTTTTAAACTTGATTCGCTATCGTATGTATGACACGAGCTTTTTTAAATTTTTTTCGATTTTTTATGAATTTTCAAAGTCAATATTTTTTTCGTAAAAACACACTTTCAAATTTGAAACATCATTAAAAATTGAAAAAAAAAAAAATTTAAAAAAAGCTCCTGTCATACGATAGCCAATTTTGTTAAGATTTAAAAAAGTTTTTTTTTCCAGATCGGACAATTTTTGCGACTCCCAGCGCTGCAACCACGAGGCCCCGTTTTTTTTCTCTGCCGCCAGTTTGGAGCTCTATAAAACCATGTTGGAGTGAAAAATATATTTTTTGAATTTTGTTTTCTTGTAATTTGTTCAATTCTCTACAATAATAAAAAATTTTTTTAAAAATGTTTGCTTTTGACTGAGTTATGAATTTTAAAAAAAGGTCTGTTTTCTATGCCACGAATGTAATGTCCTCCTTAAATAGCTTCACGGAAAATTATTTCTAATACAATGAATGAATGAAAATGCTTTTGGGAAATATTAGAAATTTTCATAAATATCATTTATTTATAGCCCGTTTCAAAAGAGAAGAACAATTTCGCGCATGTTTGAGAATAAGAAAATAATTTTGAGAGCGTTCTTCATTCTGATTGGTCGACATTAAAAAAAAAATTGAATATTCTCTGAGCAGAAAAATAAATGAAAAAAAATTAATGTATATTCCTGAATTTTGTTGTTCATCGCAACTGCGCTGCGGAAGTACTGAATTTTATTTTTCGAAATCAACCAATCAAAATTGAAAAAAAAGGGGGCGTCAAAAAAAAATTTGTTAGCCGAATTTCACTTCACAATTTTTTCTTGAGAAAATAATTTATTTTTTATGTAATTTGTATTTGATTTCTCTCTCAAGATGCAGGTTGCTGCAGGTTGTCGGTGCAATACCGTACTTGTGCGATCATTTGTTCTGAATGTTTGCGCATTTAAATATATAGAAAAATAGTAAAAAACTCTCAAAAAAAGCATAAAGTTCAGCGAACAGTACAAAAAGAGCAAGAAATTACGCTCTAAAAAATTTTCTAGCTTTAAAAATAATTTCTCACTGCGCATCGAAAAATGAAACTAAAAAATGTTCTTCTCTTTTGAAACGGGCTATAACATATTTTTTTCACCTCGTTAATGAGCTAAGTTTAGGTTATAACGAAGCACCAGCAGGCTCCCAAGCATTTTCTACATTACTTGAGAGAGCGAAGTTGTTTATGTGAGAGTGAATACTAATTAAGTTGCTTCCGAAAGGAAAATGCGAAACACCAGTAAGCTTCCATGAAGCTACAATATTACATGTCAGAATGAGACTGTACATGTAAGACTGATTGCTCGTAAGAGTGCTTCGTAAAAGTTTTTGCGAAGCACCTTGTTTTATCCAAGACAGCTTTCACATAACTTCAACTTTTTATTAACTTTTCCAAAATTCCTTTTGTCAAAATCCTGACTGTGCACAAATGATTCATATATCCTTGAAAAAGGTGCTTCAATTGCCTGTCCAGTGGTATGAATATCATGCCATGTTTGTATTTCGGATATCCTTTTTTATTTTTTCTTTCCAAATTAGTTGAATGAACCTGTCTTGTACTACTTTTTCCAAAAATTTCTTTTGCCAAAATCCTGATTGTGCATGAATTAGTCATATATTTTTGGAAAGCTGCTTTAATTTTCGTCGAGTGGTATGTATATCATGCCATTGTTATATTTCGGATATCCTTTTTTATACACTCCAAATTAGTTCCATGAACCTTTCTTTTAATACTTTTTCCAAAAATTCCGTTGGCCAAAATTCTGAGTGTGCTCTCAAGAAGTATATATCGATGAGAAGGTTCTTCAACTTCCTGTGTGGTGATATATATAACATACGAATGAAGTATTTTTTTAATTCAATCTTAATATCGGGGTCCCTACCCGATATGTTTTTAATATAAATATTAATTTTTTTATATTTTCGGATGCCTTTAATTCGAAGTTCGTACAGTTAAATCTTGAATTTGTTTTGTTATACTCTAAGCCGTAAAGGTCAGGTACATTACCTTTGTGCAAACGTTTGTAACGCATAGAACGAAGCGAGTCCGGTATAGAAAAGTTTATATATTCTCGACCAGGGTCACCTCGTGAGTCGAGCTGTTCATGTCCGTCCCTCTGTGTGTTGTCTGTAAACACAGCAAAAAAGCTCGGCAAATATGGTCACATGAGTCCAAGGATCTGCAGTATTGAATATTTTTGGAATCCGCACACGGACACTCCTACCTCCCATACAACACAAAAATTTAAAACTGCATAAATAAGCTAATAATTAACCTACAACAATAAAATAAAGTATGTATGCATTTTATATCAAAACAAAATTGCCGAAAAATGGATCTCATTCGCCCACGGCCACCTCCCATACAACCCAACAATTTATAAAACTCAATAAATAAGCTCATGTTTAACCTACAGACATAAAATTTGGTAGGTATGTATTTTATATCAAAATAAAGATTTATTCGCAAAATGGGTGTCATCCGCACACGGACACGCCCACCTACCATACAACCCAAAAATTGAAAACTCAATAAATAAGCTTATGTTCAACCTACTGAGATAAAATTTGGTATGCATGTTTTTTCTAACAAACCAAAAATGATTTTGAAAAATAAGCCCACCTCTCATACCACTCTGAAATGCATATAAAATATGGGATTCATCCGCTCACCGACACGCCCATTTTCAATACTATTATTGCATTTTGGAAAAGTAGGTTTAGGCTATTTCATACTCGACCTAGACCAACTTTAGACTTTCTTTACTTGTTTTCAATTCATTAAAAATTTTTTTTTATATATTATGTAGGTAGATCATTTACGAATAATTAACAAATCAATGTTAAAGTGACTCCCAACAAAAAAGTTAAATTCTTGGATATATTTGTTAAATTCGTTCTCACTTTAAACTTCACTCTAAACTTCATCCGAATAAAAAATATGGGTTTTGTGTCTTTGCTAAGATCGCGACGGATTTACGAATTTATCTTCAGGCATTTAAGTAATGTTTATTCTTTATATGAAAAATACAAAAAAATATAAAATTATTTTAGCATATTTCAAAAATGACCTGAATAAAAATAGGCATACATTAAAAAAAAAATTAAAAACTAAATTTTGTAAATATTACTATTTTAACTACAGTATTTATATAAATTTTCATATATATTTCTACAGCGAGAAGATATCTGAATCTTACATACCTACCATAAAAAACATGAGCCACACGTTAAAGCTTATTATTTCATGCTCTAAAAAAATTCTATTAAGCAAACATTGTCTTTAATCTATGCAATGTTTCACCAAAAAAAAAAAAAAAAAAAAAAAAAACAAAAAAAAATTATAAATAAATCAATACCAAATACAAAAAATTACTCGGTCTGGTAATATACATACATTCATGTGAGTGTGTGTGTATTTCTATGTTTGGTTTTTTTTTTCTTATACAGATAATCTCTGTGAACCTTAAATACGCATTTTATAAATCAATTCGGGTGCGATTAGTTAGAATGTTAATAGAATGATATAAATTATTAAAGCGGGTGCTTTTATCAGAAAAGAATTTGTGTTTTCCTAATTCAATTAATTTTATCGCAATTATTTTGATTTCAAAGCACAAAGAGAGTGTAAGAAATGTAAGTTGAAAAGGAAACATCCATCGCATGAGTGGTTTTTGGACGGTAAATATAAACAAATAGATTTGATTAATTGAATTAATTGTACGTGCATTTCTTAGAATTGTTTGTCTTATGGTTTCTTTGAAATTTCTTTGATAAATAAAAATTAAAATATATTAAAAGTTTTAATAAATTAAGAGGGTCTTGAAGAGAATTGATAGAATTTGATAAGAAACTCCAATATAAATTATAAATTAGAAAATAATGTAAAAATTATATAAAAATAATATATTTTATAAAAATATATTTTTATTATAAAAAAATAATAATAAATTATATATAAAAAAAAAAAATTATAGCAATATAAATATATATTTCATTTAAATACTTAGTAAATAATTTAACTAATCTGACTTGAAACTTTTAAATGTTACAGTTAGTTTTAAATAAAAATTTATAAAATTAAAATTATTTATATTTATAATCTTTTCTTTAATCTCTTTATTTTACTCACCGCTAGCTCTAATTCATTTTTATGTTTCTTTAGTAAAATGGAATGTTAAATATTTCGTACATTTTTAAATTTCTATAGGTTCTATTTTGTTTTTTTTTTTTTGTCCTACCTTTCAGTAAAACTCAAAACACATGTTTGCACATTGTTAACCCGTTGTCGTTTTTGGTTTTGTGGTTTTTTATCGTGGTACCTTGCGGTGTTAGTTAACGACTCTAATGGTGTGTAAACAACTTGTTTGCTCAGTTCCTGTTTTTTTTTTTGGTTTTTCTTTTTTTTTGTTTTTCTTTTTTTTTTTGTTTTGCTTGAATGATAACACTGTGTGACAGCACTTTTAACACATAAAAAAAAAACAATATGTACGCTAAAATAAAGGTCAAGTTAAGTATCAGGTGGTAACTCATTTTTTTTCTATAGAATGTCAAAATTCCTGAAAGAAGCTCTTATTTGAAAGAAGGGAAATTATGCAAAAATATTTTTATAAAAACGAAATTGTTCTCATACTTATAAATGGCATAATAAATGAGAGTGAAGAAAATCTATTTTAACCCTGCACCGTTTTCGACCTTTTTACTGCATTGGGCCGTCTTCGTTAGACGTTATCATCTTTGGCTATTTTTTTACCCGGTTATTTAAAAGTAACCGACAGCTCTAAAACTGTTTTGAGGATTTAGTGAAACTATTCTACAAAATATTCCTAAAAGTTTTGTTCAAAAATATGTAAACAAGTCGCTGTTTGCTAGTTGCTAGCAATATTAGAACACCGTAAAAACGAGCATTTTGGGACTAAAACTTCAAAAATTCATCTCGGGCCCAAATATTCGAAAAAAATTTACCCAGATTTGGCTGGGTTCCATAAAGTTTAATTATTTTATAATCTGAAAATTTGGTAAAAACTCCAGCTTCTAGTGCATAATCATTATCATGTTCAGAATCGTAATCTTTATGGTCAACAGATACCCGCTCATCCTAATCTAGCCTGGAAAATGCTATACAGTAATAAAATTGCATTTTTCATAAAAAAAATTTAATTTTAATTACACACTTTTAAAAATGAAAAAATTTTCACCTAGGTTATTCATGCAAAATTTTTTTTAGCGGGCGTACATACTTCCTCCCCCCCCCCCCCCCTCTTTCCGAGATACAGCGTTTTTGAAATGTCACTGTGGACGATATCGTCCAAAAAAGACGGTGCAGGGTTAAGGGAAAATTTAGTACACGGTTAAAAATCTTGGGTTAAATTTTAATCTTTTTTGGATTACATATAGGACACGACCAAAAAAAAATTACTTTTTAATCCAATGAAAAGTTTTAAATTTTCCAATCCAAAAAGGACTTATTTTTAATCCGCAAAAAGTTTAAAAATTTTTAATCCAAAAAGGAATAATTTTTAATCCGCAGAAAGTATAAAATATTATAATCCAAAAAGCATTAGATTTTAGTCCAAAAAAGCTAAAAATATAAAAGAATTACTTTTTAATCCACAAAGGTGAAAAGGCATAAATATGCCAAATTTTGCATATTTCTATACGAGCTAAATAAAACTTCTTTTGTACTAAATCTAAAAGCTAATTTGTACTAAATCTTGCCAATATTTTTATAAAATGTAGCACTCTTTCATCGCGTTAGAACACTTAAAATACATATCGGTTCTTTTTGTTTCTTTCTTGTTTTTCAAGTAATCAAAACAGTGCGAATGTCGCGTCCGTGCCAACGGCTTTTCAGCTGAAAAGCTACATAATATTCAGCTTTTCGCCATAGAAGAACTGTCAAATAATAAATGCCCTTATAAATGATATAAACCGTATAAGTTTATCAGCCTTATAAATGAAATGTATGGAGAACCGTTTACACAAACCAGATATATCACAAACCAGCAATCAGCTGTTTATATGTATGCTGAAAGTTGACAGTTAACAAGTTAACAGCTGACATATCTCTCCAAATGCACAATCAACTGATAAAAATAACTAATTGCCCAAAATACAAGCTTACCGCTTTGCATGAATACCCTTATTATGTATTATGAAACACTGCTCAATGTTATAATGAATATAATAATATTTTGGTTCAGATTTTAAGAAACAATTTGTTTCATTTAATTAAAAAATAAACTTCGGATGCTTTAACAACATTAACTAATATAATTAGCGTAAATTTCGTAGCAGTAGTAGTTTAAAATCTTAGGTAACATAAATAATTTTTCCTGAAAATACTACCTTAAGCCTAGTACTATGCTCGTTCGCGTGAAATTTCGCTGGCAACATCCATTTATTTGTTGCGTGAAAATTTTGACAGAAGTTTTGTTGCGAACGAACAGCTGATGATTAGCTTAAAAATTTCAACAAAAAGTAAATAAACAGCCAGAATTTATTAAAGGAAAGCAGAAAATCATTTACGTTCTCTAATTTTAAGTATTTATGATTATATTAAAACAAAATAAATATTTATACAAGTATGCATGTCCTTTGCTGTGAAGCAGAAGAAGTAATAAGATGATGGCAGTCTGCAAGCTGCGAAGTTTTGCGACCGCCAACACCGAGGAAAGACGCATCCGTATTTACAATTTCCAACAACTGCAACTATTAATTGCAAAGCTTTAGAAATATTACAAAAATATAATTTTAATTAGAAACATTGTTATTTTGCTTGCACTATTTTCTTAAATGAAATGGCAATTGTCACTTTTCACGGCAAAATAAATGGTCGGTTCAATTAAATTGACGTGAAAACAATGTTGCTAGATGCATGTTGCGGAATATAGTACTAGATTTTCCGCAGCGAAGCATAGTACAGCTTTGATGAAAAAGTTGTGAAATGTTCACGGTTATTTCACAGCTGTCATTATTTGTATGGAGATTTGAGTGGAATTTCACGTGAAGCCGAACAGAGTACTATGCTTTAATGTAAATTTGTAGTCCAAAAATAGTCTTAAACTTAAACTTTTTTGGATTAAAAACAAACTAAACTTAAGTATGGAATAAAAAATAGTACTTTTTGGATTAAAAATTCCTTTAAACCAAAGTTTGGATTAAAAACTAGTCCAAAATTTTTAACCGTGTACTTAAATATACTTGAAGTTTGGACACGAATTTCTGAAAAAAAACATTGCTATTCAAGTATTCCGATAGACACCTTCAAATTTAAGCTTTGAAGCTTTAGCAACTCAGTAGGGATGTTCGATGTTGAAAAAACATCGAAGATGGCATCGATGTTGTCATCAAAAACTCAAAATCGATTGTCGGTGTATATCGAAAAAAAGCATCGATATTGCCCAACATCGTCATCAATACCGAAAACAATGTAGAATCACGGTATTTTTTTAGTACGTGAACATTAAGGTGGCTCGAAAATACATTTTTCTTTCGACACGTTTATTGAGAAAGCTGTATTCAAGAATATGCTACATCCAAAAAGATTTCGGTTTTGATTTGACAAAAAAACATCCCTTTTTCGTCGTTATTTAACACGTTTATTGAGAAAGCTGTATTCAAGAATATGCTACATCCAAAAAGATTTCGGTTTTGATTTGACAAAAAAACATCCCTTTTTCGTTGTTATTTAACTTGGGAAATACCTACTTAAACCTAATATTATGTAGATATTTAACCTTGATAAGAATTTACGGCGAAAAAATGGACATAGCCCTCTAGACTTGCATTTAATATGAAAAATTTGTTCTTTTAACTTTCGTCATGTTGAAGATATAACCAATTTCATGGGATATTTAACGTTACATTTGTTGTAAATAAGCTGCAGGGTCTGCAATTTTAAAAATATACTGAAATTAGCACTGAAAAAAACTCAAATTAAAGAACTATATCGAAGAAAATGAACGATTTAAATAGATCTTAATAATCTTTAATCTTTAAGAAATAGTCTTTAACGTTACACGTACATAACTTTTTGAAACATAGATGCAGGATCAGACGGATGGACATACGGACAAACAAAAAGAGTTAACGTTGAACAAAAACATTTATTCTTTTTTATACCGGTCACACTTTCTACTGGGTGTTAGAAAATTTCACAAAATTAATACACTGTGCTACTTTTCAACTTTTTTTTCTAAAATGAATCAGATCACTTGGTAATGAACATTGAAGGCAAAGAAACAATGTTTTGCTTTTTCGTTTGTCTCCATGATGTGCAATTTTGTTTTTAAAAAGTTTTGAAATTTTGCGTGTAAGGAATTTTTTGGATGTGGAAAAATATTTTTTTTTTTTTTGTTAAAAAATGTGTTTAGGAGTGAATTAGCATGCTAATAACTAATTTTGTGAATTAACTATAATAGATGTCAAAATACGTCGACTTCAATTTATTTAAGATATTGAAAAATATACTGAAATTAAGCTCTTAAAAAATCATAGTGGGCAATTGAATGAAAGGCAATTGAATGAAAGGCAATTGAATGTATCAGATAAGAGACCGTACATCTCCTTGAAAATTTAAGTCAAGAATTCGCTTTCAAAGATTTGCAACTACTGCCAGTATCTATTGTAAGAAACATTGATCCATGGATGAAACTGTGGATGAAACATAGATGCACCACTACACTCCAAAGTAAGAGTAGATTTTTGTAGGCGAACGAGCTGCCAAGAAGGTGAAAGTGGTCGAAAAGGTTATGGCTACGGTCTTTTAAGATGTACGCGTAAAAAATAACAAAACGATGAAAAGATAGGAAGTGATATAATCAAGGAAAAACTCTCTACTTTTAAACGAAAAATATCCTCTTTCATCCAGACAATGAACGGTTGGACACCTTCCTAAAGTTTTAATTATAACAACATTCACCGTTTACACCAGATTTGCCTCCAGTGATTTTTTTTAATTTTCAAAATTGAAGAATTTTTAGACGGCTTTACAAATTTGTGAAAAACGATTAGAAAGATGTTTAGAGCTAAAAAGAGATTTAATTAAGAAATAAAAAGAATCTACACTGAGAAAAAACCTAAATGTTTGCGATAAAAAATTTCTGTATATTTGATAAAAACAATTTTTTCTTTTTCAAATACAATTTTCTTTAATTAGAATAAATTAATTTTCAAAGAAATATTTCTACACTTGCGGAAAATGTTAAAATTTCATGTTTATAATAGTGAAAAGTATTTTTCTCACAAAATCAATTCTCATTTAGGAGAAAAATTTATTGAAAATTAACAATTTTTCCAATGTTTTTATAAAAAGTTCATTATGCGAAGTATTTTCTTCAATAAAAAGGAATCTTTTCTCAAGAATAAAAAAGACTGTTATTATCATCAACGAAAAATCACATCAAACTGAACTTTATAGAGAAAACTTTATTGAAAATGAAAAATTTTGTCTGTATTTTGATAAAAAATTCTTTATACTAAGTATTTTCTTCAATAAAAACAAATTTTTTTTTCAAAATAAAAAAGTCTTCTTCCCTAAAAACTATATAAATTTTATATATTTCTCTTTTTTATGGAGGCTTTTAATCATTTTAGATAAAATTTGATTAGATCTTGACCATTTTTCTCTAAATATGATGCCTTTTTTTATAATTTTCCGAGAAAATTTTTTCTGAGTTCTAAAATTCTAACCTGTAGGTACTCAAATAATTTGTTTCTACTGTTTTCTGGGGACTCACTGCCAGGCGCGGATACAAGGGGGGGGTAAAGGGGGTAATTACCCCCCCAAGAACTTTCAAATACTTTTTTTTTCATACTTTATTTGAAGAAAATAATTATGCCCACAGTTTAAGGGTACTTTTATGTATACATAAGCGATTCTGAAGGCGTGTTTTGAAAGAATACTAAAAAAAAAATGGTCAGAGACATTGTTAAACTCTAGTTTTTTTATTGATTTCAACAATTATTAAAGTATATAAAAAAAATTTTGTTTATTTTTGTTTTGTGACGTCATTTGCGTGTAGATGACGTTTTTATGAAGCGATGCGAGAAGAGTATGACCATTTTGCTTGTAACCTTGTAACCTTTGCTTGTATGACAAACCAAAATATAATTGTATGTAAAGCAAACACCTACGTCAAGGTAGTAACTTCGCTTTTTTTTTTAAAATGAGCTTGAAAATAAAGTAACAGATCGTTATGTTCTCAAATTTACAGCCATTTTTTAAACAATCAACTTTAAAGACGCGTTATTTTCTTACAAATAAAAAACTTGAAGTCACTACCTCAGCGTAAGTTTTTTGCAAAATATTAACAATTAGTTTAAAAATGCCCTTTTTATGAAATAATTGAGCAAGTAACAAGTAATAATTGAGCAATGCAGACAAGAGTTGCCACTTAAAATATTTTATTCTTCTAAATTTTTACTGAAAACCTGCCAAACTTTTTTGCAACCTATGTGCCAACGAATTTTACCATAAATAGACGGTGCACATAACCGTCCGTCTGAGACCACCAAAAAGAACGTAATTACCAAATTTCGGTCTACATTCACTCTTTTGGATTCCAAGCCACCGATAAGAATGAGAAGAGTGCGTACAGAAGAAAATATTGCTGTCGTTGAGGCCAGTGTCGAAGAAAACGTTAATTTATCGATTTGTCTCTGAAAATGAGGAAGGACGACGCGTTACCGTGAATAGAAATCGATGCAGAACCATGATCAATGAATTTTTGTTGCCTAATCTTCAAGATATGGATGTTGAAATACGCCCTCAAAGACTTTTGGGTCGAAAAGTGGACCTCCAGAATGCCCTTTGTGCAAAATAGTCGTGGTGGCCTTATGCCCGAAATTATATTTAAATGTTAAATGCCAAGAAATTATCTACCAAATAAAAATGTTTTTGGCTATTTCATAATTTGGCATGTGTTTTATTTTAATTTCAAATCAGCAAGCTCTTAAAAAAACACCCTTTATAACAGGGTTGTTTTGAAGTGAATTAATGTTACGTTAAAGTTGCTAAAATTATATTAACTGCGCAAATAATTTGTTGCATACAATTATTGTTGTTTAAGTAAATTCTAAATTGTTTGGAATTCTGAAATTTTTCAATCCTACCTTAACTTCATCTTTATATAAATAGGCGTAGGGAAAACGGTTAAGAACCATTTTCTCCCGTGTTTTTCAACCGATTTTGATAATTCTGTTTTTAAATGAATTAGAGTGCGGAGAAGGAGTGCACCGACAATTTTATACAACTATAAATAAACAAACAAAAATTGGGCAATTTGCGACCCCAGGGCGGTTATAGTAATTATAATTGCAACAAACCAACCAAATTACCACAACCGACTTTCATGAAATAAAACTGCCACTTTTAGTCCATTTTTAGTAAGGAACTAATTCAAATTCAATTATTTCATGAACTTAAAATTTGGCAGTGTAAATAGGAGAGCGACACTAATGTTAATGATATTAACGGCGTTTTTACTCTTTGTAATAATGACATTTTTCCACTAATTTCTATAACGTTTGCTATCTTTGCCACGCTTCCTATCAGTGTAGAAACAGCTGAGCGAAGTTTTTCTATACTGCGACGATTAAAAATAGGTTCCGTTCGAATTGAGAACGATTGAATGGACTCGCATTATTGCATATACTTAGAGACATTTAAATAAATATTAACGAAGTTATTGATAATTTTGCGATGATTTTGTCATATGATTTTGTCAGTAACAAAATTAAGATTTATGAAAGGTGCAGAGATCTTGATAAACAATCCCGAATGAATTTTGGCTGCTGATATCAAATATGGACTCTATTTTTCTCCATCAGTTCGAGTTTTTGGCAAAAACATGATAATCAGTTTTTTTTCTGATAATATTGCTATATCTATTATATTGATCTACCGATTTGTTTTACTATGACTGATTTCAACGAAGAAATACTAGACCTTTCAATTTTTGCACATTCAATAACAATATATTCGACAGTTTCGAAGATATCGACGTTCAAAGACGAAAAAATTTTACGTGGGCTGCTCTTGTTAGATTTAGAGTTTTGATTTACTTTTCGCTGAGATATTATTCCAGAAAAAGGGAGAAATAAATAAATACGGAAATGTGCGTGTATGTGTCTGGGAAAAATGGTTCTTAAACAATTCAATAATTTCAATTCAAAAAAGTAAATTTATCTATTTGTAAAAAGGCAAAATTTTCTCAAATCAAAAATGTGTGTCTTTGATAATTTACCCCCCCCAAGATTTTTTCCAGATCCGCCCCTGCTCACTGCACAACCCTCTTACGAAGCCGACATTTTATTTGAATCTAAAAATAAATTATAATTATGTTAGAAATAAGCATGCTAATTCACACTTTAAATTAATTCTTACCAACAAAAACAAACAAAAAAAAAATGTTTTTACTTTTCACTCACTTTCACATAAAATGCCCTACAGAAAGATTAAAAAAAGATCCACCAGAAAAAATAAATGAAGAACGTGGAAAATTTTGTTTTCAGAAATATTTCATTTTATCAGATTTCTAAAATCGATTTCTTACATTCTGTCAGTTTTCGCACACAGCTTTGATTAAAGTGATACACAGAAAGAAAGAAGAACTTAATACCTTTCCAACTATTACACTTTCACGTAAATCTAGAAAAAAATGTGTCTTTTAAAGCGGTTTTTAAAAAATGGTTTTTTTAAAACTATCAAAAAATTCAATTTTTGGTGGTCAATAAGAGTTATAATGGAGAACATAATTTTTAAATTTATTGAATATCAGAATATTGATATAAGTAATAAATTTAATATTTTAGCAGGTGTGGGTATGCGTTCTGTGAAAAATAAAAAGTTACAAGCAAAAAAAATGTTTTTTTACCAAAAAGGATCTTCAGGAATCAAAATTGCTTCGGCGGTTTTTCTCCGATTTGAAAAAAAAATTATGCAGAAATCATTTAAATGAGT